>LR738712.1:261519065-261542776 GCA_902687465.1 Secale cereale | reverse complement strand
ATGCATTGCCTATCTAGACCCCGTCCCTCTTGTGCACACGCACGCACATTGTCTATCTAGGTCACTCTCGAGAGACCGTCTCACTCTTTCTTCTGTATGGTGGCACTAGCGGAGCTACAGTGGATTCCTTGGATGGGCCAGCCTAAAGAAGAAAGCATAGAAAAGAGATGGGTCCCGCCACTTTGCATGCTATTTAGGCAGTGTTTCAACTAGGCAGGGCGGTCTAGACCACAGGTTAGCCCCAATGTAGCTCTGCCCAGCACGGTGGCCCACACTCCCTTCTTTATCTAAGTCTCAGTTAACCTTGCTTTCTCTCAAACACAAACGATATATATCCTTGTTCGGGCCTTGAACGACACACTCTATACCCTCTCACGCAGTTTGTCTACCTAGATTAGTCGCTCCAAACCGTTCCACTCTTTCGACCTCATGGCAGCCCACGCTCGCTCAATCTCTATCTCTCTCTATCTCTCTCTCTCTCTCTATGCATGTCTCGATTAACCTTGCTCTTTCTCACACACAAACGATATATCTCCATGTTTGGGCCTAATTCGATATATTCATTGTGGGGACCCCGACTCATAAGTCGTGATCACCGAATTTATGGGTACAGTGATCCCAGAGATCAATGCTCATTGAACACACAGAAGCTGAATGACAAGAGTCTTACATCCATGCATATCGTCTACACAAGTAGGACTCTTATCGTCAAGTCTAGATTATATCATCACAGTGGAAATCTTCATCGATAACTTGGGCCCATGCCATCTGCCTTAACCCTACATGCATTCTGACTGGGAAGTGTCCTAGATCGCATGTTTTGCACCAAAGAATTCTTCATCTTACACCTGTTCTTGCATGCCTGGCCAATAAAATAACTAGTGGCAATCCAATGAGTACTTTGAATGTACACGCAAGCAACCCAAGAGTGATAACAAATTAATTATGCAAGGCTCTACTGCTAAATTGGAATTTTTGCAGAAAGCTAGTTTTTCTCATGCAAGTATGATCAACATTTATCAAGGACATGAATGCATCTGCAATACGCATCAGGAGGTTAGAGACATCAACATTGAGAAAGAGTTACGAACAACTCATGATCAAGCTCATCGTGACTTCGTCACAAATAATATTAACAATATTACAAAACTATGTTGTTTGCCTCTGACACACACCAGGTTTTGTAAACGATTGACGTAACCCAAAAGTGCTTATCCAACTATCGTTGACCGTGGACACAACTATTCGAATAGTTTGACACTCTCCAGAGGTTGCACACTTTACCCACAAGATCCGAGAAGCTTTTGTGTCATCCACGACCCGCAGTACCTCAAGTACCCGATCACTACCTTTCCCTAGACGCCACCAACATGGAGTCCACTCGATTGATATCCACCCCCCGTGCCACAATCCTGCTCACATGTTTAATTCGGTGGAGCCACGCTCCCATATTCAACACATAGCACAAGCACGGTGGCACCAACGGTGTGTACGGTGCCCTTTAAAAATAGTCATGGCCGCCTATCCAAGCACGACCCCATCCCGAGAGTGACCACGCCACTCGTGTCACTAGTAATGCGTCCTCCATGCTAGTGCGTACTAGATAATCAATAATTCCCTTTCCCATATAAGGGTAGAGTGGTTGGGCATGTAGGTTGGATTAACAGTCGCAACTTAAACCAATCCGTTTTCCAAAACTACACACTCACTTGCCTCGGTACACGACTTCGTCATCAAGTGGTTACTTAGATCAACATCTCCCTCAGGCATTCGTGGCACTTGGCGGGGTTTCCAAAATTTCTTTGGGAATATTTTTGTCTCAATCACCATGCATACACCCGTCCCTTATGCGTAGCAATTGCTTTAGCATCCTATCTAGTTCCACCCGCATATCCCGCATAGAAAGTTAGGGTCATGCACAATGCAAGTATAAACAAAGAAGTAATGGAGGCAACCCACAAAAGTGGTTACCATCTCATCATGCACTACTGCAGGATGCTGCTAACGCGACACTATGATCAGAGACCCTTTGACAAAACTGTGTGTGATGCATTAATCACAAACGGGGATGTAAAAACCCGTCAAAAAGGGTGCAAAACGTGTGTCATGAATGATACATAAAACACGGTTCAGATTGTAGTTGCGTGTGCGATCCAGGGCACACGTTTGACCCATTCGAACTATTTGCGATGAGGCACAGCAACAGAAACGGGCAGCCAAATCAATGTGTGTGCGATATACGGTGTACAGTTCGCTCCGATGAACTATTTGCTATTAGGGAGTGCAAAAGAAATGGTTAGCCATATCAAGGTGTGTGTGATATAGGGCATGCGATTCACTCGGGCGAACTGTTTTCGATTAGCGAACACAACAGAAACGGTTCAACTTAACAAGATGTGTGTGATACGTGGCAAACAACCGACTCAACGGCGAGCAACCACGTGGTCAACATCAATAAATTGGACCGTGTTTCTCGTCACATTGCAGATTACAATGCAATAAGTAATTGAAAATCCGTTCACACCGATCAAACTAATATGTGTTCACACTTAGCACCGGGCTCTAAAAACTACCCACTTGAAAATTACATCACAGTTCCTCTCATCATCACCCACAAAACTGGCCTTTCCTATCAAGTCGTTCACCATGATCGATAGGAGGAGTATAGGGTGGACATATATGTAATGCCTCGGATGTAATACTTTCCCTTTTGGGCATATAATATATCTCCGGCTTCATCTATTCCATTTCGGGCTCTTTGTCTTTCGGGTTTTTGTCGTTTTGTTGTGTGCGTGTGTGGCATTCATTCATATCATGTAGTCATGTGCATCGCATTGCATTTGTGTTGTCGGTTGCATCCGGTTCCACGCGTTCCTTCCCGTTGTCCGTTTCGCGTTCCGGAGCTCCCTCACGTGTCCGTGGCGTCCCGTAGGCCTACTTTGGTGTGTGGCCGTGTAACGTTACCGGTTTGGCGCGAGACTTGTCGTGTGTTGTTGTTTTGGTGTGGGTAACCCGCCTGTCAAATCTCGACGCGTTTGGAGTCCGTTTGCTACCCCAACAGTTATTCTCGTGGGCTCAAAGTGCCTCCACTTTGTGGCCCAAGACACCCCTCCAACAGCCCACTTCCCTCCTCTTGGCCCATCCTAACTCCCTCGCGATCGGATCCGTCGGATCGCGATCGGAGGGCTCTAAAACCCCCCCAAATCCCTCAAACCCTAGCACCTACCCTATATAAACTTCCCCCATGCCATTTTTGGCAGCCTAAACCCCCTCCACCTACCTCTAGCCCCTCCTCCCCTCAATTTTCGTGCCACACCAGATCCAAAACGCCACTTGGCTGTCCCCTCCTCGAATCTCGCTGTTTTTCCTTCGAAGCGAAGCCAGCGACCGCCGCCGCCCTGGGTTTCGATCGGGGAATCGAACCTCGATCCAGATCGACCGACGCCAGGGTCAACGCCCCGCTCCACAGCCTCTCGGTCGCCTCCCGCCACCAGGCCCGAGTCCTCCGCACTGATCGCTTCGTCCGATTCGACCGCGCCAGATCGAAGCCCGATCTGGTTCCCGATCGATGCTGCCGCCTGCGAACCCTAGGGCCGCGTTGGGCCAGCCGCCCCGATCGCAAGGCCTCGCCTCTCCTCCGCAGGCGCGCGGGCCGCCTCCATCCGCCTCCGCCTGGGCCGTCGCAATCTCCCGCGCGGCCCATCCTCCTTCGCCGCACCGCCAGGCCGGCTCCCGCGTCGGGCCACTCCAGCGCCGAGCCTCCCCCTGGGCCCTTCGACCGCGCCACCGAAGCCCTCCAGCCGCCTTCGCCACTCCGCTCCAGCCGCCCTCGCGTGGGCCGCCGCCGCCAGGTGGGCCGAGGGCTTGCCTCCGCGCCGCCGGGCCCAGCCGGGCGCCCCAGCCGCTCCACCGCCAGCTCCAGCCGGGCCGGATCCATCTCCCCGCGGGCCGCATCAGATCCAGCACCAGAGGCCCGTTGGATTCCAGATCTAGGTTGTTTTCGAATCTCTAAGTCCCTGTATTTTGTTCTCTGATGCACTTTTCAAACTGCGATAACTTCTTGTGTGTTGATCCGTTTTGCGCAAATGAGGTGTCCAGACGTTCGTGGTGACTAGCACTACGTTTCATTCCTTTGTGCCGTGCATGTTAGAGGTCATCTAGATGCTTATTTTTCTGTTTCAAGAGTGCATCCCGATTAAACTGCTGCTATGTGTTGTTTTTATGCCATCTTTGCATAGTGATAACTTTTAGCTCGTTTATCCGATTGATGCAAATGACATGTCCACGTGTTCGTCTTGCCATGCTCTACTTGTTTTTGGTGTTAGGTTACATGATAGATTTAATCTTGCCATGTATATCTTCGTTGCAAAGTGTTATGTGGCTGTTTAGTTGTTTTACTCGTTATGAAATGCCATCTTGTCGAGCTCATTGCTATTGTTGTATTTATCTCCATGATGCATGCTTGTATGTTTCGGAATCACCATCATGTGTACTTTGATGTGGTGCTTACCACTTGCCATGTTTAGTTTCGAGGTGACTTAAACTTGCTCTTATAGATGCCATGATGAAACTGCTGTTTTAACACTTACTGGATTTTCACTAAGTCTGGATTCTGTAATGTTCCGATGCCATGTTTGTGTGCTGTTCTAGGACAAACCATGATTGTTTTGGAGTGTCTCTTGATGGCTCCTTGTAGTATATATTGTTGGCTATCCATTCATGTTCTCACATGCTTATTTAAGTGGCTGTAGCATATTTAACTTTTGCTCCAAAGTTGCAATAAAATTCTGCTGTCAGGATTTTGTTGTCAAGTTCAATATGTCCAAGCTTGTTGCTATTGATCCGTGGCTCCTTTGGGGTTGCACCTTTGGACTTATTTGCTGTAGGATATGTCTAGTTTATGTTCATGTTCTTTGCCATGGTGTTTGAGTGCTATAGCTTAATTATCTTGTGCTCCGAAGTTGCTATGTGGCTGTAATTTTCAGCTTTCGCCTGTTTCTTGTTTCGGGCATAACTTTTAGCCCGTAGCTCCGATTTCAGCGAGTCTTATATGAAACTTGATTGATTTTCTGTGTAGATTTATAATATCATATTGTTATCATGTTTTGAAGCTTTTTTCTTGAGTGCTGTTTTCCGTGCTCCGCGTGCTCTCATAGTGCATCCATCATGCATCCATCATTTTGGTGTGCGCATTGCATCTTGTTGATTCGTGCCTTGTGTGATTGTATTGTTTAGAGCCGGAAGCTGAGACCGAGTACGAGTACGAGCACGAGGTTACCAACGAGGTTGAGCACGAGGACCCCTCTTACGATCCGAACAACTACTCTTCAGGCAAGATGACCGAACCCGGATACCATTACTATTTCTGCCTATTGCTAGTAGTTCCGCTCTATAGTTTTGCCTCGATGCCCATGTTTTCCTGTCAGCCTCCTACTTTCAACCATGAACCTGTTTAGCCACCCTACCTATGCAAACCGTTGCTTGGCTAAGTACGCTTCGCTCAGCCCCTCTTATAGCATTGCTAGTTGCAGGTGAAGATTGATGATGCTTGCTTCATGTTGAAGTTTGTTGGGTTATATCACACTATATATAATGCTTAAATGAAATCATCTATATATTGGCAAGGGTGGAAGGCTAAGCCTTTTGCTTGGTGATTTGTTCCACTCATGCCGCTAGGAACCGTATAAACCGGTGTTATGTTCCTTGATTATGTGTTCCTCACACGGTTGGGGTTTATGGGGCCCCCTCGATAAACCGCTAAGTGCTAAGTCTTTTCCAGCAAGTCCCAACATTGGTACTATTCGCCTAATAACTAATAAAACTTGCATAGGGTCTTGCAAACCCGAGTTTCTTAATCAACAACCCCGGGCCAGTGCTCCACATGAGTGTTGGTCCGAAACGGGGAGCCTGCGGGGTCACCACGAGGGAACTCGAGGATTGATATAAACCCGTAGCTTCGCCCATCCGGTCGTGTCCTGAGACTAGATACGCGCGGCTACCATCAGGGTGTCGACACGCCGGGAGGATTTGCTGGATTAGCCTTACCTTAGTTCGGAGTATCTTGAGCACGGGATTCCGAGAATACTCGGGTCTTCCCACCTTGGAGTTGCGACTCCGCGGATCGTGGGCTTGTCATGGGCCAAGTTGGAACACCCCTGCAGGGTTATGAACTTTCGAAAGCCGTGCCCGCGGTTATGTGGCAGATGGGAGCTTGTTAATATCCGGTTGTAGATAACTTGACACATTGTTCTAATACACTACCAGCGTGTGTACCGTGACTGTCAATTTCCGAATAGGGATTCGGGAGTTGAACACGGTGGGGTTATGTTTGTTGAGCTTTAGCTAGGATCACTTCGTGATCAACTCTCGACCGAGGCACTTCTCTTCTCGCACTCTTTCATGTAAGCTAGTGCTAGTTGCTGCTGCAGACACTTATTCTTTTCTTCAGCCTTATCCTCTCCCAAGGCTTAAATAGTCTTGTTACCCGGGAACGGGATTGCTGAGTCCTCTATGGCTCACAGTTACTTCACCACACCAGATGCAGGTCCGATGGTGAGCTATCCAGGTGATGGCACCGAGCTAGACTGGGAGTATGACGAGGAGCGTAGTCGATACTATGTCCGTTATCCTGATGATTAGTAGTGGAGACTTCTACTAGGATTCGATCCGACCTGTGGATTTAAATTATGTTTGGTATCTTGTCATCTGGATTTTACCCTTAGAGGGCTGTGATGTTTTATTGGATGATGATTGAGACATGTATTGTATTTGTGTGATGTGGCGATTGTAAGCCAACTATTTTATGTTTTTCCATCCCCATCTTTTACATGAGTTGTGCAAAGATACCAAACTTGCGATCATTCCAGCATGGGGTTAAGTCTCTAAGTCGTGCCTCGACACGTAGGAGATATAGTCCCATCCTGGGCATTACAAATTGGTATTCAGAGCCTTCTCCGACCTAGGATCCCCCACTGATTGATCGAATCATTGACGGTCGAGTCTAGGCACACACTGAAAACATTTTGAGTCCTATATATTATATCGGAGAGTAGGATTTCTTTGCTTCTCATCCCCTTTCTCTCTGGTGAGGACTCCTGACGACTACTCTTGCCTCTTCTACTTTCAAAAATTGCACCAAATTTTGTTTAGGAATCTCGCGAGTATTCTGGGATTGTTTCGATGTTCTTGTGACGAGAATATTGTTCTCGATGCCTCCCGACATTAGGGGTTGTGGCAGTGTCCCGGGGAGTTGAGCTTCGGGGTATTGTCGTCACAAGCATATTGCGGCAGTACTAAATACTTAAGACGGCCGACATCGAAAATCTCTCCTATACGGTTAGTGGCAAGATAACCCCGACATCACCCAGTACTGGGGAGGTAGTTCGGGAGTATTGCCATAGCTTGTTATAGTGGATGCTTTTCGAAGGTCCGAGGTAGACAGTTTCCGAGAAAGACTGGTTATGTGTTGAAGGATGGATACAGCTGGATGTAGGTTTAGAGTTGATTGCGCGGTGCTTCCCCTGTATCCCCAACACCTGATTGCATAACTGGAATCTTTCGGAAATTAATAGGTGGGTTTATTCCAGTAGATCGTAGGCATTCTTCCAACGAATGCAGGTTAGCGAGTTCGGGGTTCTACATTGAGTGAAGTGGTATTATGACCGATGTTCCAATCGGGAGTTGCATCTTAAAGGGTCCTTGGCTATGCTGGTCCGGGGATTGCAAAACCCTTTCGTAACGCGTTCATATGCTTTCAGCACAAAGATGTTAGAACGAAGCTCCTATCTTGTGTTTGTTCCCGTCTGTACCTTGTTGTTTTTCTTATTTTACCTTTTGTCCCCTATGTGGCTTCTCGTGAAGATTGTTGTTATCATTTAACTGAGAATTTCATTCGTTCCTCTTGTTCGAATGATTTCATTCGTTCCTATTGTTCGAATGATTATTGTGAAGACTTGTGGCAATTCATTCCATTGATTCAGCTTATACCTTCTGTCAATCAATTGCTGATTCGTGGTCATCTCTTTCAGGATGGCTTCGAAAAGGGTTCCCAATGCTAACCCAGAGGGTGAAGAGGTCCCAGATCGCCCTCCTTCCCCTCCTCCTCCGTCTGAGGCTTGGAGAGCGATTATGCAGACTACAACTCAGAACACCCAGATGTTGATGCAGATGATGCAGCAGATGCAAGCTAATCAAGCTAATCAGGGTGTTCCAGGGAATCAAGGCAACTTCTTCAACCAGCAGCACTATGCTACTCTCAACCAGTTCTTGGCCAATAATCCAAAAGCTTACAGTTACTGTGTCGACCCTCTTGATGCTGAAGATTGGTTAACCGACATAAAGAAGCATTTTGAGTGCAGTAACGTAAGAGAAGAGGACTATGTGAAGTTTGCAGCCTTCCAACTCAAAGACCAAGCAGCTGACTGGTGGCAGCAGTACAAAGACTCCAGGCCAAGTCGTGTGATCTCTTGGGAGGATTTCTGCAAGGACTTTCGCTCTCACCACATTCCTACAAGTGTCATCGAGGGTATGCGTGAGCAATTCCGCAACCTGAAGCACGGCTCTATGACTGTCTATCAGTATAATGTCAAGTTCAAAAACCTCGTCCGCTATGCTAAGCAAGACATTCCTGACGCCAAGATCAAAATCTACCTGTTCCGTGGAGGTCTGAAAGATGAACTTCAACTTGCTCTCACCTTGTTTGAGCCCGATGAATTCGACAAATTCTATAACATGGCTTTGAAACAAGAGGCAGCTCAGCTTAAGATGGAGGCTTCTAAAAAGAGGATTCGAGATGCCATTCACTCTTCCTCATCATCTCTGATGGTCTCGAAGCAACATAAATTTTGGCTTCCTCCTCCTCCAGTGATTCGAGCTCCCTACAACAACTCCAACAACAAGAAATCTAGTGGACGTGGTTTCTCCCACCCACCCAACTCCAACAAGCAGTCCAAGCAACAGTTCCAAGCTCCAAGACCAAGTGTTCCTCCTGCTCGTCCGCTTTCTGAGGTTACTTTCTACAAGTGTGGCCAGAAGGGCCATTATTCCAACAAGTGCAACAACCCAAGGCGCCTTCCGCCTCCTCCTCCTGTCGGTACCTCTATGGTCAAGCATGATCCAAAGGCAGCAAGGGTGAATCTGATGAGTGCAGCGCAAGCGGAGAATTCTTCTGATGTGATTTTGGGTAACCTCTCAGTTAACTCTTTTCCAGCTAAAGTGTTGTTTGATTCGGGTGCTTCATGTTCTTTCATGTCTCAACTATTTGCATCCAAGCACGATGTCGTCACTTCAAATTTGCCTCAGAGGTTGCAAGTTATTTCTCCGGGGAGACGTATGACTTCCAGTGTGTATGCTCCGGATGTTTCTATTCGCATGGGTGATTATCGCTTTCTGGCTAATCCGGTGGTTCTTGGAAATTCTGACATTGACCTCATCCTCGGGATGGATTGGCTTTCTCAGCATGATGCTCACATTGATTGTGCACAGAAAGAAGTCAAGATGACTCATCCTGATGAAGATGTGATTATCTTTGCCTCCAGGGATAACACTATCAGGATTTTCTCTCTCAATGATAAGGGCGAAATTAATTCCATATCTCAAATTCCGGTGGTGAACAAATACCAAGACGTCTTTCCTGAAGAACTTCCAGGCATGCCTCCACACCGTCAGGTGGAATTTGTCATTGAACTCGAGCCGGGTACTGAGCCAGCATGTCAGCGTCCGTACAAGCTCTCTCCTGATGAATTGAAGGAATTGAAGAAGCAGCTTGATGAACAGGAGCGTATGGGTCTCATCAGGCCTAGTACGTCTCCTTGGGGCTGTGGTGTCTTATTTGTCAAGAAGAAAGATGGCACGGAGCGTCTTTGCGTTGATTAC
This sequence comes from Secale cereale, assembly GCA_902687465.1. NCBI lineage: Eukaryota > Viridiplantae > Streptophyta > Magnoliopsida > Poales > Poaceae > Secale > Secale cereale. The sequence continues at coordinate 261,532,903 of LR738712.1, read as the reverse complement.
CGGCCATTAAACAAGAAGACAATAAAGAACAAGTATCCGCTCCCCAACATCAACGAACTGTTCGAGCAGCTCAAAGGAGCTAAAGTGTTCTCTAAGCTCGATCTCCGAATGGGCTATCATCAAATTCGCATTCGCGAGAAAGACATTCCCAAGACTGCCCTCAGAACGAGTTTCGGTTCATACGAGTATACAGTCATGTCCTTTGGTCTCGCCAATGCTCCTCCTACCTTCTCGAGGATGATGCACTACATCTTCAACCCCTATACCGGCGAGTTCGTGCTTGTGTATCTGGATGATATTCTGGTGTTTTCCAAGAATGAAGAAGATCACGAAAAGCACTTACGTCTGGTTCTTGATCGACTCCGTGAGCATAAGTTCTATGCCAAGTTCTCCAAGTGCGAATTTTGGCTCGATAAGGTTTTGTACCTGGGCCATATCATCTCAGTTGACGGTATTGCGGTAAATCCCGAGAAAGTTGAAGCAATTGTCAACTGGGAAGCTCCTCAGAACGTCAAGCAACTCCGAAGTTTTCTGGGTCTTGCCAGCTATTGCAGAAGGTTCGTTGAGAACTTCTCCAAGATTGCCAAGCCTCTTTCCAACTTGCTTCAGAAGAATGTCAAATACTTTTGGTCTCCAGAGTGTGAAGTGGCATTCAGAACTCTCAAAGAAAAGCTCGTCTCTGCTCCAGTTCTTACTCCTCCAGATGAGTCCAAGCCCTATGATGTATTCTGTGATGCTTCTCTTCAAGGACTTGGTGGTGTGCTTATGCAAGATAAGAGAATTGTGGCATATACTTCTCGTCAGCTCAAGCCAAGTGAGAAGAACTATCCCACACATGATCTCGAGCTAGCAGCTGTGGTACATGCTTTGATTACGTGGAGACATCTGTTGTTAGGCAGAAAAGTCGACATCTACACCGAACACAAGAGCTTGAAGTACATCTTTACACAGCCGAATCTGAACCTCCGCCAGACTCGTTGTGTTGAAATGATCCAAGAGTATGATCCCAGCATTGAATACACTCCTGGCAAGGCGAATGTGATTGCAGATGCTTTGAGCAGAAAGGCATATTGCAACAGCCTTCTTATCAAGCCGTTCCAGCCTGAGCTTTGTGAAGCATTCAGGAAGCTCAACCTTCAAGTTGTTCCGCAGGGTTTTCTTGCAAATCTTCAAATTGCTCCTACCTTGGAAGATCAGGTCCGTGAGGCCCAACTCACTGATGCCATGGTGCAGAAGGTGAAACATGGTATTGCAAAGGGCACTCCTAAATACAAGTGCTTTCGTGTTGATGAGAGAGATACCTTGTTCTTCGAGGACAGACACGTTGTTCCCAAAGGTGATCTCAGGAAGCTCATAATGGAAGAAGCACATGATTCTCTCCTTTCCATTCATCCTGGCAGTTCCAAGATGTACCAAGACCTCAAGCAATCTTACTGGTGGACACGCATGAAAAGGGAAATTGCCCAATTCGTGAACGAATGTGATGTCTGCAGAAGAGTGAAAGCAGAACATCAACGTCCAGCCGGTCTTCTCCAACCTCTTCCTATTCCCGAGTGGAAATTCGACCACATTGAAATGGACTTCGTCACTGGCTTTCCTAAGTCCAAGCGAGGGAATGATTCTATCTTCGTGGTGATTGACAAGCTTACCAAAGTCGCTCACTTCCTTCCAGTCAAAGAATCCATCAATGCAGCTCAATTGGCAGAGCTGTACACTTCCAGAATTGTGTTTTTACATGGCATTCCTCAAGATATATCCTCAGACCGTGGAAGTTTGTTAACATCCAAGTTCTGGGAGTCCTTTCAGTCCGCCATGGTGTCACATCCCTAGCTAACCCTTGCTTTAGGACCTGACTAGAGTGTGCATCATGTTTACTTTCAAAGAAACTTGAAATGGGATTAACAGAAACCCCAGCACCCCCTCCCCTAACAACTAGGGTTTGCTAAAATATTTTCCAATGTACCCAAAATGCCCTTCAAAATGTTCATCATTTCTGCCTTGGTCTTAAACCTCTGCCAAAAATGGTGCACAATTTTCTAGGACAATCTAGGGCTTTGGATTAATTCATATGGTAATTGAATTTGGGCATTTAAATATTAGTAAATATTTTAAATGCTCAAATAATCATGATCTATAATGTTTCCTACTGTTCATATTATTTACAGCAGGTATGACAAGTGTCATGAGTTATAAAAATGTTTAGGCATTTTTATTAATTGAACAAAGCTGCAAAAGAAATGTAACAGAATAGAAAATAGGAAAAGGAAAATAGGAAGAAGTACTTACCTCGGCCCAGCCCTGTAGCAAGCCGGCCCAGCCCACCAGCCCTCCTCCTGTCGTCTTCCTCCTCGCGCCAGAAGGACGCGCGCGTGGCCGCCGCGCGCCGGCACGTGCCCGGCCACCTCCAGGCTGCTTGCCTGCCTCCCCGATGGCCTGGATGACTCCACGAGTCGACACGCAGCTGCCCCGACCGCTCTCACTTCTCCCCCTCGTCTCCTTCGCCCTCCCCTGGCTCTTTCTTCTCCATCACCGAGCCGCCGTCGCCGCCGCTCGCCGTAGCCGCACTCAGAGCCACCCCCTCGCCCCGTGAGTGTGTCCAGAGGATCCGCCGCGTCGTCCTCTTCCTCCTCGCTGAGCCACAAGCCACCGGAAGCACTGCAACGACCCCACGCCGTCGTCCCCTTCCTCGGATCGCCGGAGTACCTCGCCGCCGTTACGAAGCTACAGCGCGTCCCCGACCCCGCCGTCGAGCTCATTAGCACCGCAGTGAGCTTCTACGTCGAACCCCTCCTTCCTCCGTTCCTTTTGCACCGTGTAGCCGCCGTTTTGTTGATCACCGAAACGCACCGCCGCCGTGCTCGCCGCCGACGATGCTCCGGTGACCTTTTGGTCACGGGCACCCGTCCATCGCACTCACCGCAGCCCGTAGATGCGAACGGTGCTACGCACGCATCGCCTAGGCACCTGTAGCCGCATCCCCACACACGCCCGACGCCGGTCGCCGCCGTCGAGCTTGTTGCCGTCGACTCCGGCCACCCCAGGTCCGGCGACCACCTCCATCCGATGCGGAAGAGCAAGGGCTCTCCAACGCACCCAACCACAGCTCGAACCGTGCACCACAGACATTTTCCGAGACACGCCGCCGCGTTTGGCCTCGCCGGCGGCTAAACGCCGGCGAGTTTGACCTGTTTTGACCACGGGTTTGACCCCTGGGTCAATGACATGTGGGCCCTGGCCCCACTGACAGCTAATTAGTTTTAGTTAACTCTAATTAACTCAGTTAATTAGCTGTGACACTGACATGTGGGACCCACTGGTCAGGTTTGACCTGGACTGGCCCTGTTGACTGGCTGACGTCAGCATGATGTCATGCTGACGCAGTAAAGGTTTTTCTGGGATTTTTAGATTTAATTTAATTCAGGAAATTCCAGAAAATACCCAAAACTTCTAAAAATCATATAAAATCAACCATAGCTCAGATGGAAAAGATTTATATATGAAAAATGATCAGAAAAATCCAATCTATCTAATGGCACTGGTTTCATGCATGTTTGAACAAGTTAACTTGCTGTATATATCAAAAACATGATAATGCACTTATTCAAATACTAGTTTGAACTTCAATTTGAATCCTTGATTCAAATAGGTTCAAACCCCTCTGGTCTTAGTTGCATTAGCCAACACACATGCATCTTGCCATGTCATAAACATGCATCATATTGTTGCATTTGTTTGTTAATGATTGTATCGTCGGTATTTCCTGTGTTAGGTCCTGCTCCCGAGGATACTGCTGCGTATCCAGTTGAAGAGCAGTACCCGACAGCTACCTTGTCAGGCAAGCAATCATTGATCATTCCGATACAACCCAATCTTCTCGCTCCTGCCCTCTTTTACTGCATTAAGGCAACAGCGCGTGAACTGCTACTTGCTGCGGTAGTTGAACCCTATTCCCTTGCATGACCTGTCATTGCCACAGTAAATAGTTGAAACCCACTAGCATGTGTAGGAGTTGATTGAGCCATGTGATGTGTGATCCACCATGCTATTTGCTTATGTTGCCTGCTATGCTTAGAGTTGTGTCTGGTCTGGTTCATCTGGGTGATGGATCAGAGTGAAACAATCTTTCGATAAAGAGAAGGAAGTGTGGAATACTTTTGGTAAAGGTATCGATGAAAGGCCATGTAGGAGTACATGGTGGGTTGTTTCATTGGAATCGTCCATAGGACCCGAGATCTGTATGTGTGGTTCAAGTTACAGCTACTACCATGCATTGGGATCCTTAATTGACCCTCTCGGCTTATTAATTACCCTCGATCTCTGTCCAGGAGTTGCAACTAGTTTCTGGTGTTTATAGCTTACTGGAGGTCGTGCACAACGCTGACCCTCGGGGTGGGTTGTGATGCGACAGGTACGTGGCACGGTGTACCGGTTGCCCGTTTGGTGACTCGGGAACCCTGTACACATCGTTTGGGGCCGTGAGCGACACCCCGGCCGGATCTCCCCACGGATGGAACCCAAATAGGCGATAAACCTGGACGAGAGACTTGTGTAGTTAGTCAGGTCGTGGCCGACACCCCCGCTAGGCTTCCGCTTGAAGGTTGCCGAGTACACGCCGAGTAAACGGCGATAAGTGGTGGAAGCGTGTGTGAAGAAGTTCACCCCTGCAGGGTTATCAAACTATTCGAATAGCCGTTGTTCGCGGTACGAACTACTTGGTTACTCTTACAGTTCATAGACAAGTTGATGGATACTACTAAAAGCCTCAAGATAAGCGTGAGTGCCGTGGATGGCCCTTCCGTAGGATGACGGAAGAGGATCCTCGGTAGTGTATTGACGTGGTGATTAGAGGACTCGTTTTCGTAATAACATCTTGCAATCTGTTGGAAGTTGTAGTATAGGTTAGCCAAGGTCAAAGCTGGCATTCTGCTATAAACTCCACTACCCCCTTTGATAATGTTGCATGCATGATAGGTTCTGTGGTAAGACTTGCTGAGTACCTTTGTACTCATGTTTGCTTAATAACTGTTGCAGAGGAGAACCCTGCCCCTGCTGATGGGTTCTACATAGACGTTGACGTCGACGAGTAGCTTGACACCCAGACGGTGATCTGGAGCTTGTGAAGGGCCTTGTAGATAGTCAGGCTACACCAAGCCTGTTTTATTTTCTAAGTTGTCTGTACTCAGACATGTAGCTTCCGCTTGTGCTTGTATGACTGTATGACTTGAGTGTTGGGTCATGTGACCCCTACCTGTATGACTATGTTATGTATGGCTCTTGGAGCCTTTTAAATAAAGTACTTTGAGTCATAGAGTTCTGTTGTGATGCAATGTTGTATTTGCACATATTGAGCATATTGCGTGTATGATTGAGATGCTTGGTATGTGTGGGATCCGACACCTAGTTGTTTTCCTTTGGTAGCCTATCTTACAGGGAAATGCCTCCTAGTGATTCCAATGAGCCTTGGTAGCTTGCTACTGCTCGGAACACGTAGGCTGGCCGGCATGTGTCCTTCTTCGTTCCTGTGTCTGTCCCTTAGGGGAAATGTCACGCGTTGTTCCTTTAAGTCCATGTAGCTTGCTACGACTTGGGTTCATACGTTGATGACCGACACGTTCGTTGCTGGGTCATGGATGCCTGTCTCTGTAATTTAGTGCCACTTTTGGTTTATAACTAGCTATGTCGGCCCGGGTTCTCTGTCATATGGATGCTAGCGACACTGTCATATACGTGTGCCAAAATGCGCAAACGGTCCCGGGCCAGGTAAGGTGGCACCCGTGGGGTTACCGTGCGTGAGGCCGCAAAGTGATATGACGTGTTACAGCTAGATCGGTGTGACTTAGGATCGGGGTCCTGACAGCGTTGGTATCAGAGCTGGACTGCCTGTAGGTTTCTCAAGCCAAACTGGTCGATGTTGAGTCTAGAAAAATTCTTAGTTATATGTAGGGGAATTGATTGTGGAAGGGAACGTAAGGCTCTTTTTACTCCTTTACCTTATGCCCTTCTGATCTGAGTCTGTCTATTCTTTCTACGGGGATTTAGGACTAGGCCTCTTATCCTTACTAGGTTCACGTGTTACTAATCCGTAGACTCTTAGGATTTTTGGTTTCAAGCCTCAGTTCAGTTTCTATCCTTTTGAGTATGATGATTATTGAACCGGAACCTTGATATGGAATTGTTGAGTGGCTATGCTATCATTTGTATGATGTCTCAAATCTCTGTTTGAGCATTTACAGTTGTTATGCTGCCCGATTTCTTCCAGAAACACTAATGCATTTGCATTATTTCGTGTTTCAGATGTCTGGCCGCATTCCTCACCAAGTGGTTCGTTTGACTCGGTGCATTAATGTGCCCGGTCACACGGCCATGCTAGTCCGTGTGATGACTGAGACCGGTTATCGCTGGTATCCTGAATACACTGTGGAGGAACAGTATCGGGATTTCAATCAAAGTCAGTATTTATGCACAGTCCGGATATACCCCTCATATCCCGGAGCAAATGATCCCATCCATTGGTCTTATGGACTCGGGATTACCATCGAGATGGCAGTGCAGGATGCCGCTTATTCGATGATGACCATTCTCCGTGCTAGGCATGCCCTGTTGCTGAACACTGAGTTCTGTTACATGCCAGCTTCACTCCCCGGAGAAGAAGGCTACTACACTGGTCTGTATACTGATGCTGCTCATGAAGAGCCACTGCTTCAGACTACTGTTCAGATGTTGGAGGATAGGGACCGTGAGGTCCGTGCCCTCCGAATGGAGTTGTATAACACCCGAGCCGCTCACTGGACTACTTTGACACGGCTTGCACCTGCTGTGCACGCCGGATATCTGGACATGCGGGATTTGTATCCTGTGCGGACTCGTCTGCCTGATCGCATGGATTGGCGTGACGTTGGGGGTATTACACCTCCACGTGGGCGTCGGTTACCACCAGCATCGGGACCGAGACCACACCCATGCCCTTATGGTCCACAACCTTCGAGTGCTCGTGAGTTCCAAGATCCGTCTGTACCACTTCCAGGCTACGGTGGTAATCTTTACGAGGATTACTACGCGAATGTCTGAGCTAGTCCGTGGTAGTAGTAGTATTGTAATAGTTGTATTTCCACAGTCCTGCGTGTCTTGTGGAATATGACTAGTGTGTACTGAATTCCGGAGGTGTAGTTAAATAATGTATAGGAGCCTGGAATGCCTCTGATGGGATGTATCGTCTTTCACCGCAGTTGTACTTTAGCCTTGGCTTGTACTAAACTTTGTATGGTGTGTATGACCACTGGTGTATATATAGCAGTTCCTATATTACCATGTCGTACGGATGAACATCTCTGCATTCTGTGTCATCCATTACATTCTGCACTTCTATGTCAAATTTTGCCATCCTTGTCTAAACCGTTGTTTTGTTTTTCCTAGGATGGTCAACACTCGCAACACTCCTGCTGCTCAGGAGCAGGGTGAGGCTAGTGGGGCTAGGGATGGAAATCTGCCCCAGCCACCCTCCTTGGCGGAAGTTATGCTTGAAGCAGAACGGAACAAGAGAGAGACCAACCGTCTGCTGGAACGCATAGAGCAAAACACTGGGTTCCGTCAGAGGAATGACGTGGTGTCAATCCACGATTTTATCAAGATGTGTCCACCGAAGTTCCATCACTCTACTGAACCTCTGGATGCTGATGACTGGCTACGTAGTATCTCCCACAAGCTACACTCTGCCCGTGTGGCCGAAGCTGACAAGGTTATCTACGCCGCCTACCATCTTGAGGGCCCTGCCAGTCTTTGGTGGGAAAATTTTGAAGCTATGCGTCCTACTGGCCAAGTCACTACCTGGGTTGAGTTCAGTGAGGCATTCCGTGAACATCACATTCCGGAAGGTCTCATGGATCGCAAGCGGGAGGAATTCTGCAATTTCACCCAGGGCCGTCTGACTGTGGATGGCTACAGTCGTGAGTTTGGTAATCTGGCACGCTATGCACCTGAGGAAGTATCCACCGATGCCAAGAAACAGGCAAGGTTCCGCAAGGGACTCAGCCCTGAACTTCGTCGTGATCTACGTCTGCACGAGTGCACCTCTTTCCAGAAGTTGGTTAACAAGGCTATCAGTGCTGAGACAGGCCAGACCGACTTCGAGGCCACCCGCAAGCATACTCGAGACCTTGGTTCCTCATCCGGCTCTGGTTCTCACAAGCGCCGTGTATGGGTTCCTAACACTGCTCTGCCACCCAAGTATACACCGAGGCCATCCTATGAGGCGCCTCGTCCAACTCAACAGTTTGCACCTGCTAAGACCTATGGAGGTCCACCCTCCAACTTTGCTCCACGCACCACCACTGTGACATGTTTCAAGTGTGGAGAACCGAGACACTACATGCGTGATTGTCCCCAGAACCAGCCAGGAAAACCCGTTGGCCGTGGTAAGCCAACCGGCAAGGTGAACTATGTTAAGCCAATCCCCACTGCACGTGGTCATGTCAACTATGTTTCTGCCGAAGAAGCTTATGAGGATCCTAACGTCGTCCTTGGTACGCTTCTTGTAAACTGCCATCCGGCATCTGTTCTTTTCGATACTGGAGCATCCCATTCGTTCATATCTGAAAGCTATGCTCGATTGCACAACATGACTTTTTGTGACATGCCTACTTCCATGGTTATTCAAACTCCTGGTTCAAAGTGGCAGACCTCTAGGGTAAGCCATGGAAATGAAATCCTTGTCGATAGACTTGTTTTCCTTGCATCCTTAATCGCTCTCAAGTCCTCGGACATAAATATCATTTTGGGTATGGATTGGATGACAACCCATTACGCCAAAATTGACTGCTTTACTAGGACCGTTCAACTTACACATCCATCCGGCAAGATAGTCAATGTCTTGACTCGAATGGCTGAACGTCAGCTCTACTCTCTTAATGCCAGCCCTCTACCAGAACTCGAAGATATCCCGGTAGTCCGTGACTTTCCGGATGTTTTTCCAGAAGAACTGCCAGGAGTTCCACCTGACAGAGATGTCGAGTTCGTGATAGATCTTATTCCTGGAACCGTCCCAATCTCTAGGAGACCTTATAAGATGGCACCACTAGAATTAGCTGAGCTAAAGAAACAACTCGATGAGTCCTTGCAAAAGGGTTTCATCCGTCCTAGTTCTTCCCCTTGGGCTTGCCCCGTCCTCTTCATCAAGAAGAAGGATGGAACGGAGCGGATGGTTGTAGATTACCGACCTGTCAATCTGGTCACCATAAAGAATAAGTATCCGCTTCCCAGGATCAACGACCTGTATGATCAGCTCGCTGGATCCTCAGTCTTCTCTAAGATGGATTTGAGGTTGGGCTACCATCAAATCAAAATCAAGAACGGGGACATTCCTAAAACGGCTTTCGTTACTCGTTATGGCCAATATGAGTACACTGTCATGTCCTTCGGATTAACCAATGCCCCAGCTACCTTTTCTCGGTTAATGAATTCTATATTCATGGAGTATTTGGATAAATTCGTCGTGGTATACCTCGATGATATACTCATTTTCTCCAACAACAAGGAAGATCATGCCGAGCATTTAAGCCTGGTATTGACGAAACTTCGAGAGCACCACCTTTATGCCAAATTCTCTAAATGTGAATTTTGGTTGCCAGAAGTAACCTATCTAGGTCATGTGATCTCTGGCAAGGGTATTGCTATCAATCCCGAGCGAGTTCAAGCCGTCCTCGATTGGACTCCCCCTGAATCGGTCAAGCAAGTTAGGAGTTTTCTTGGCTTAGCGAGCTATTGCCGACGTTTCGTCGAGAACTTCTCCAAGGTTGCTAAACCTCTAATCGAACTCCTCAAGAAAGATAAAAAGTTTGAGTGGACCCCACAGTGCGAGTCCAGTTTTCAGGAACTGAAAAGACGCCTGACATCTGCACCTGTACTGGTACCACCAGATTTTTCCAAGGATTTTATAATCTATTGCGACGCCTCGCGACAAGGACTAGGTTGCATTCTTATGCAAGATCGTCAAGTGATTGCATACGCATCCCGACAGTTGCGTCCACATGAGGATAACTATCCTACTCATGATTTAGAGCTTGCAGCTGTAGTCCATGCACTCCAAACATGGCGGCATTACCTCCTTGGTAATCGCTGTGAAATCTTCACCGATCACCAAAGTTTGAAGTATATCTTCACCCAAACGGATCTAAATCTCAGACAAAGACGTTGGGTTGAGCTACTCACCGACTACGACTTAGGAATCACTTACACTCCTGGAAAGGCCAATGTCATGGCTGATGCACTAAGTCGTAAGTCTTATTGTAACAATTTAATGTTACAACAAAGTCAACCACTTCTCCACGAGGAATTTCGTAAGCTTAACCTTCACATTGTTCCTCGAGGATTCCTTTCCACCTTGGTGGCGAAACCTACCCTTTTGGATCAAGTCATCAAACCACAGAAGGTTGATCCCGAAATTTCCCGTATTAAGAGGAACATCAAGAAAGGAGTTGCAGGATGTTTCTCAATTGATGATCAAGGAGTCGTATTTTTTAGCAACCGTTTAGTGGTTCCTAAAGTACGGAACCTAAGACGTTTGATCCTCAAGGAGGCTCATGAATCTCCTCTCACGATTCATCCCGGTAGTACCAAAATGTATCAAGACCTACGTCAAAGATTCTGGTGGACTAGGATGAAGAGAGAAATTGCTCAATTCATTTCTAACTGCGACGTTTGTCGTCGAGTTAAAGCAGAGCATCAACAGCCTGCTGGCACCCTTCAACCTCTAGCTATTCCTGAATGGAAATGGGATAAAGTCGGTATGGACTTCATTACCGGGTTTCCCAGGTCCAGGAAAGGGAATAATGCTATCTTCGTCGTTATCGACCGCCTCTCTAAAGTAGCTCATTTCCTGCCTGTTCGGGAGAGTATTACCGCTAGCCAGCTAGCAGACTTATATATCTCTCGAATAGTGTCACTTCATGGTATACCATTGGAGATTAACTCAGACCGTGGAAGTCTCTTCACTTCCCGATTTTGGGAAAGTTTCCAGATTGCTATGGGAACCCATCTCTCTTTCAGTACTGCCTTCCATCCCCACTCAAGTGGTCAAGTGGAACGAGTCAATCAAATTCTGGAAGACATGATTCGAGCCTCTGTCATTTCTTTCGGTATGGAATGGGAAAAATGTCTTCCATTTGCCGAACTCGCTTATAACAATAGTTATCAAGCCAGCTTGGGTAAAACTCCCTTCGAAGTTCTATATGGACGAAGGTGTCGAACACCTCTTAACTGGTCAGAGACCGGGGAAAGACAATTCTTTGGCCCGGATATGATCCAGGAAGGAGAGGAACAAGTTCGCATCATTCGTGAGAGATTGAAAACGGCCCAGTCTCGCCAAAAGAGCCAATATGATAGTCATCATAAGGCTGTGACTTTTGAAGTCGGCGATAAGGCTTACCTTCGGGTTACTCCTCTTAAGGGAACCCATCGCTTCGGTATCAAAGGCAAATTGGCCCCTCGTTTCATCGGTCCTTTTCGCATTCTTGCCAAACGAGGAGAAGTTGCCTACCAATTGGAACTACCTCCGCACCTCTCCAGAGTTCATGATGTTTTCCACGTTTCCCAACTCAGGCGTTGCTTCTCGGATCCTATCCGCGGAGTGGACCACGAAACGCTTGATCTCCAAGACAATCTCACATATCGAGAATACCCCATTCGTATTCTTGATCAAACTGAGCGCACCACTCGACGCCACAATATCAAGTTTCTCAAGGTTCAATGGTCACATCATTCCGAGAGTGAAGCCACATGGGAAAGGGAGGATCGTCTTCGACTTGAGTACCCCACCCTCTTTCCGGAGGAACCCGAATCTCGGGACGCGATTCTTTTAAGTGGGGGTGAGTTGTCACATCCCTAGCTAACCCTTGCTTTAGGACCTGACTAGAGTGTGCATCATGTTTACTTTCAAAGAAACTTGAAATGGGATTAACAGAAACCCCAGCACCCCCTCCCCTAACAACTAGGGTTTGCTAAAATATTTTCCAATGTACCCAAAATGCCCTTCAAAATGTTCATCATTTCTGCCTTGGTCTTAAACCTCTGCCAAAAATGGTGCACAATTTTCTAGGACAATCTAGGGCTTTGGATTAATTCATATGGTAATTGAATTTGGGCATTTAAATATTAGTAAATATTTTAAATGCTCAAATAATCATGATCTATAATGTTTCCTACTGTTCATATTATTTACAGCAGGTATGACAAGTGTCATGAGTTATAAAAATGTTTAGGCATTTTTATTAATTGAACAAAGCTGCAAAAGAAATGTAACAGAATAGAAAATAGGAAAAGGAAAATAGGAAGAAGTACTTACCTCGGCCCAGCCCTGTAGCAAGCCGGCCCAGCCCACCAGCCCTCCTCCTGTCGTCTTCCTCCTCGCGCCAGAAGGACGCGCGCGTGGCCGCCGCGCGCCGGCACGCGCCCGGCCACCTCCAGGCTGCTTGCCTGCCTCCCCGATGGCCTGGATGACTCCACGAGTCGACACGCAGCTGCCCCGACCACTCTCACTTCTCCCCCTCGTCTCCTTCGCCCTCCCCTGGCTCTTTCTTCTCCATCACCGAGCCGCCGTCGCCGCCGCTCGCCGTAGCCGCACTCAGAGCCACCCCCTCGCCCCGTGAGTGTGTCCAGAGGATCCGCCGCGTCGTCCTCTTCCTCCTCGCTGAGCCACGAGCCACCGGAAGCCCTGCAACGACCCCACGCCGTCGTCCCCTTCCTCGGATCGCCGGAGTACCTCGCCGCCGTTACGAAGCTACAGCGCGTCCCCGACCCCGCCGTCGAGCTCATTAGCACCGCAGTGAGCTTCTACGTCGAACCCCTCCTTCCTCCGTTCCTTTTGCACCATGTAGCCGCCGTTTTGTTGATCACCGAAACGCACCGCCGCCGTGCTCGCCGCCGACGATGCTCCGGTGACCTTTGGGTCACGGGCACCCGTCCATCGCACTCACCGCAGCCCGTAGATGCGAACGGTGCTACGCACGCATCGCCTAGGCACCTGTAGCCGCATCCCCACACACGCCCGACGCCGGTCGCCGCTGTCGAGCTTGTTGCCGTCGACTCCGGCCACCCCAGGTTCGGCGACCACCTCCATCCGATGCGGAAGAGCAAGGGCTCTCCAACGCACCCAACCACAGCTCGAACCGTGCACCACAGACGTTTTCCGAGGCACGCCGCCGCGTTTGGCCTCGCCGGCGGCTAAACGCCGGCGAGTTTGACCTGTTTTGACCACGGGTTTGACCCCTGGGTCAATGACATGTGGGCCCTGGCCCCACTGACAGCTAATTAGTTTTAGTTAACTCTAATTAACTCAGTTAATTAGCTGTGACACTGACATGTGGGACCCACTGGTCAGGTTTGACCTAGACTGGCCCTGTTGACTGGCTGACGTCAGCATGATGTCATGCTGACGCAGTAAAGGTTTTTCTGGGATTTTTAGATTTAATTTAATTCAGGAAATTCCAGAAAATACCCAAAACTTCTAAAAATCATATAAAATCAACCATAGCTCAGATGGAAAAGATTTATATATGAAAAATGATCAGAAAAATCCAATCTATCTAATGGCACTGGTTTCATGCATGTTTGAACAAGTTAACTTGCTGTATATATCAAAAACATGATAATGCACTTATTCAAATACTAGTTTGAACTTCAATTTGAATCCTTGATTCAAATAGGTTCAAACCCCTCTGGTCTTAGTTGCATTAGCCAACACACATGCATCTTGCCATGTCATAAACATGCATCATATTGTTGCATTTGTTTGTTAATGATTGTATCGTCGGTATTTCCTGTGTTAGGTCCTGCTCCCGAGGATACTG
>LR738712.1:261503411-261519055 GCA_902687465.1 Secale cereale | reverse complement strand
TCAAGGAGGCTCATGAATCTCCTCTCACGATTCATCCCGGTAGTACCAAAATGTATCAAGACCTACGTCAAAGATTCTGGTGGACTAGGATGAAGAGAGAAATCGCTCAGTTCATTGCTAACTGCGACGTTTGTCGTCGAGTTAAAGCAGAGCATCAACGGCCTGCTGGCACCCTTCAACCTCTAGCTATTCCTGAATGGAAATGGGATAAAGTCGGTATGGACTTCATCACCGGGTTTCCCAGGTCCAGGAAAGGGAATAATGCTATCTTCGTCGTTATCGACCGCCTCTCTAAAGTAGCTCACTTCCTGCCTGTTCGGGAGAGTATTACCGCTAGCCAGCTAGCAGACTTATATATCTCTCGAATAGTATCACTACATGGTGTACCGTTGGAGATTAACTCAGACCGTGGAAGTCTTTTCACTTCACGATTTTGGGAAAGTTTCCAGAACGCCATGGGGACTCATCTCTCTTTCAGTACTGCCTTCCATCCGCAGTCAAGTGGTCAAGTGGAACGAGTCAATCAAATTCTGGAAGACATGCTTCGAGCCTCTGTCATTTCTTTCGGTATGGAATGGGAAAAGTGTCTTCCATTTGCCGAATTCGCTTATAACAATAGTTATCAAGCCAGCTTGGGTAAAGCTCCCTTCGAAGTTCTATATGGACGAAGGTGTCGAACACCTCTTAACTGGTCAGAAACCGGCGAAAGACAATTCTTTGGCCCGGATATGATTCAGGAAGCAGAGGAACAAGTTCGCATCGTTCGTGAGAGATTGAAAACAGCCCAGTCTCGCCAAAAGAGCCAATATGATAGTCATCATAAGGCTGTGACTTTTGAAGTCGGCGATAAGGCTTACCTTCGGGTTACTCCTCTTAAGGGAACCCATCGCTTCGGTATCAAAGGCAAATTGGCCCCTCGTTTCATCGGTCCTTTTCGCATTCTTGCCAAATGAGGAGAAGTTGCCTACCAATTGGAACTACCTCCGCACCTCTCCAGAGTTCATGATGTTTTCCACGTTTCCCAACTCAGGCGTTGCTTCTCGGATCCTATCCGCGGAGTGGACCACGAAACGCTTGATCTCCAAGACAATCTCACATATCGAGAATACCCCATTCGTATTCTTGATCAAACTGAGCGCACCACTCGACGCCACAATATCAAGTTTCTCAAGGTTCAATGGTCACATCATTCCGAGAGTGAAGCCACATGGGAAAGGGAGGATCGTCTTCGACTTGAGTACCCCACCCTCTTTCCGGAGGAACCCGAATCTCGGGACGCGATTCTTTTAAGTGGGGGTGAGTTGTCACATCCCTAGCTAACCCTTGCTTTAGAACCTGACTAGAGTGTGCATCATGTTTACTTTCAAAGAAACTTGAAATGGGATTAACAGAAACCCCAGCACCCCCTCCCCTAACAACTAGGGTTTGCTAAAATATTTTCCAATGTACCCAAAATGCCCTTCAAAATGTTCATCATTTCTGCCTTGGTCTTAAACCTCTGCCAAAAATGGTGCACAATTTTCTAGGACAATCTAGGGCTTTGGATTAATTCATATGGTAATTGAATTTGGGCATTTAAATATTAGTAAATATTTTAAATGCTCAAATAATCATGATCTATAATGTTTCCTACTGTTCATATTATTTACAGCAGGTATGACAAGTGTCATGAGTTATAAAAATGTTTAGGCATTTTTATTAATTGAACAAAGCTGCAAAAGAAATGTAACAGAATAGAAAATAGGAAAAGGAAAATAGGAAGAAGTACTTACCTCGGCCCAGCCCTGTAGCAAGCCGGCCCAGCCCACCAGCCCTCCTCCTGTCGTCTTCCTCCTCGCGCCAGAAGGACGCGCGCGTGGCCGCCGCGCGCCGGCACGCGCCCGGCCACCTCCAGGCTGCTTGCCTGCCTCCCCGATGGCCTGGATGACTCCACGAGTCGACACGCAGCTGCCCCGACCACTCTCACTTCTCCCCCTCGTCTCCTTCGCCCTCCCCTGGCTCTTTCTTCTCCATCACCGAGCCGCCGTCGCCGCCGCTCGCCGTAGCCGCACTCAGAGCCACCCCCTCGCCCCGTGAGTGTGTCCAGAGGATCCGCCGCGTCGTCCTCTTCCTCCTCGCTGAGCCACGAGCCACCGGAAGCCCTGCAACGACCCCACGCCGTCGTCCCCTTCCTCGGATCGCCGGAGTACCTCGCCGCCGTTACGAAGCTACAGCGCGTCCCCGACCCCGCCGTCGAGCTCATTAGCACCGCAGTGAGCTTCTACGTCGAACCCCTCCTTCCTCCGTTCCTTTTGCACCGTGTAGCCGCCGTTTTGTTGATCACCGAAACGCACCGCCGCCGTGCTCGCCGCCGACGATGCTCCGGTGACCTTTTGGTCACGGGCACCCGTCCATCGCACTCACCGCAGCCCGTAGATGCGAACGGTGCTACGCACGCATCGCCTAGGCACCTGTAGCCGCATCCCCACACACGCCCGACGCCGGTCGCCGCCGTCGAGCTTGTTGCCGTCGACTCCGGCCACCCCAGGTCCGGCGACCACCTCCATCCGATGCGGAAGAGCAAGGGCTCTCCAACGCACCCAACCACAGCTCGAACCGTGCACCACAGACATTTTCCGAGACACGCCGCCGCGTTTGGCCTCGCCGGCGGCTAAACGCCGGCGAGTTTGACCTGTTTTGACCACGGGTTTGACCCCTGGGTCAATGACATGTGGGCCCTGGCCCCACTGACAGCTAATTAGTTTTAGTTAACTCTAATTAACTCAGTTAATTAGCTGTGACACTGACATGTGGGACCCACTGGTCAGGTTTGACCTGGACTGGCCCTGTTGACTGGCTGACGTCAGCATGATGTCATGCTGACGCAGTAAAGGTTTTTCTGGGATTTTTAGATTTAATTTAATTCAGGAAATTCCAGAAAATACCCAAAACTTCTAAAAATCATATAAAATCAACCATAGCTCAGATGGAAAAGATTTATATATGAAAAATGATCAGAAAAATCCAATCTATCTAATGGCACTGGTTTCATGCATGTTTGAACAAGTTAACTTGCTGTATATATCAAAAACATGATAATGCACTTATTCAAATACTAGTTTGAACTTCAATTTGAATCCTTGATTCAAATAGGTTCAAACCCCTCTGGTCTTAGTTGCATTAGCCAACACACATGCATCTTGCCATGTCATAAACATGCATCATATTGTTGCATTTGTTTGTTAATGATTGTATCGTCGGTATTTCCTGTGTTAGGTCCTGCTCCCGAGGATACTGCTGCGTATCCAGTTGAAGAGCAGTACCCGACAGCTACCTTGTCAGGCAAGCAATCATTGATCATTCCGATACAACCCAATCTTCTCGCTCCTGCTCTCTTTTACTGCATTAAGGCAACAGCGCGTGAACTGCTACTTGCTGCGGTAGTTGAACCCTATTCCCTTGCATGACCTGTCATTGCCACAGTAAATAGTTGAAACCCACTAGCATGTGTAGGAGTTGATTGAGCCATGTGATGTGTGATCCACCATGCTATTTGCTTATGTTGCCTCCTATGCTTAGAGTTGTGTCTGGTCTGGTTCATCTGGGTGATGGATCAGAGTGAAACAATCTTTCGATAAAGAGAAGGAAGTGTGGAATACTTTTGGTAAAGGTGTCGATGAAAGGCCATGTAGGAGTACATGGTGGGTTGTTTCATTGGAATCGTCCATAGGACCCGAGATCTGTATGTGTGGTTCAAGTTACAGCTACTACCATGCATTGGGATCCTTAATTGACCCTCTCGGCTTATTAATTACCCTCGATCTCTGTCCAGGAGTTGCAACTAGTTTCTGGTGTTTATAGCTTACTGGAGGTCGTGCACAACGCTGACCCTCGGGGTGGGTTGTGATGCGACAGGTACGTGGCACGGTGTACCGGTTGCCCGTTTGGTGACTCGGGAACCCTGTACACATCGTTTGGGGCCGTGAGCGACACCCCGGCCGGATCTCCCCACGGATGGAACCCAAATAGGCGATAAACCTGGACGAGAGACTTGTGTAGTTAGTCAGGTCGTGGCCGACACCCCCGCTGGGCTTCCGCTTGAAGGTTGCCGAGTACACGCCGAGTAAACGGCGATAAGTGGTGGAAGCGTGTGTGAAGAAGTACACCCCTGCAGGGTTATCAAACTATTCGAATAGCCGTTGTTCGCGGTACGAACTACTTGGTTACTCTTACAGTTCATAGACAAGTTGATGGATACTACTAAAAGCCTCAAGATAAGCGTGAGTGCCGTGGATGGCCCTTCCGTAGGATGACGGAAGAGGATCCTTGGTAGTGTATTGACGTGGTGATTAGAGGACTCGTGTTCGTAATAACATCTTGCAATCTGTTGGAAGTTGTAGTATAGGTTAGCCAAGGTCAAAGCTGGCATTCTGCTATAAACTCCACTACCCCCTTTGATAATGTTGCATGTATGATAGGTTCTGTGGTAAGACTTGCTGAGTACCTTTGTACTCATGTTTGCTTAATAACTGTTGCAGAGGAGAACCCTGCCCCTGCTGATGGGTTCTACATAGACGTTGACGTCGACGAGTAGCTTGACACCCAGACGGTGATCTGGAGCTTGTGAAGGGCCTTGTAGATAGTCAGGCTACACCAAGCCTGTTTTATTTTCTAAGTTGTCTGTACTCAGACATGTAGCTTCCGCTTGTGCTTGTATGACTGTATGACTTGAGTGTTGGGTCATGTGACCCCTACCTGTATGACTATGTTATGTATGGCTCTTGGAGCCTTTTAAATAAAGTACTTTGAGTCATAGAGTTCTGTTGTGATGCAATGTTGTATTTGCACATATTGAGCATATTGCGTGTATGATTGAAATGCTTGGTATGTGTGGGATCCGACACCTAGTTGTTTTCCTTTGGTAGCCTATCTTACAGGGAAATGCCTCCTAGTGATTCCAATGAGCCTTGGTAGCTTGCTACTGCTCGGAACACGTAGGCTGGCCGGCATGTGTCCTTCTTCGTTCCTGTGTCTGTCCCTTAGAGGAAATGTCACGCGTTGTTCCTTTAAGTCCATGTAGCTTGCTACGACTTGGGTTCATACGTTGATGACCGACACGTTCGTTGCTGGGTCATGGATGCCTGTCTCTGTAATTTAGTGCCACTTTTGGATTATAACTAGCCATGTCGGCCCGGGTTCTATGTCATATGGATGCTAGCGACACTGTCATATACGTGTGCCAAAATGCGCAAACGGTCCCGGGCCAGGTAAGGTGGCACCCGTGGGGTTACCGTGCGTGAGGCCGCAAAGTGATATGACGTGTTACAGCTAGATCGGTGTGACTTAGGATCGGGGTCCTGACACATGGGCACTAAGATCAGGTTCAGCACTGCATTTCACCCTCAGACTAGTGGTCAAGTCGAGCGAGTGAATCAGATTCTAGAAGACATGCTCAGAGCCTGTGTCATCTCTTTTGGCATGAAATGGGAAGATTGCCTTCCATTTGCCGAGTTCTCTTACAACAACAGCTTTCAAGCAAGTGTCGGCAAAGCTCCGTTTGAAATCCTCTATGGCAGAAAGTGCCGTACCCCTCTCAACTGGTCTGAAACAGGTGAACGTCAACTTCTTGGCAATGACTTGATCTCAGAAGCCGAAGAAATGTGCAAAGTCATACGTGAGAATCTCAAGGCCGCTCAGTCGCGTCAGAAGAGCTACTATGACGACAAGCATCGTGATTTGGCATTCAACCTTGATGATCACGTTTATCTCCGTGTTTCTCCGATGAAAGGCACCCAAAGATTCGGTATCAAAGGAAAGCTTGCTCCTAGATACGTCGGGCCTTTCAAGATCCTTGGTAAAAGAGGCGATCTAGCCTATCAACCTGAGCTCCCTTCCAACTTCGCCAATGTTCATGATGTGTTCCATGTGTCTCAACTCCGCAAATGCTTCAAGGCACCTGAACGCATGATTCCGTTTGAAGAGATTGATCTTCAACAAGACCTGTCCTACCGAGAGCATCCAGTTGCTATTCTCGAAGAAACCGAACGCAAGACCCGCAACAAGTCCATCAAATTCTTGAAAGTCAAGTGGTCACATCATACCGACCGAGAAGCTACGTGGGAACGAGAAGATCATCTTCGTTCCGAGTACCCTTCCTTTTTCCAATCCTAGATCTCGGGACGAGATCTTTTTGTAGTAGAGGAGAGTTTGTAATGCCCCGGATGTAATACTTTCCCTTTTGGGCATATAATATATCTCCGGCTTCATCTATTCCATTTCGGGTTCTTTGTCTTTCGGGTTTTCATCGTTTTGTTGTGTGCGTGTGTGGCATTCATTCATATCATGTAGTCATGTGCATCGCATTGCATTTGTGTTGTCGGTTGCATCCGGTTCCACGCGTTCTTTCCCGTTGTCCGTTTCGCGTTCCGGAGCTCCCTCACGTGTCCGTGGCGTCCCGTAGGCCTACTTTGGTGTGTGGCTGTGTAACGTTACCGGTTTGGCGCGAGACTTGTCGTGTGTTGTTGTTTTGGTGTGGGTAACCCGCCTGTCAAATCTCATCGCGTTTGGAGTCCGTTTGCTACCCCAACAGTTATTCTCGTGGGCTCAAAGTGCCTCCACTTTGTGGCCCAAGACACCCCTCCAACAGCCCACTTCCCTCCTCTTGGCCCATCCTAACTCCCCTCGCGATCGGATCCGTCGGATCGCGATCGGAGGGCTCTAAAACCCCCCAAATCCCTCAAACCCTAGCACCTACCCTATATAAACTTCCCCCATGCCATTTTTGGCAGCCTAAACCCCCTCCACCTACCTCTAGCCCCTCCTCCCCTCAATTTTCGTGCCACACCAGATCCAAAATGCCACTTGGCTGTCCCTTCCTCGAATCCCGCTGTTTTTCCTTCGAAGCGAAGCCAGCGACCGCCGCCGCCCTGGGTTTCGATCGGGGAATCGAACCCCGATCCAGATCGACCGACGCCAGGGTCAACTACCCGCTCCACAGCCTCTCGATCGCCTCCCGCCACCAGGCCCGAGTCCTCCGCACCGATCGCTTCGTCCGATTCGACCGCGCCAGATCGAAGCCCGATCTGGTTCCCGATCGACGCCGCCGCCTGTGAACCCTAGGGCCGCGTCAGGCCAGCCGCCCCGATCGCAAGGCCTTGCCTCTCCTCCGCAGGCGCGCGGGCCGCCTCCATCCGCCTCCGCCTGGGCCGTCGCAATCTCCCGCGCGGCCCATCCTCCTTCGCCGCACCGCCAAGCCGGCTCCCGCGTCGGGCCACTCCAGCGTCGGGCCTCCCCCTGGGCCCTTCGACCGCGCCACCGAAGCCCTCCAGCCGCCTTCGCCACTCCGCTCCAGCCGCCCTCGCGCGGGCCGCCGCCGCCAGGTGGGCCGAGGGCTTGCCTCCGCGCCGCCGGGCCCAGCCGGGCGCCCCAGCCGCTCCACCGCCAGCTCCAGCCGGGCCGGATCCATCTCCCCGCGGGCCGCATCAGATCCAGCACCCGAGGCCCATTGGATTCCAGATCTAGGTTGTTTTCAAATCTCTATGTCCCTGTATTTTGTTCTCTGATGCACTTTTCAAACTGCGATAACTTCTTGTGTGTTGATCCGTTTTGTGCAAATGAGGTGTCCAGACGTTCGTGGTGACTAGCACTACGTTTCATTCCTTTGTGCCATGCATGTTAGAGGTCATCTAGATGCTTATTTTTCTGTTGCAAGAGTGCATCCCGATTAAACTGCTGCGATGTGTTGTTTTTATGCCATCTTTGCATAGTGATAACTTTTAGCTCGTTTATCCGATTGATGCAAATGACATGTCCACGTGTTCGTCTTGCCATGCTCTACTTGTTGTTGGTGTTAGGTTGCATGATAGATTTAATCTTGCCATGTATATCTTCGTTGCAAAGTGCTATGTGGCTGTTTAGTTGTTTTACTCGTTATGAAATGCCATCTTGTCGAGCTCATTGCTATTGTTGTATTTATCTCCATGATGCATGCTTGTATGTTTCGGAATCACCATCATGTGTACTTTGATGTGGTGCTTACCACTTGCCATGTTTAGTTTCGAGGTCACTTAAACTTGCTATTATAGATGCCATGATGAAACTGCTGTTTTAACACTGTGGATTTTCACTAACTCTGGAATTTGTAATGTTCCGATGCCATGTTTGCGTGCTGTTCTAGGACAAACCATGATAGTTTTGGAGTGTCTCTTGATGGTTCCTTGTAGTATATATTGTTGGCTATCCATTCATGTTCTCACATGCTTATTTAAGTGGCTGTAGCATATTTAACTTTTGCTCCAAAGTTGCAATAAAATTCTGCTGTCAGGATTTTGTTGTCAAGTTCAATATGTCCAAGCTTGTTGCTATTGATCCGTGGCTCCTTTGGGGGTGCACCTTTGGACTTATTTGCTGTAGGATATGTCTAGTTTATGTTCATGCTCTTTGCCATGGTGTTTGAGTGCTGTAGCTTAATTATCTTGTGCTCCGAAGTTGCTATGTGGCTGTAATTTTCAGCTTTCGCCTGTTTCTTGTTTCGGGCATAACTTTTAGCCCGTAGCTCCGATTTCAGCGAGTTTTATATGAAACTTGATTGATTTTCTGTGTAGATTCATAATATCATATTGTTATCATGTTTTGAAGCTTTTTGCTTGAGTGCTATTTTCCGTGCTCCGCGTGCTCTCATAGTGCATCCATCATGCATCCATCATTTTGGTGTGCGCATTGCATCTTCTTGATTCCTGCCTTGTGTGATTGTATTGTTTAGAGCCGGAAGCTGAGACCGAGTACGAGTACGAGCACGAGGTTACCAATGAGGTTGAGCACGAGGACCCCTCTTACGATCCGAACGACTACTCTTCAGGCAAGATGACCGAACCCGGATACCATTACTATTTCTGCCTATTGCTAGTAGTTCCGCTCTATAGTTTTGCCTCGATGCCCATGTTTTCCTGTCAGCCTCCTACTTGTAACCATGAACCTGTTTAACCACCCTACCTATGCAAACCGTTGCTTGGCTAAGTACGCTTCGCTCAGCCTCTCTTATAGCATTGCTAGTTGCAGGTGAAGATTGATGATGCTTGCTTCATGTTGAAGTTTGTTGGGTTATATCACACTATATATAATGCTTAAATGAAATCATCTATATATTGGCAAGGGTGGAAGGCTAAGCCTTTTGCTTGGTGATTTGTTCCACTCATGCCGCTAGGAACCGTATAAACCGGTGTTATGTTCCTTGATTATGGGTTCCTCACACGGTTGGGGTTTATGGGGCCCCCTCGATAAACCGCTAAGTGCTAAGTCTTTTCCAGCAAGTCCCAACATTGGTACTATTCGCCTAATAACTAATAAAACTTGCATAGGGTCTTGCAAACCCGAGTTTCTTAATCAACAACCCCGGGCCAGTGCTCCACATGAGTGTTGGTCCGAAACGGGGAGCCTGCGGGGTCACCACGAGGGAACTCGAGGATTGATATAAACCCGTAGCTTCGCCCATCCGGTCGTATCCTGAGACTAGATACGCGCGGCTACCATCAGGGTGTCGACACGCCGGGAGGATTTGCTGGATTAGCCTTACCTTAGTTCGGAGTATCTTGAGCACGGGATTCCGAGAATACTCGGGTCTTCCCACCTTGGAGTTGCGACTCTGCAGATCGTGGGCTTGTCATGGGCCAAGTTGGAACACCCCTGCAGGGTTATGAACTTTCAAAAGCCGTGTCCGCGGTTATGTGGCAGATGGGAGCTTGTTAATATCCTGTTGTAGATAACTTGACACATTGTTCTAATACACTACCAGCGTGTGTACCGTGACTGTCAATTTCCGAATAGGGATTCGGGAGTTGAACATGGTGGGGTTATGTTTGTTGAGCTTTAGCTAGGATCACTTCGTGATCATCTCTCGACCGAGGCACTTCTCTTCTCGCACTCTTTCACGTAAACTAGTGCTAGTTGCTGCTGCAGACACTTATTCTTTTCTTCAGCCTTATCCTCTCCCAAGGCTTAAATAGTCTTGTTACCCGGGAACGGGATTGCTGAGTCCTCTGTGACTCACAGTTACTTCACAACACCAGATGCAGGTCCGATGGTGAGCTATCCAGGTGATGGCACCGACCTAGACTGGGAGTATGACGAGGAGCGTAGTCGATACTATGTTCGTTATCCTGATGATCAGTAGTGGAGACTTCTACTAGGATTCGATCCGACCTGTGGATTTAAATTATGTTTGGTATCCTGTCATCTGGATTTTACCCTTAGAGGGTTGTGATGTTTTATTGGATGATGATTGAGACATGTATTGTATTTGTGTGATGTGGCGATTGTAAGCCAACTATTTTATGTTTTTCCATCCCCATCTTTTACATGAGTTGTGCAAAGATACCAAACTTGCAATCATTCCAGCATGGGGTTATGTCTCTAAGTCGTGCCTCGACACGTAGGAGATATAGTCCCATCCTGGGCATTACAATATAACCAGGCAGCAAAGACCAAGGCCGCAAAAGCACTAGAGAGGTCCCGCCGCGAAGTCGCAGCCGCAGCAGAGATGTCCCGGTGCGCCGCGGAGCCATCGAATGAGCTCTCACGGGCACGCGAGGGCTCTCACAAGAAGATTCGCGTCGTCGGCCATCGCGACGAGCTGGCGTTCCTGAAGTCCTTCGCCAGCGACGACGACATTCTCGATGGCGTCACTACGCAGCAGGAGCTGGTCAACGGCTTGATGAAGCTGCTCAAGATCAGCGATGCCTCGGTTGACAAGGCGACCGGACTCGTCGATCAACTCATGGGTGACAATACGAAGCTCCTCAAGGCGCTCGGTGAGAAGGAGGAGGAGGTTGTCGGCTAGAAGATGCTTCATGAGCAGAGTAGTGACTCGAGGATGACGCTGACAGCGGTCGTCGAGGAACTTATGGGTGACTTGAGGAAGCTCTGGATTGAGCGCGAGCAGGAGGTGGAGGAATCCGTGGCTTCTTTCAAGCAAAGTTGTGAGGAATTGAAGAATGATCTGGAGGATGTCGTCGCCCCGCGATCCATCGACGAGTAGAGACAGTAGCGACCCAGATTGTTGTCTGTAATTTCGTTCTTCTCTTGCCCCTGTGTCTTCCGGGCTTTGCCGCGGGTGGCATTTTAAATTATCCGAAATATGTAAGACACTTATTATCTACGCCATTGTAGATTTGTCGTCATATTATGCGTTGCCATTTTATTTGTGGCCGTATTATCCGTTGCCCTAGGTGGCAATTTAAATTAGGGCAGAATACGAGTTAAAAACACGAACAAAGCAAATGCTGCCATGGGATCACAAGCAAACCCACTCCATCCAGGTGCTTTATTTAACCCATTAATGGAGAAGTTGTAAGCGAGGCGGGCAGCAGTTGGTGCATGGAGGTTAAAGAGCTCGCTTCCCGATGAGCATGGGCAGCCTTGCTACTCGCATGTGTCCCGTCGAGCTTGCGACTATGAGGTGCACAGGATGCATGCATCCCGTGGAGCCTACGCGACGGACTGCTCGCACGTGTCCCATCGAGCCTGCACAACGGACTTCTCGCGCTCGTACCGTCTAATCAAACAGCTACACGCACGCCACCGAGTATGGTTAAATTTTGACACGGTTAATATAATACAATTGTTTGCGATATTAACGTGTCAGCTTTTTGTTTCAAAAAGGACTTTGTTGGCTACTAATGTGTGCACCTCTTCTCAAACTGGATATTTTTTTACCACGACATATATGTGCCATGTCATGAAACCATGCCAAGTTTCATGTTTTTTGGATGAGTTTTTGATTTACTGGGATTTAAAAACCGAGATTCTCAATGTTTCAGGACGACGACAAGTTTGTAAGGCATTCTTATTCCTTAAATGAGCCCTAAACATGCACCCAATGACACATGTACGATTTCCCACCCATTTTGCTTCACTAGAGCATGTGCCTGTAGTTCAAATTTGAATTATGGACTACATTAAATGCGTAGAAACCTTAGAACTTAGTAATATATATACAATGGCCAAATGAACCTTGAACATTTTCAAATTTCAGCCCAACACTCCTGTTATTCTATATTTCCTATAGAAAACAAAGTTCAACGCGAGAAGAGGCAGCGATTATCGTTTTTCCCACAAGAGGGGCATGTTTCCCTACCAGAACCATGAGGGTTGCGACAGGCTCCGGTTTGTAAGAGGCTTGTAATATAGCTTCGCCCAAATTGGACAATTATATGTACCATGTAGTGACACCATGCCAAGTTTCGTGATTTCCTGGTGAGTTTTGGATTTACAGAGATTTAAAAACCCAGATTCGCAATATTTGTGGCCAAGCCAGGACGGCGACGCGGTTGAATTTGTTCCCATTCGTTCCATGGGACCTAAACGTGCACCCAAGGAAACATGTACGTTTTTATAGCCATTTTAGTGCACTGGAGCATGTATTTGCAGTTCGTATTTGAATTATGGACATCAAATTCCTAGAAAACTCTATTAATGATTATAAAAGGTCAAACGAACCCTGAATAATTTCAAAGTTCAACGCGAACTTCCCGTTATTATGTGTTGCGTGTAGAAGAAAATACGAGGCTAGAAGAGGGAGTGATTATCACTTGGCCCACAAGGGGACACATTTCCCTATTAAAACCACGAGGGTTCCTGCGACAGGCTCCGGTTTGTAAGAGGTTTGTAATAAAGCTTGGCCCAGATTGGCAATGTTTTTACCATGACATATATGTGCCATGACGTGACACCATGCCACCTTTGATGAATTTCTGGTGAGTTTTGGATTTATGGGCCTTAAAAACCGAGATTCGAAATGTTTGAGGACGAGCCAGGACACCGGCATGGTTGTAATTTGTTCTCGTTCCTGGCATGGGACCTAAACATGCACCCAAGGACACATGTATAAATTTTCCAGCCATTTTGGTAAACTGGAGCATGTATTTGTAGTTCAGATTTAAATTGTGGACATTAAATGCCTAGGAAACTCAATTAGTGTATAAAAAGGCCAAACAAACCCTGAATAAGTTTAAATTTAAGCATAGGTATCATGTCATTCCATGTTGCTCGTTGAAGAAAATACAAGGAGAAAAGAGGTAGTGATTACGTTTCGCTCACAAGGGGAACACGTTTCCCTTTCGGAACCACGATGCTTCTTTGAGAGAAGCTGGTTTTTGTAAGAGGTTTGTAATAAAGCTTGGCCCAAATTGGACAATGTTTTTTACCACGACATATATGTGCCATGACGTGACATCGTGCCACCTTTGATGACTTTAAGGTGAGTTTTGTATTTATGGGGACTTAAAAACCGAGATTCCAAATGTTTGAGGACGAGCCAGGACGCGGGTACGGTTGTACTTCGTTCCCATTCCTGGCATGGGACCTAAACATGCACCCAAGGACACATGTATAATTTTTCTAGCCATTTTGGTGAACTGGAGCATGTATTTGAAGTTTAGATTTGTATTATGGACATTAAATGCCAAGGAAACTCAATTAGTGTACAAAAAGGCCAAATGAACCCTGAATAAGTTTAAATTTCAGCACGGATATTATGTTGTTCCATGTTGCCCGTAGAAGGAAATATAAGGCGAAAAGAGGGAGTGATTACATTTTGCCCACAAGGGTGACACGTTTCCCTATCGGAACCATGAGGCTTCTATGAGAGAAGCTCCGATTTGTAAGAAGCTTGTAATAAAACTTGCACCACAATGGACGAAAAATATTCCTCGACATATAAGTGCCATGTCGTGACACCATGCCAGGTTTCATGATTTTCGGCTTAGTTTTGGATTTACGGGGATTTAAAAACCGAGATTCTTCTCACGAAATGTTTTCAAATAGCACACGGTTCACTCACGAAAGCCAATATTCAATGAAAACTTCGTGGAAACCATATTTTAAAGTTTCATAAAAATCTGAAGAAAAAACGTGGGATGTTAAGAAGGTGATGTTTTGTTGCGACACAAATTTTCAAGTTGAAAATATTACGAGATGTGAGCTATGAAAAAGACAAATTCAGCCCTGAATAGTGACATTACTATTCGACACTATTCAACACTGATTTTGTGTTTTTCATAGCTCACATCTCGTAATGTGTTTCAACTTGAAATTTTGTGTGGCAATAAAACATCATCCTCTTAACCTCCCGATTTTTTTCAATTTTTTTTAAACTTCAAAACATCATTTTCTCGTGGTTTTCACAGGTTTCCACCGAATGTTGGTTTCCGTATGATATTCTTCCCCCCTACTACGCGCGCGATCTGAGTCGTGTCTTCTGATTGGCCAGAACCCAAACCCCACGGATCGTACGTGTGCACCGCGCGATTTGAGTTGTGTGTTCAAAACAGGCTACTGTTTCTCGCCACTCCCCTTATCGGTTTCCCACCTCTTCTCCCATCATTTTCCCGCTACTAGTGTCAGTGCTCATTGAAGGCTAGCACCGACACACCGGCCATGTAAAATGTGTGTGATAGGAGGTAGTAGGTCCCATAGGGTGACCAGCGTGAAACTCCTTAATGGCAAGGAGGCAATTCTTATTAGTAAGGGCCAGCTTCCCATCCGCTAGCCTAGTCGAATAGAGCGCAGAAGTTAAGCGTGCTCGGGCTGGAGTAGTCCAAGGATGGGTGAACTGATGGGAAGTTACATATGTCAAGAATCATTTTAAATGCCATGACAGTGTCATTATAGAGATATATTATATCTCTATAGTGACCTATCATGGCAATTATATAAACCTTGGGATCCTTGTTTTTCTAATTTTTATACTATATTTTTATGGGTTATTTTTTGCTCTAAAAAATTAAAGAATGATTGACTTGACCTATCATGGCATTTATGTAAACCTACTATGTTTTTATGGGTTATTTTTTCCTCTAAAAAATTAAAGAATGATTGAATTGACCTGTCATGTCGATTATATAAACCTTTTTCAGGTTGCATGCAGGGTATAGGGGGCAGGGTGTTCTTCTCGAGCATGTCTCCATTGTGCGGCTTATAGATGCGACACATATATGTGCGCTCCCTAAGGTATATATACTATCCTTTACCGATAATTAGGGGGCCCCACACAATCTATCCCTTTGACCCAACAACAAGAAGGGTTTGACCATGAAGGTTACCTATTGATACTAGTAAGGTACACGTGCATTGCACGCATGAGATTTGGTAAGCAAATTATGAATAAATACCACACTATAGCATGTAAGCTTTGAGTCATATATGCATGATGTAGATATTCCTTTAATTCTTATAGTTCATCTCATCCAAAATCAATTAGTTTTATAAAAAAACCTATTTTAACATTCATGGAATTGTGCGTTGTAAAGCATAAAGTAAAAAATCAAAAGTGACAATTCATTTAGAAAAAAAGGTTTGGGTAATTAAGATATGGAAGATTCTACAGAACAAAGGAGAAGTGCTTGTGTTTTGAGGTTTGTGCATTATTCTTAAGTTCAACCATGGAGTCTTCTAGATTGTACATGTGGCAAAATCTAGTGAAATGTAGATGATATCCAACGGCCAGTAGTGCTCGGATTTGCCATCTCTGTACCGTCGGATTGGCTTCATCCAACGACCAACTTTCAAAGTTATTCGCACACTATATAAGTGTATAGATGCATAGATATATATATAGATGTGTCCCATGCTAGACCAAATAAAGTTTGAGCGCATCCGTCAGACGACCCCCC
>LR738712.1:261440240-261503272 GCA_902687465.1 Secale cereale | reverse complement strand
CCCCCCCCGCCGTTGCCTCGAAGTTGGGAAACTGACATCGTACGTATTGAACCAGGCTTTGAGTCGGGTACGGTGTTCGGTTTGTAATGTAGTTGGTGGCCCATTGAAGTTGTGCATTTGGGATTTAAACACATCACCCACCACCGTACCCTTACATATTCTCGGGCCACATGCAGTGTATACGAGGTCTTCTAATCGACCACATCTCCCTTGTGCAGTTTTTTGTGATGACACGCATATCTGTGGGCTCCCCGAGTGTATATATGTCAAGCCTTTGACCGATAATGAGGGGTATGTGTTGGCCATGCTTGGATTCCACCTAGTTCGTGTTAGGGACGATCACCGTCACATGTCGCTCAACCAAAGCTCGAGCTCATGCGTTGTGAGGATTCCCTCCCACATGCTCGGATTACTGGGTTTGACCTACATCAAACCCTGTGTATCTCGTCCTTAACTACCTTGCCTTCATGGTTGTTGTCTGTATCGAGAGGTAGGAACCACATCTAAATTGTACATTATTAAATATTGAAAACACACATCACCCCTTCCCAAAGTACATCATTTTGGGCCGCATGCAAGAGGTGCTGGTTTTGTGGTCCCTCTCGTGCGATTTTTATGATGGTTCAATCTATTGGCCCAAGCGGTTTATCGACAACAACAACTGTCATTTGACCAAACGATAGATTCATTGGTCTGTCTTATGGTAGGTCATGGCGACATACATGTATGACCAAAGTATCGATCATTACGTGCATCCGCCTCGCTGACACGAAGTGGGAGGTGGTGGGCCAAGCATCCTAGCTAGGGACGACCTTATGTCATTACATATATATAGGATGGGTCTATTATGATAACACCCCTTAAGACCTTATTCTAATAACACCTACCCTTATTCTGATAACACTTCTGTACTACTTGATCCCCCTACCCGGACCGCATAGCAACGCGAGGAAACTACCTCCACCCACGACCTATCCCCTCCACCCACGAAATCTCCCCTCCACCCACTCCCTCCATCTCCTACCTTAAGTCGGGGCCGCACCCCCACCTAACCCGCACCCACCACCACCCAGCCCTGGCAGTCCCCCGCGCCTAGCCACCGGACCCTGGCGCTGCGGCCACTGGATCCGCCCGGATCCTCCTCCACCTCCCTCCTCCCAGCCCCGCCACCCCCACGCCCAGCCACCGGCCGTTTGGCCACCGGATCTGGCGGGATCCCTGCGGCGCCATCTCCTACCTCCCTCCTCTCACCCCCGCCATGCGGCCACCGGATCCAGCGGGATCCTCCTCCAACACCATCCTCCCACCCTCATCCAGCCAACAACCCGAGCCCTGCGACCGCCTGAGCCAGCGGGATCCTCCTTCTGTGTCTGCCCGGCGACGCGCGCATCCCAAAATAGAGGTGAGGCACCCCTCGCCCCGGTCCCTCGGCCCCTTCCCCACGCCTGCGTGCCCCGGTGGTCGCCGGATTCGGGCTCCTCCATCTTCCAAAGGTCACCGGCTTTGCCACTGCCTCGTGCTTGTTGCTGGATCCGTCTTCCGTCTCGCCCGTGGGCACCGACGGCCGCCGCATCGATCAGGGGAGAAAAATGAACTGCGCCCCACTCCCTTCCCCACCGCATTTCATCTGCCCTGGACATTGCAGACGCACTGTCCTCGCCCAAATCGGGGACACGGATGCCTCGGTCTGTCGGCGCGTCCATGCAGTACGTCATGTGTGTGTGTAGTACTACATGGAATCGGCAAGAACAGAACAGTGCAAAAGAATCACAGAAACCTTGTTCGTGCACTGCAGGAGTAGGAGATGGCGCCGTGTACAGTACTTGCAGTTCGGCCAGTGGTCGACATGCGCCGGAGCTCGCTTGTGTTCAGTGCGGATGCAAATTCCTTTTCCTCATTATTTTTGGTTGTAGATGAATGTACGGTTTCATTTGTTTATTTTTCTGAATTTTTTCAGCAGTGCAGCTAGGTTGTTGCCCCAATGCAGTGCGGCTGCCACTGTGTGCACTCCTTTCTATACTACCGCCACGCCCAGTGCGGCTCAGCTGACGCCCCTGTGCAGTTTGGCGGCCATGGACGTGCAGCTCGGAGGCGTGCTTCAAGCGGTTCAGTGCTTGTGCACTTGCAAACTTGGGCATTTTTGCGTGTGGTTACAGTTTGTCATTGTGGCTTGCAGGTACAACTGTAGTTTTGAGCTAGCCGCGGCGTGCATTAGGATGTGTAGTTGGGAGGGCACATAGTTCGATTTCAGTTGGGAGGTTGCTGCAGTATGGATGCGTGCAGCAAGAGGTTCTCCCGTTGGGTTGTATGCTGCTGGAGTTTAGTTGGTGTGGACAGGAGATTATCCAGCTGTCCCATGAAGTTCGGGGAAGAAAACAAGGCGTTACCCTGGTGCAATTCGGCCAGTTGAGAGTTGCGGTTAAAAAATTGTTGTGCCTTGAGTCCACTTTTTCTGGGATGAATAGCATAAGTGCAAATGCGGTTCCCTAATATTGTTCTCGTGGTTCAGTTAACTATATTTTGGCCAACACACAAAAAACTTGATGCAACTCACTAACATTGATCGTATGGTTCAAAAGAATTTACAAAAAAGAAAAATTTAAAAACGACAAAACAATTATGCAGTGCGGTTTCCAATCTGATGCAGTGCATTTGCACTTCGGCCCACTTCTCGATAGTGTTGCGGTTCTTGATAGTGTTGCGGTTCACTTTTGCCCGATGTGAAGTGCGGTCCACTTCCTTGTCTAAGAAAACTTTCATCGGACAAAAGAAACCATGAAGTTCACTTGCCCGTCTGATGCAGTGCGGTTTTCACTCTAAAGCAGTGTGGTTTCTCTCTGATGCTGTACATACAGAGTGTTCGCGTTTTTGTAATTTCAAAACTACTCTTAAACCGTAATGAATTAGAGGGAGTGTTCTACATGAAAAAGTAGTGTCTCGACGATATCTTTCCAACGGTGTATCGTTTGGATCATTTCGACCAGTGGTTTGTAAAAAAATTCACGAAAAACGGCCGCTGCCTCTCGTAGTCAGCCGCACGATTTTCAAAATTAGCTAAAAACCGTAAGGAATCTCAAAAACATCTCAACATATGAAAGTTGCGCCTCGTTCGTAGCTTTCCAATGGCGTATCACACGCCTCGTTTTGATAAATGGTTAAAAAACTAGAGTGAAACAATAGTGAAAATTTTGAAAAAATTCAAAAACCGAATTCCGCGATTTAGTAATTTTGAAACTGCTCTTCAACCGTAACGAATTATAGAAAATAAAAGATATCAAAAATATGCGTCTCGGCGATATCTTTCCAACGATATGTCGTATGGTTCATTCCGAGAAGCGGTTTAGAAAAAAATGCGAGAAAACGCTCGCTGTCACTCGTCGTGTGCCGCACTGTTTTCAAAACTGCTTTTAAACCGCGAGGAATCTAGAAAAGTGTTCAACATGGAAAAGTTGTGCCTAATCCATAGCTTCTCAATGGTATATTACACGCGTTGTTCCGATAAACGGATAAAAAACTAGAGCGAAAATAGTACCAAAAACACAGCGTGCAGTTTTTTGCGATGGGAAGTTCAATCGCGTGAGTACTGCAGCACACTTCGTTCAAACAATGACGTGCACTTGTGTTGAGCGTGCAGTTCGAAAGTCTTATCAGAATAGTTATTCTGCTAATATTAACAGAATAGACCGGCTATT
The DNA here is from genome assembly GCA_902687465.1 of Secale cereale. Classification (NCBI taxonomy): domain Eukaryota; kingdom Viridiplantae; phylum Streptophyta; class Magnoliopsida; order Poales; family Poaceae; genus Secale; species Secale cereale. The sequence continues at coordinate 261,499,580 of LR738712.1, read as the reverse complement.
ATTTTTTGTATTTATTTATATATATAATAAATCTATACCTAATAATAAACCACGGAACGAGTCCGTCGGGTTCACCGTCACAATACGCTTTCACCCAGTCGTAATACGCTTTTACGATTTGTATATACAAAATTGTAATATAAACGAGGTGGTACTATTCCTCCACGCGGCGCCACCGAACGAGAAGCCCACGTCCGATGACGATAGTAGCGAGGGCGTCGCCGGACTTTTTCAAAAAAGTCCTTGCTGTTTTGCCTATTCAACCCGCAGTCCTCGATGAGTTAAGCCAAACGGTTCGAGATTATTTTTGAGCTGCAGATCGAGGGGCAGCGCTCCAGATCCGATCGGGAGGACGAGTGGGACGACGGCGGCGAGCACATGAAGGACGCGGGTAGCACGCTGCCCGCGCGAGAGGAGGAGCAGGAGGGGAGGCGCGGGCGAGGCCGTATACGTCGGACGCGCGTGCTCGCCCACAGTCAACACGGACGTGTGGCCGTCCATGGCGGCTCGGGTCGATATAGCAGGGCGCGCCACTCGGAGGTGAGAAACGCTCGGCGTCCATGGCGTCTCGACCTGCGGTAGAAATCGGAGAGATGAGATGCAGCGCGAGCGCAGAGAGAGGAATGGAAGGAGGAGGAGGAGTGCGGGCCATGGCGCTGGTCGCCGGCGGCGATGGAGATGCAATATGGGGCGACGGCAGCTTCGTGTGCACCGGCGAGGCAGCGAGCGCGGCAAACTAGCAGAGAGAGGAATGGAAGGAGGAGGAGCAGCGTCGAAGGAGGAGGAGTGCAGGGCATGGCGCTGGTCGCCGGCAGCGATGGGATGCGGGCCTGGGCGGCGGCAGCTTCGTGTGCACCAGCGAGGTAGTAAGCGCAGCGAACTACGTAGAAGAGAGAGGAACAGAAGGAGGAGAAGGAGCACGGGGCAGGGCGCTGGTCGTCGGCGGTGTTGGAGATGCAAGCCTGGGCGACAGCTTCGTGTGCAGCAGCGGCATCCCTCGCAGAAAATATGGGATTTGGGGAACGACAAGGTTCACATTGTTTGTGCGTGCCTGAAACACGTGAAGCGTTTGGCCAAGCCTAAATAATGAAAGAAAACAAAACTCTCTCCAACCAAACAACAAACAACAAACTCTATCTACAAAAATCCCTATAAAACCTCTATCTACAAAAATCAACATAGTAAAAATAGTTTTAAAATGTACACAATTATTATATATATATATATATATATATATATATACTTTTTGAAAACTCATCAAAATTTCCAAAAAATCAATTTATTTGAAAACAAATGCATTTACAATATTATAAATACCCTTCAAATATAAATATTCACAATATTTAAAAATCTGTTCAATAATGTTCTCCTTCAAAAAATCATTCCAATTTTTAATATAACATTCGTTTTTCTTAAAAACAAATAAACATCCATGGTTTTCCAAGAAGCAAAAATAACAAACTATTCCATGAACGACTACTCTTCCACCAGATGAACACTAAGATGGCTTTCCAACGTTGAAACTTCAGACTCTGGAAATCAATATAACTGTGTCTAGGTTTCAGTCAACTGAAACTTAACCAAGTCTCACTCAAGTGATATAGTATATGAAAAGAAAAAGGAAAAACTGAAAAGAATTTTCTGTACGAATCTCAATGCAAGATCAATGTAATATAACATTGGCTGAGACATAACGAAGTCTAAGTCGACTGAGACTTAGCAAAACTTTATTATAGATATTTATCAGAATTGAATATAAACTAACATCGGTTGAGACATAACGAAGTCTAAGTCGACTGAGACTTAGCAAAACTTTATTATAGATATTTATCAGAATTGAATATAAACTTTTTTTGCGAGAAACTGAATATAAACTATGACTCATGGAATTGAATATAAACTATGACTCATGGAAGGCGGCCACGGAAGGCGGCCCTCACAACTAGCTCAACGGGATTAGTTTTAATAGTTCAAACTTTTCATTGCATTCTACGGGATTAGTTTTGCAAGTCAATTGTAGGTGTGTCATGTGGTGGCCAAGATCATCGAATTGGAATTGGAAATGATCACATTCAAACGAATTCCTGTCAGGTGGCCACTGTCTATGAGGATGGCAAGGAGTATAATTTGAATTAGAGGGCATGGACCTTTGGAGGGGTCATGAGGTGTGCTTATTGAGCTAGGCGTCTATGATTTTCTTTCTCCCGGTGCAACGCACGGGCATGTTTCCTAGTATTTTAGTTTTGCAAGTCAATTGTAGGTGTGTCATGTGGTGGCCAAGATCATCGTATTGGAATTGGAAATGATCACATTCAAACGAATTCCTGTCAGGTGGCCACTGTCTATGAGGATGGCAAGGAGTATAATTTGAATTAGAGGGCATGGACCTTTGGAGGGGTCATGAGGTGTGCTTATTGAGCTAGGCGTCTATGATTTTCTTTCTCCCGGTGCAACGCACGGGCATGTTTCCTAGTATTTTATTTTATATAATAAAGCACGGATTGAATCTGTCGAGTTCACCGTCGTGTCACTTTTGCAAAAGAGTCCCTGTGGTTTCCGAAATTCAACCCGCGGTCCTTTATTTAGTGGATATCTAGAAAACGTTTCGTTTTTTAAAAGAGACACTATGTTTTGCTACATTCAACCCACGGTCCTTTCGTTTCGTTTCTTTGCAGGGGCGGCCATGGCAGGAAGTGGAGGCGGCGCTGCGCTCGATGTGGCGGTAGGGAGGCGAGTGCCGCGCGCGGAGATGAAGGAGGAGAAAATGGGAGGTGTGGAGGAGAGGCAGGCGAGTGGGAAGGTCTGGTGTGCTCCCCACAACACACACGAGACCGGTGGAGGCCTTGCAGGGGCTCGCGGTGGCACGGTCGGCGAGGTCCTGCCGGATCTCGCCGGATCCGGTGGGAAATAGCGCGCATGCGGTGGATCTGGAAGGTAGACCTTCGGAGCTTCGAGCACGACGGCTGGTGGGGGCGGCCTGGCTTTGGGTACCTCTGAGAGAAGAGAGAGATTTGCGGGAGAGAAAAGGGAGGATGAAAGGCCGGAGGAAGAGGGAGGGAGCAGTGATATGCGGCGGTGGTCCTGCTGCTGCTGCTCGCCGGTGGCTCGCCGGCCATCCGCGAGCCAGAATTGCGGCCTCCCGCATCACGCGGTGACGCCAAGGCCCAGGTCAGTCTTGCGATTGCTGACCTGCTTCCTCTTTCTTTCCCATGTAGAAATTCATTGGTCTTGCAAATGCATTCATGTGTTGCTTTTCAATCTTACAAATTAGAGATTTTGATTGATACGTACATGGCAAGCAGCAGCACTGCATTAATATAATAAGAGAAGATACACCAAATCTGAAGGTGGTACAATTGATCTACTCATCTTTCCTCTGATTTGAATAATTGTCAGTTTGTGAACACGTCACTTAGCATCTTTTCTAATGTATGTGAGGGTCTTAGCTGGGGATATTTTGAAGCGGTTCAGACGGAGATTTGTATCATACCCTGCTGCTGTGTATGTTGTTCTTTGCTCTGCTTGAGGCAATTTTGTACATGGAGATATGATTTCGATCAGTTATGTGATGCTCTGTCATGCTCTTTGTGCTCCTGCTCGAGACAGAAACTTTTAGATATTTGTACTGATTATTGGTAACCGGCTGTCGGGGAAACTGATCGCCCACGAACACCTATGGGACCGGAGCCCCTTTTCGGTACGGCAAGGGAGTGGAGGGAGCACAAATAGCGGATCGAGGCGCACACGCGAGCAGTTTACCCAGGTTCGGGCCGCACGGATGCGTGAAACCCTACTCCTGCCTTGGTTTGTTATTGAGTTCTCGGCTCGGGAGCAAGAAGATCTACAGTGCTTTAGGCTAGCTACACCGAGCGTGGGAGTGATCGAGAGTTCCAAACCTCTCCTACGTTGTGCATGGGCCTCCTTTTATAGGTCAAAGGGGTCACCGACATGTGGCAACGTAGGTGAGGGTAAAAACGTAAAAGTGGTGGTAGTTGTAACAGTGGATGTACAGTGTTTTGTACCTAACCCTGATGGTGGGGGACAAGGGCATTGAATGCCCGTCGCCGTCGCCCCAAACAATGCAAAAAGCGTCCGTCCAGGCGTCTCCGTTCGCCACGACGGTAGCCTCGTCATCGTGGCTTGCCATCGTGTACCCCAGGCTGCACGGCCATCCGCCACGTGCCCCTGGAAGGGCCCCAAGGTGACGCGTGGCTAGATGAGCTGGAGCGCAGGCACACAGTGAAAGCTTGCCGCGGCAAGCACCTTGCCGCGGCCGCTACCTTGCCGCGCCCGGAGGCTCGTCGCTCTCCGGGCCTTGCCGGGGCGTGCGATGCGCCACGGCGAGTCTTCTGAAATGCCATGCTCTGTCCTTCCTGGCAAACTCCTCTTGCCAGGGTCTTGTGCTAAAGGTATGGTCTTGAGCCTGGTACGGCCTTCCCGGCAAGCTCCTCTTGCCGGGGCCTTGTTCCTTTAACTTGAATACTTTGTTCTTGAATGGTTCTAAAGGATCCAGAGTGGGCCTTGGCGGGCGCGTGGCGAGCCCGACCACGGGACGCTGCTACTGCCCGTGCACAAGTCGGGATACTAAGGTACCCCTACTTTAGTACACCGACAGGAGCCCCCGGGCCTGGGCCACACACGGTGCCGAGCGCTGTTGGGCCAGGCCCAAAACAGTGCACGGGCACCCGCGGCCCACGGCGCGTCGTATCCCCCTTCGTATCCGCCGCGTCCCTCCCTAACGGCACGCGTCGATTGCGGCGTCGTGGGAGAGACCGTGGCCTGTTTCTTTAATGGGGAAAATGTGGAACGTCCCCCACTCCCCCTTAAAAGCAGAGGAAACAGGGGCAGTTTCCCCCATTGCTTCATTGCGTCTTCAACCTCCAGAAACCCCCGCCGCTCTCCTCCTCCCCAAAGGTTGAAAGAGAGCTGAGCTCCACCCTTCTTCCGCCGCCGCCAGCCTCCCCAGCGCCGCCGGCCTCCCTCGCTGTCCCCGCCATGGCCCCGAAGAGCGACAAGGCGAAAACCGCGAAGACCGACCGGGCGGCGAAGCTAGCAGCAATGTGGAAGAGGATGGTGGTCTTCCCGCCGAGGCTCGGCGCGAGGGAGCTGAAGGACAAGTACTACCTCTTCTGGTCGAGGGAAACGAAAGCTCACCCGCGCACCAGCGTTCTCCCCGCCGAAGCCTGCGACATGTTCCCGGGAGGTTATCCTTACTTTGCCCTGTTCTTCCATTGCGGACTCTGCCCTCCATACTCCGAGTTCTTCTGCGATGTTATGAACACGTATGGATTCCATCTTCTAGATTTCACCCCGAACGCAGTCTTAACCATGGCCGTTTTCGCACATCTGTGCGAAAACTTTGTCGGAGTCACCCCCAACGTAGCCCTCTTCCGCCATTTTTTCACACCTCGGGTAGAGTCTAGGTCTCCCCTGTCCGGTGGGATCTCTTGGATCTTTAGGCTCAATAAGAAAGAGGCATACTTGATTGGAGAGCTCCGCGGCAAGTGGGAGGAGTGGAGGGCTGACTGGTGCTGGATCCTGGAGGATGAACCCCAGCAGTTTACTTCCCCGCGCCGAGCTGCAATAGTGCGCGGCAAGGATTGGAGTGATCTGGCCTCGGAGGACGAGAAGCTGAAGATAGCTCTCACTAGGATTCTTCGCCTCCGGCAAGCCAACCTTACTGTAGGTGAGGTCGGGGCAGATTTCCTTCGCCGCCGCATTGCCCCCTTGCAGGAGAGGAAGAGGGCTGCTTGGGATTTCGGCAACGCGGCAGACTGTATGAGGCTGCGCCCCGGCCTTAACTACAACTTCACTGTCCTGGAGCTAAAGAGGATGCTCCGCGAGCTGTTCAAGCACGACGCCAAGCACCCGGAGTGGTTTGCCCCGTCGCGGGGGGTAGTTCCACTATGTAACAATTCGTCACTTAGTGCTATCCGCGCGGAGATGCCGCTGTGCGACTCCCACGGGGTTGACCCCACTTGGCTGGCGCCTTCAGATGAAACTGCACAAACCTTCTTCGACAACTTGGTTGAGCTGCCGATCAATCTCGATGAGAAGAAGGGTCTCACCCGCGACACCACCGACCGGGATTTGGCGTATATCGCCACCAGGATGGAGGAGGCAGCCGTAGCTGAGGCCGTGGGCGAGTTTGGTACTCCTTGGACGAGGCGGATGCAGCGGATGCGGTGAGTCGGGCCGATGAGGAAGAGATCTTCAAACTGCTGAGGCCTGCCGGGCAGGGCAAAGAGTCAAGTGAGCCCGCCGAGGAGGACGCTGAATCGGGCGATCCTTCAGAAGACTCAGGCGGCTCTTTGGGCCTCGACGGCTCCTCTTCATCCTCGGGGAGTTCTCCGCCACCACCAAGTCCTCCGCCTCAGCCAAAGAAACGCCTCTACAAGGCTACTGACACGGCGAGGCGGCCGGCGGTCTAGTAGCAGCCGCAGCGTCGCTCGACGCGCGCCACCACGACGAGCAAGGCCGTCAAGGGGGCGCCTCGCGCCTCAGCGGCAGGCGGAGGAGGATCTTCCCGAACTGGTTCTGGCGTTCCATCCGCCCCTCGGGCTTCGGCGATGACCGGAGTGGGGTCTTCTCAGACCACGGCTCCGGAGCCCGCCAAGCGCCCGAGGGAGCCTACTCCTCCAGCTCCTCGCGCCGGGACGCGCGCAGCGGACTTCGACTTCTCCGTCCTCAGTTCCGACGAGGAGGAGGAAGAGTAAGCACTTGCAACTCTTATTTCTTTTGATTTTTGTTGCTCTTGTCTTGAATTTTCTTTGCCTGACTTTGATCTTGTTTATTTTCCAGGACCTTGGCCCAGAGGGTGGCAAAGAGGGCCAAAATCCCGGTGGTCGATCTCGAGGACGAGCCTGTCGCAGCGGCAGGGGATGCGCCAGCGACAAGCTTGCCGGACCAGCCTGCTGCTCCGTAGAGCAGCCCCCAGTGCAGCCCCCAGCGTGAGCCCCCGGCCGCCGACCCTTCTGCTGCCGCGACCGAGCCGGGCGTCTATCTGGAGGCCGCCAACGGGGTCTTCATCCAAGTTCCGTGGGCTTCTACGTCGAGGGCGCCCGCGGAGGGAGAGGTCTTCGATGGGGAAGTCTTGGCCTCCGCCGGGCTGAGGCTTGTCGACGCGCCCGGCAGCAGCAGCGAGCCCGAAGAGGAGCAGCTCCTGCGGAAGCTCCTGGCTCTGTACCGCGCCAGGCAGGCCAAGCTGGAGTCCCGGGAGGCCCTGGCTGCCAAGGCTGGCGTCGATCTGGAGAAGCGCGCCGAGGAGCTCTGTGCCGCCAACCAGGCGGCCCTCCGGTCTTTGGCGGAGGAGCAGGAGGAGCTTGCCGAGGCGCACCAGGCGTTTGTCCTCGAAAAGGCCGAGGCAGAGGAGCAGCAAAGGCTTGCCGCCGAAGATCTGACTCGGCGGGAAGGAGAGCTGAGGCAGCGGAAGGTCGACCTCGATAGTCATGAGGACGACCTTTCCGCGCGCGAGCAGTCCCTCGGCGGGGCTCTGCAGGAAGCGAGGGACGCCGCTGCAGCTGCAGAGACCGCCAAGAGGGACTTGGAGGCGAGGGTGGCACAGTTGGAGCTCAACTTGAAGACGAGCGAGGAGAAGGTCGCCGCGCTCAAGTTGGAGAGGGATAAAGACGCCCACAGCCACTCGGAGCTGCAGGTCCGTCTCTCCGACAAGGTCACGGAGCTCACCGTCGCCAAGGACTCCATCGCGGACTTGGAATTGAAGCTGTCCACCCTCACTGAATCACTTGATGGCGCCAGGAACAGGGAGACGAAACTGAAGGAAGATCTCCGGGCAGAGAGGGCACTGTTGGACAGCGCGGCCCTCACGCAGAATAACTTCAGGCAGACGGTGGAGCAGTGGACCAAGGGGCTCGTCGCCGCCGCTGCTGACATCGACAAGGAGATGGCGGCGCTAGGGACAGAGCACCTCGGGTACTCCCCCGACGCAAACCTCCCTCACAGCGCCAAGCTGAGCTTATTCTTCAGGGGAATAGCGCCGGCCCTCGAGCAGCTCCGGGAAAGGATTCCAACGCAGCTGGCGGACGAGGCGCGCAGGCTTTGCACGGGTACTGTGGAGCGAGTGCTGACGAAGATAGTCTACCGCAACCCCGGGATCAATCTTGACAACGTCCTCCGGACCTTGCCACCCGACGCTGACCCGGAAGCGCTGAAGGCTCGTGTCGCCCACATCGTGGCCAAGGTGGGCAAGATCAGGAGAGTCGACGGCGACCGTGTAGACTAGGTTGTCTTCTTTCTGCTTCCCTTGTCGCTGTCAATCAAGTTATGGACAGTAGTTTATTAGAACAGCGACAAGTCATCTTGTAATATAACTTTATTTTGGGTAGTTAGTGCAGTGTTATTTCCTTGGTTCGACTCCTTTACTTTGTATGCTTTTACCCTACGCTTTTAGGGAACTCGCCGGCAAAAAGACCCTTGCCGCGAGCGCTGAGTGCGGGACTTCAGCAGCCTGTTGGCAATGCCTCTACCGGCAAGAAACCTTGCCGCAGCTAGTCGCAGCACACTTAGATCGTTGAGCGAACTCGAAAACGAAGTAAGGGCGCGACACTTGTCGCAGCTCACTTAAGCCGTTGAGCGTGCTCGAAACAAAATAAGGGCGCGGCTAGCTACGGGTAGGTTCCTCCGCGCATAGGTTTTCCATACAAAGTGTGGTCGTTCAAGGAAGATAACTTTAAAATTTTAAAAATTTGAATGCTCAAACTTTGGCAACTTAGCTTTTGTGTTGTTTGCTTCCCGGCAAGGCGAGGCTTTCTTGAACGGCACTTGGTCCATACCACTGTCTCCTTCCCCCCCGGCAAACTTGTGGGCAAGGAATCCTTCTTCTGCTTGAGAAAAGAAGGAAAAACGGAGGAAACATGGGCATTGAGCTTTGCGGCTCGTTATTGCTTACCGAGGGTGTGTGCTGCACAAAGTGTCAGATAACACATGCAAGAAAAACGAAAAGGCACGAGGCGACAAGTTGTGCAAGGCGCAAAAGTTTTACTGATGCACGGGGTCTGCGCCCGGCTTTGTACAAAGGTTTACATGCAACAGCGGCAAGACTTGTACAAAAGGTGGTTGTCAGAGCGGATCACGGCAACCGCGTCTTATGGGTGAAACTTGCGAAGATGATCAATGTTCTAGGAGTTGCTCACCGGTAAGCCTTCTTCGGTCTCAAGGCGGACAGCGCCAGGCCTTGTGACTTGTCTCACCCGATAAGGGCCTTCCCACTTCGGCGTCAACTTGTTGGAATTCTTGGCGGACTAAACACGCCGAAGAACAAGGTCGCCTTCCTCGAGACTTCTGGCCTTGACTTTGCGGCTATGGTAGCGGCGCAAAGCTTGCTGGTATCGAGCAGCTCGTACAGCAGCCTGAAGACGGTTCTCCTCGAGGAGCAGTGCATCATCTTGCCGCAGCTGTTCTTGCTCGAGCTCATTGTAAGCGAGCACTCGAGGAGACCCGTATACGAGTTCCGTGGGGAGAACTGCCTCTGCTCCATAGACAAGAGCAAAGGGTGTCTGTCCGATGGCTCGATTTGGTGTCGTCCTGATTGACCAAAGAGCCGCCGGCAACTCCTCAATCCAGTTTCTTCCGCATTTGCGCAGCCTGTCGAAAGTTCTTGTCTTGAGCCCGCGCAGCACTTCAGCGTTTGCCCTCTCCGCTTGACCATTGCTCCTTGGGTGAGCAACAGAAGCGAAGCAGACCTTGGCGCCAAGGTCTTGGACGTATTGCATGAAGGTGCGGCTTGTGGACTGTGTGCCGTTGTCGGTGATGATCCTGTTAGGGATTCTGAAACGGCAAACAATCGACCTGAAGAACTTGACTGCTGACTGTGCGGTCACCTTTCTCACTGGTTCCACTTCCGGCCACTTTGTGAATTTGTCGATAGCGACGTACAAGTACTCAAAGCCCCCGACTGCACGGGGAAAGGGGCCGAGGATGTCCAGCCCCCATACCGAAAAGGGCCAGGACAAAGGGATCGTCTGGAGAGCTTGAGATGGCTGATGTATTTGCTTGGCATGGAACTGGCACGCTTCACACTTGGTTACTTGTGCAGTTGCATCTTGGAGGGCTTCTAGCCAAAAGAAACCTTGCCGGAACACCTCCCCGGCAAGTGCTCTTGCGCCAATGTGGTGGCCACATATGCCTCCATGTATCTCTGCCAATAGATTCTGTCCATCTTCCTGGGAAATGCACTTCAATCTGACACCATTGAGTCTTCTTCTGTACAGTTCATTGCCGACGAACTGGTACATACTTGACTGCCTAGTTATTCTCTCTATCTCTTCTGGCTCTTCGGGAAGTTCTCCAGTTTGAAGAAAACGGACAATTTGATGTGCCCAGGTTGGAGCTTGAGGCTCAACAACAAGGACTAAAGGCATCAGTGCTGCTGCGGGAACGTCAGCTTCTACGGCAAGAACCTGCGGCTCTGCCGGAGCTGGACGCTCCCCGGCAAGCCTGCCGGGGCAAGACTTGTCGGGAACGCCTGCTTCAACTGTACGAACCCTGGGGTCCGCAGGAGCAGACCGTTCCTCAGCAACTTGGTCGTTGATCCTGGGGACCTTGGCGGCGGCTTCAGGAAGATCCGCCGGCAAGTAGTCGCCGGAGACCAACTTTCTCTTCTTGCTTTGCCCAACTGATGGTGTAACGGATGGTTGAGTTAGCTTGAGCACGAAGATCCCTGGTTCCACAGGTAGCTTCAGTGCAGCGCACTTTGACAGGCCATCTGCGATATCATTTTGAGCTCTTGGAACGTGCTCCATCTGTAAGCCTTCAAAGTGTTCTTCAAGTTTCCTCACTTCGTCGACGTAAGCTTCCATCAATGGGCTCTGGTAGCTTTTGTTCACCTGACGGACAACCAACTGCGAATCTCCCCGCACAATCAGCTTCTTGATCCCAAGTTCTGCTGCAATTCTGAGGCCGGCAAGCAAACCTTCATACTCTGCAGTATTTTTTGTTGCTTGCTCCTTGGGAAAGTGCATTTGGACAACGTACTTGAGGTGTTCCCCGGTGGGTGTGACAAGTAACACACCAGCACCGGCGCCTTGTAGCGAGAAGGCACCATCAAAGTACATTACCCATTCTTTGCTTGCTTCCTTGACGGGGATGCTTGTCTCTGCAATCTCTCCGTCTGGTGTTGGTGTCCATTCTGCTATGAATTCTGCCAAGGCTCTGCTCTGGATAGTTGAAGTACTTTCGAACTTAAGACCAAAGCTTGACAGCTCCAGTGCCCACTCGACAATCCTACCTGTTGCCTCTGGATTTTGCAATATCCTTTTCAGCGGAAAGCGAGTGACCACTGTTATCTCATGTGCTTGGAAGTAGTGGCGCAGCTTTCTCGAGGCCATGAAGAGGCCGAAAAGCAGCTTCTGCACCCCAGAGTATCTTGATCTAGTCCCCTGCAAGAGGGAGCTGACAAAATAGACTGGGCGCTGCACCATCTTCTTTTGCACTTCTTCTCGCATCTGCGCAGACTCTTCCTTGTCGGGGCCAGAGCTTGTCGGGGAAGCCCCCTGCTTGTCGTTGGACGTGCTTGCCGGGGTTGTGGGCTCCTCATCTGCCTCCCTTTCCGCTACTAACGCAGCACTAACCACTTGATTGGTTGCTGCTAAGTATAGCAGCAACTTCTCTTGCGACTTAGGTGCGACAAGTATTGGAGTGGAGGATAGGTACCCTTTCAAGTCTTGCAGCGCTGCCTCCGCTTCCGGAGTCCATTTCATTGGACCTGCCTTTTTTAGGATTTTGAAAAACGGCAGGGCGCGTTCCACAGACTTAGAAATGAACCTGCTGAGGGCAGCCACACAACCAGCAAGCCTCCGTACATCCTTGACGCGCTTCGGAGTTTCGATCTGCTCGATGGCTTTGATCTTGTCGGGATTAGCTTCAATCCCCCTCTAGGACACAAAGAAACCGAGAAGCTTGCCGGAGGGGACTCCGAACATGCACTTCTCGGGGTTGAGCTTGAGTTGTATCTTGCGCAGATTCGCAAAAGTTTCATCCAGGTCTTGGATCAGGGTATCCTTGTCCTTGCTCTTGACCACTATATCATCCATGTAAGCTTCTACATTCCTGTGTATCTGTGGCTCAAAAGCAGTGTGGACCACCCTTGCAAATGTTGAGCCTGCATTCTTCAATCCAAAGGGCATGCGTATGAAACAGTAAGTGCCACATTGAGTAATGAACGCGGTCTTCTCTTCATCTTCTTCAGCCATGAATATCTGGTGGTATCCGGAATATGCATCAAGGAATGAAAGCAACTCACATCCAGCCGTGGAGTCAACGATCTGGTCAATGCGCAGCAAGGGAAATGGATCTTTGGGACAAGCTTTATTCACATCAGTGAAGTCTATACAAAGCCTCCACTTCCCATTAGCTTTGCGCACGACAACAGGGTTGGCCAGCCACGTGGGATGAAGAACACCTCTAACAAGGCCTGCCGCTTCCAACTTCTTGATTTCTTCAGCAATAAACTCTTGGCGCTCCACCGCTTGCTTCCTGACCTTCTGCTTGACGGGCCGCGCATGAGGACAAACGGCAAGCTTATGCTCAATTACTTTCTTGGGAACGTCGGGGATGTCAGACAGTTGCCACGCAAACACATCGACATTCGCCCGCAGGAAAGCAACGAGCGCGCTTTCCTATTTAGGATCGAGCGTGGCACTGATGGTGAAAGTACCACCAGTGTCGTCCTCCTTGGCGGACACCTTTTTGGTTGCAGGTGGGGCTGCCATTCCCTTCTTGCACTTGCCGGTGGAGCTCGATGGTGCGTCCTCGACAGCAGCGCAGCACTCCGAAGAGGTGCGTTTGCCGGAGTGGGCCCCAGAGCTCTTGCCGGACTTGGTCTTGTCCTTCCCCCGGGAGCTTCAACGGCAAGTGTTTTGCTGTCTGTGGCGGCTGCCGCGTCCCGGTAGATCTTGTCGGCGCAGATAAGCGCGTCCTTTTTGTCGCCGGGGACAGAGATGACGCTTATTGGCCCTGGCATCTTGAGCATGTTGTAGGCGTAGTGAGAGGCTGCCATGAACTTGGCGAGCGCTGGACGGCCAAGTATCCCATTGTATGGCAATGGGATATCGGCAACGTCGAATGTGATCCTTTCAGTCCTGAAGTTTAGCTCTCCGCCAAAGGTTACTGGCAATGTGATCTTCCCCTTCGGCTTGCTCCTTCCCGGGTTGATCCCTTGGAACGTGCCGGTCTCCTCGAGCTCGCTGTTGGGGATCTGCAGCTTCCGGACCACAGCGGAGGAGATCAGGTTCAGGGCGGCCCCGTCGTCAACCAGCATCTTGGTGACCTTGAGATTGCGGATGGTTGGCGAAACCAACATCGGCAAGCACCCGACCGCAGTTGTGCGGTCAGGGTGGTCCTCAATGTCGAAGATGATGGGCGTGCTGGACCACTTCAGGAGCTTGCGCGACTCGACGGGTGGCTCTGCTGCATTTACTTCCCGCACCCATTGCTTGAGTTGGCGGTGGGAAGTATGCAGAGAGGACCCCCATCGACGCACAGAACTTCTGTGGCCTTCTGGAACTCCTGCTCGCTGTTGTCTCCGTCTTCCATGTCCTCGTCGTCGTCTTCGTCTTCGTCCTTGTCGCGGCCGCGGGGAGGTCTATCTCCTTGCCGCTGCTTGGCCTTGCCGCGGCGTCCTCCCCGGCCATTGAATGGCCGCTTCTTGCCGGACTCTCCTCCACCTCCCTGGGCCTTCTCCTTGTCGCGTCGCTCGTACTCAGCCTTCTGCTTCTCGACGAGGTATTCGACCCTCTTGCAGTTCTGGAGATCGTGGCCCTTGGTACGGTGGATTTTGTAGTACTGCTTGTGGGAGCCGTCCTGCTTGTCGGCGGCAGCTACAGTGGCGGCTTCCTTGCCGGAGCCACCAGCCTGAGCTTTCTTGGCGCCTGCCTCTTTGCCGGACTGCTCGACGGCCAGTACTTCCTTGTTCTTCTTCTTCTTATCGTTCTGCCGCCGGTTTTTCCTTGCCGGGGCGGCATCCTCACTGTCCGATCCTCCTGCTCCAACATCCTCTCTGGGGAGTCTCCTCCCCTCTTCAGCGGACGCGCACTTGTCTGCCAGGGCATAAAGCTCACTGACATCTCGTATCTTGCACATCGCCATTTCCTCCCTCATGCGGCGGTTACGCACGTTCTGGTGGAACGCGCTAATAACCGCGGCAGGGTGGACGTCCGGGATGTTGTGCTGGACGCGGCTGAATCTCTGGATGTATTTCCGCAGGGACTCTCCCTCCTTCTGGGCAAGTATGTGGAGATCACTTTCCTGGCCATGGGGCTTGTGGCCGCCCGTGAAGGCGCCTACAAACTGGTGGCACAGGTCGGCCCAAGAAGAGATGGAGTTTTCCGGCAAGTGCATAAGCCAAGATCTAACGTTTGGCTTAAGCATGAGCGGGAAGTAGTTTGCTAGTATCCTCTCGTCTCGTCCCCCGGCAGCCTGCACCGCAATGGTGTAGATGCTGAGGAACTCCGAGGGATGGGTCTTGCCGTCGTACTTCTCGGGTACGTCGGGCTTCAAGTTCTTCATGCTTGGCCACTGGACTTGCCGCAGCTCACGGGTGAACACAGGGCAACCTGCCGCGTACGGCAGGTCGCCTGGTTCGCCGGGCGCGTGCATGTCGACAGCGGTCCCAGCGCGTTGGTCGGACTGTCGTCGCGCTTCTCTTCGACGCTCGATGCGAGTTCGAGCGTCTTCTTGCCGCCTGTCGTCGAGGACTTAGCGTTGATCGCGGCGAGCTCGTGGATCCGACGACGCCGTGGAGTCGTCGTCGATGTTGATCCGACGAGTCGGCGATTTCTGCTTCCGCGGCGGGGAGTGCACGGTAGTTGCACCCCCGGCGGTCTTGTCTCCATCAGCCCGCGCCTGGCTGACTTGCCGCGGCCGTGACTGTTGGGGAACGTAGTATTTTAAAATTTTCCTACGATCACGCAAGATCTATCTACCAGATGCATAGCAATGAGAGGGAAGAGTGTGTCTACGTACCCTCGTAGATCGGAAGCGGAAGCGTCAAGTGACGTGGTTGATGTAGTCGAACTTCTTCGCGATTCAACCGATCAAGCACCGAACGTACGACACCTCCGCGTTCAGCACACGTTCAGCTTGATGACGTCCCACGAGCTCTTGATCCAGTTGAGCTTCACGGGAGAGTTTCGTCAGCACGAGGGCATGGTGACGGATATGATGTATTCACCGGCGCAGGGCTTCGCCTAAGCATTGCGACGGTATGACCGAGGTGTGTTTCTGTGGAGGGGGGCACCGCTGATACGTCCAAAACGTATCTATAATTTCTGCTTGCTCCATGCCACTTTTGGGTGATATTGCTATGATATTCATATACTTCCATACACTTTTG
Source organism: Secale cereale (assembly GCA_902687465.1). Taxonomy (NCBI): domain Eukaryota; kingdom Viridiplantae; phylum Streptophyta; class Magnoliopsida; order Poales; family Poaceae; genus Secale; species Secale cereale. The sequence goes on along the minus strand of LR738712.1, from coordinate 261,484,231 downwards.
ATCATATTTGGACTAACTTACTAATCCAGTGCACCCCAGTGCCAGTTTCTGTTTTTGGCTGTTTTTGTATTTCAGGTTTTCACGTTTCGAGAACTGCCCAGAAAAATCCAGAAAAATTATATAAAAAATCAGCATTCCGGAAACAACTCTGCGTCCGAAGGGCAGCCTGGGGGGCCACCAGGGCTCCAGGCGCCCTGGCGGCGCCCCCCCCCCCCTGGGCCGCGCCGGGGGGGCGCCTGGGCCCCCCGAAGCTCCCCCGATGCCCTACTTTGGCATATATTTAAAGGGTCCTCCGAAACCCTCAGAACAGGAACTCTTTTCGCGATCCCATCTATGTTCCGCCGCCGTCGTCGCTTCCAAGATCGGGAGCACCAGGAGAACTCTTCCCGGCACCCTGTCGGAGGGGAGGATCACCACCGGGAGCTTCTCCACCACCATGGACGCCTCCCGGATGACTCGTGAGTAGTCTCCCTTGGACCATGAGTCCATGACCAGTATGTTGGGGAACGTTGCATGGGAAACAAAAATTTTCCTACCGTTCACCAAGATCAATCTAGTAGATGCAACTACGAGAGGGGAGTGTGATCTACGTACCCTTGTAGATCGCTAAGCGGAAGCGTTATGAACGCGGATGATGGAGTCGTACTCGTCGCGATTCAGATCGCCGAAGACCTAGCACCGAAGCAACGGTGCCTCCGCGTTCTTCACACGTACGGCTCGGGGACGTCTCCTCCTTCTTGATCCAGCAAGGGGTGGAGGAGAGGTTGATGGAGAACCAGCAGCACGACGGCGTGGTGGTGATGGTGGAGAAGAACTCCAGCAGGGCTTCGCCTAAGCACCGCGGGAGAAGAAGATATGACGGGAGAGGGAGGGCAGCACCGAGGCACAAACTGTGTTGGCTGCCCTCCCTTTGCCCCACTATATATAGGGGGGGTGGAGAGGTTAGGGCGCCCTAGGGTTTCCCCCTAGGGGCCGGCGGCCAGGGCAAGGGGAGGGGGCGGCGGCCAGGGCAAGGGGGGGCGGCCAGGCCCTAGGGTTTCCCCCCCTAGGTGCCTTGCCCCCCAAGGCCAAGGGGTGCGGCCAGCCCTAGGGGGTCCCACCCCCTTAGCCGCATGGGGAGAGGGCCCAGGGGGGGCGCACAGCCCCCTGAGGGCTGTGGTGTCCCCCTTTGTGGCCCAATAGGCCCAGAACAACTTCCGGACCCCCCGAAATCCCTTCCGGTATTCCGCCGATTTCCCGATGCTCCCCGGAACACTTCCGGTACTCCGAAACCTTTCATCCTATATATCAATCTTCGTCTCCGGACCATTCCGGAGACCCTCGTCATGTCCGGGTTCTCATCCGGGACTCCGAACAACCTTCGGTAACCATGCACTCTTCTCACTAACAACCCTAGCGTCACCGAACGTTAAGTGTGTAGACCCTGCGGGTTCGGAAACCATGTAGACATGACCGAGACACTCTCAGGTCAATAACCAATAGCGGGATCTGGATACCCATATTGGTTCCTACATGTTTCTCGATGATCTCATCGGATGAACCACGATGTCAAGGATTCAGGCAATCCCGTATACAGTTCCCTTTGTCTCGTCGGTATGTTACTTGCCCGAGATTCGATCGTCGGTATCTCTATACCTAGTTCAATCTCGTTACCGGCAAGTCTCTTTACTCGTTACCGTAATACATAATCCCGTGACCAACTACTTAGTCACTTTGAGCTCATTGAGATGACGTATTACCGAGTGGGCCCGGAGATACCTCTCCGTCATACGGAGTGACAAATCCCAGTCTTGATCCATGTCAACTCAACAGACACCCTCGGAGATACCTGTAGAGTACCTTTATAGTCACCCAGTTACGTTGTGACGTTTGGTACACACAAAGCACTCCTACGGTGTCAGTGAGTTACATGATCTCATGGTCATAGGAACTTATACTTGACATGCAGAAAACTATAGCGATAACTGACACGATCAAAAGCTATGTTAACGTTTGGGTCTCGTCGATCACATCATTCTCCTAATGATGTGATCCCGTTATCAAATGACAACTCATGTCTATGACCTGGAAACCGCGGTCATCTTTGATCAACGAGCTAGTCCTGTAGAGGCTCACTAGGGACACAAAGTCTGTCTATTTATCCACACATGTATTTGAGTTTCCAATCAATACAATTATAGCATGGATAATAAACGATTATCATGAACAAGGAAATATAATAATAACTCTTTTATTATTGCCTCTAGGGCATATTTCCAACAGTCTCCCACTTGCACTAGAGTCAATAATCTAGCATTACAAGGTAATGAATCTAACACCCATAGAGTCTTGGTGTTGATCGTGCTTAGCCCGTGGAAGAGGCTTAGTCAACGGATCTGCAACATTCAAATCCGTGTGTACTTTGCAAATGTTTATGTCCTCCTCCTTGACCGAATCGCGGATGGAATTGAAGCGTCGCTTTATGTGTCTGGTCCTCTTGTGAAACCTTGGTTCCTTGGCTAGAGCAATGGCACCAGTGTTGTCACAGAACAGAGTCATTGGGTTTAGTGCACTAGGCACAACTCCAAGATCTGTCATGAACTCCTTCATCCAGACACCTTCCTTTGCCGCCTCCGAGGCAGCTATATACTCCGCTTCACATGTAGAATCAGCTACCACGCTCTGCTTGGAACTGCACCAGCTTACCGCTCCCCCGTTGAGAATATATACGTATCCGGTTTGTGACTTAGAGTCATCCGGATCTGTGTCAAAGCTTGCATCGACGTAACCCTTTACGACGAGCTCTTGATCACCTCCATAAACGAGAAACATATCCTTAGTCCTTTTCAGGTACTTTAGGATATTCTTGACCGCTGTCCAGTGATCCATACCAGGATTACTCTGAAACCTTCCGGCCATACTTATGGCAAGGCTGACATCTGGTCTTGTGCACAGCATTGCATACATGATAGAGCCTATGGCTGAAGCATAGGGGACGACACTCATCTTTTCTCTGTCATCCGCAGTCACTGGGCATTGTACCTTGCAATACCGGCAAGAACCCCTTCTTGGATTGATCCATTTTGAACTTCTTCAAAACTTTATCAAGGTATGTGCTTTGTGAAAGTCCTATCAAGCGTCTTGATCTATCTCTATAGATCTTGATGCCCAATATGAAAGCAGCTTCACCGAGATCTTTCATCGAAAAACTCTTGTTCAAATACCCCTTCACGCTATCCAAAAATTCTATATTGTTTCCAATCAGCAATATGTCATCCACATATAATATTAGAAACGCTATAGAGCTCCCACTCACTTTCTTGTAAATACAAGCTTCATTGTAAACTTGTATAAACCCAAACGCTTTGATTACCTCATCAAAACGAAGATTCCAACTCCGAGATGCTTGCACCAGCCCATAAATGGAACGCTGGAGCTTGCATACTTTGTCAGCATTCTCTGGATCGACAAAACCTTCTGGTTGCATCATATACAACTCTTCCTTAAGAAAACCGTTAAGGAACGCTGTTTTGACATCCATCTGCCAAATTTCATAATCAAAAAATGCAGCTATTGCTAACATGATTCGGACGGATTTAAGCATCGCTACGGGTGAGAAAGTCTCATCGTAGTCAATCCCTTGAACTTGTGAAAAACCCTTTGCCACAAGTCGAGCTTTATACACGGTGACATTACCGTCAGCGTCCGTCTTCCTCTTAAAAATCCATTTATTCTGAATGGCCTTCCGCCCTTCAGGTAATACTTCCAAAGTCCATACTTTGTTTTCATACATGGATCCCATCTCGGATTTCATGGCCTCTAACCATTTGTCGGAATCTGGGCCCACCATCGCTTCTCCATAGCTCGTAGGTTCACCGTTGTCTAACAACATGACCTCCAAGACAGGGCTACCATACCACTCAGGTGCAGTGCGTACCCTTGTCGACCTACGAGGTTCAGTAGTAACTTGATCGGAAGCTTCTTGATCATCATCATTAGCTTCCTCTTCAACCTCTGTAGGCTCCACAAAAACATCTTTCTGTGCTGCGCTACTTTCTGGTTGAAGCAGAGGTTCAATAACCTCATCAAGTTCTACCTTCCTCCCACTCAATTCTTTCGAGAGAAACTCTTTCTCGAGGAAGGACCCGTTCTTAGCGACAAACACTTTGCCCTCGGATCTGAGATAGAAGGTGTACCCAACTGTTTCTTTTGGGTATCCTATGAAGACACATTTGTCCGCTTTGGGTTCGAGCTTTTCTGGCTGAAGCCTTTTGACATAAGCATCGCAACCCCAAACCTTGAGAAAAGACAACTTAGGTTTCTTACCAAACCACAGTTCATACGGTGTTGTCTCAACGGACTTAGATGGAGCCCTATTTAAAGTGAATGCAGCTGTCTCTAACGCATATCCCCAAAACGATAGTGGCAAGTCGGCAAGAGACATCATAGAACGTACCATATCTAATAGGGTTCGATTACGACGTTCGGACACACCATTACGCTGCGGTGTTCCAGGTGGTGTCAACTGTGAAACAATTCCACATTTTCTTAAGTGATCACCAAACTCATAACTCAGATATTCTCCCCTTCGATCAGATCGTAGGAACTTGATCTTCTTGTTACGATGATTTTCAACTTCACTCTGAAATTGCTTGAACTTTTCAAAAGTTTCAGACTTATGCTTCATCAAGTAAATATACCCATATCTACTTAAGTCGTCAGTGAAGGTGAGAAAATAACGATATCCACCGCGCGCCGTTACACTCATCGGACCGCACACATCAGTATGTATGATTTCCAATAAGTCACTTGCCCGTTCCATTGTCCCTGAAAACGGGGTCCTTGTCATCTTGCCCATGAGGCACGGCTCGCACGTGTCAAGTGATTCAAAATCAAGAGACTCCAAAAGTCCATCAGCATGGAGCTTCCTCATGCGTTTCACGCCGATATGACCGAGACGGCAGTGCCACAAGAAAGTGGTATTATCATTATCTACTCTACATCTTTTGGCATCAATGTTATGAACATGTGTATCATCACTATCGAGATTAAATAAGAATAAACCCCTAACTTCGGGTGCATGACCATAAAAGATATTACTCATATAAATAGAACAACCATTATTCTCTGACTTAAATGAGTAACCGTCTCGCAATAAACAAGATCCAGATATAATGTTCATGCTTAACGCAGGCACTAAATAACAATTATTCAGGTTCATAACTAATCCCGATGGTAATCGAAGAGCGAGCGTGCCGACGGCGATCACATCAACCTTGGAACCATTTCTGATACAGGGTGGAACCCTAATCAGCGGATCTTTCACGTTTGGAGGTTGGCACACGATGAACACGGGGAATCACAAGGGAAAGATGGGGGAAACACAAGAGGAAAACACTCAATCAACACGAAAGCAATCACACAAATGCTAGATTCGCGTTACAAGGTTGAGATCCATGATCCAAGGTCAACAACGGTGATACAGATAGTCTTCTCCCGGAGGAGGTCTTGATATCCCGGGGGATCTTCTCCGATGAAGGAGGTCCTGAATCCGAAGTGGATCTTCTCCGTAGAGGCGCACGGTCTCGTGGGAGAAATCCACACAAGTGTCAAATGAGCTAAACCACAGCTAACCCTAAACGGAATGAGGAGAGGAGTATATATAGTCTACGGGGCGAATGGGTACATGGGCCTCGGCCCGGGGGATGCGCGCAGGCATTTCAGGGGCCGGACGTCCGGGCGGCGGGCCGGATGTCCGGGACTTCACGGGGCGCCGGATGTCCGGGGCGGGGGCCCGGATGTCCGGGCGGGAAGAGCCGAGCCTCGGGTGCTCTCTGGACAGGAGCGCCGGATTTCCGGGCCCGAGGCCGGATGTCCGGGCCGTGCTTGGCCGGATGTCCGGGCCCTGGCCGGATGTCCGGGCCCTGTGGCTGGCCTTCTGTAGAGAGATGCCCAGGGGCCGGATGTCCGGGCGAGGGGGCCGGATGTCCGGGTCCTGGAGCTGCTTTCTGGTCTTCTTGTTGCATCAGCTCGTCCATGACCTTGGGGACTTGTCCATCTTCAAGCTCTTCTCCGAAGTGGTCTCCTTCACACCTGAGCACACAAAGCACACTCGCTTGAGGTAGCAACCATGTCTCGCAAGATTCATAAGGAAGTAGGGCTAGGAGTGACGTCACCTCGGTCTCGAAAGCTCTAGTACGGGCACGTGTCATCGGTCCTTGAGGCACTTGAGGGGGTGAAGGAGGGTCCATGGGGATGGCCCTAGGATACACCGTATCATCTCCCCTCCCTTTGGAAAGATCCGACCTCGGATCGAAATCTTCATCACCATGGAAAGGAGAGAGGTCCTTGATGTTGAAAGTATCGCTCACGGAGTACTTGTCTCGTGGGATGTCGATCTTGTAGGCGTTGTCGTTGTAGCGTGCTAGCACCTTGAAGGGTCCGTCGGCGCGAGGTAGAAGCTTGGACTTGCGCTCGAGTGGGAAGCGGTCCTTGCGAAGGTGAAGCCAAACAAGATCTCCCGGTTGGAACACCATCGGTGTCTTGTTGACGTTGAGCTTGGTGGCGCGACGGTGGACTTGTCGCTCGATCATCGCCCTTGTGTCTTCGTGCACCTTCTTGAGATAAGTTGCCCTTGCACTTGCGTCCATGTTCGTGCGCTCTTGGAGAGGAAGCGGTAGGATGTCCAAAGGTGACAACGGGTTGAAGCCGTAGACGATCTCGAAGGGAGACTTGCCAGTTGTGGAGTGTCTTGCGCGGTTGTAGGCGAACTCGGCGATTGGTAAGCAATGCTCCCATTCCCGGATGTTCCTCTTGATCAACACACGAAGAAGAGTGGATAGCGTGCGGTTCGTCACCTCCGTCTGACCGTCCGTTTGTGGATGGTACGCCGAAGAAAATAGAAGCTTGATTCCGAGCTTGGCACATAGTGTTTTCCAAAAGTAACTCAGGAACTTGACGTCCCGGTCAGAGACGATCGTTTTGGGCACGCCGTGTAGACGAAGTATCTCCCTGCAAAAGAGAGTTGCAACATGTGAAGCATCATCGATCTTGTTACAAGGAATGAAATGAGCCATTTTGGAGAACCTATCTACCACGACAAACACGGAATCTTTGCCATTTTGAGTCCTAGGCAAACCAAGTATGAAATCCATGCTTATGTCTTCCCATGGGTGATATGGAATAGGAAGAGGCATATGAAGACCATAAGATTGCGCTTTGGACTTAGCTTTGCGGCATGTAGAACAACGGTTGGTGAAGCGTGAGACGTCACGAAGCATCTTGGGCCAAAAATAGTTCTTAGAGAGTGTAGCAAACGTCTTGTCTCGTCCAAAGTGTCCCATGAGATCCCCTCCATGCGATTCCTGCAAAAGGAGCAAACGAAGCGAAGACTCGGGAATGCAAAGTTTGTTAGCTCTCATAAGATATCCATCTTTGATGTAGTAATGCTCCCAAGAAGTGTGAGTCAAGCATTTAGCATAGGCATTTGCAAAGAAAGGATCATGCTTATATAAATCTTTAATATGCTCAAAGCCAATCACATTCAACTCAAGTTGTGTTACAAGCATGCATTTGCGGGAAAGCGCGTCCGCCACAACATTTTCTTTGCCCTTGATGTATTTGATGACATAGGGAAAAGACTCAATGAACTCACTCCATTTAGCATGACGCTTGTTCAACTTGGTTTGACCTTTGAGATACTTGAGTGTCTCATGGTCCGTATGAAGAATGAATTCATGAGGTCTAAGATAGTGTTCCCAAACACGTAGAACTCTCACCAAGGCATAAAGCTCTTTATCATAGATGGGGTAGTTAAGTTGCGCTCCCGATAGCTTTTCGCTAAAGTACGCAATTGGGCGCTTTTCTTGCATTAGCACGCCACCTATGCCGGTACCACTAGCATCACAATGAATCTCAAACGGTTTGTCAAAGTTTGGTAGGGCTAGAAGTGGTGCGTGCGTGAGCAAGCTCTTAAGCTCATTGAACGCGGTGTCTTGCGAAGGACCCCAAATGAAGGGTGCGTTCTTCTTGCTCAAAGCGTGTAGAGGCATAGCAATGGTGCTAAAGTCCTTCACAAAACGTCGATAGAAACCGGCTAGACCAAGGAAACTACGCACTTGCATGAGATTCTTTGGTTGAGGCCAAGTTTTAATTGCTTCAATTTTAGTTTCATCAACGTGAACACCTTGAGAAGACACACAAATCCTAGAAAGACAACCTTGTCAACGCCAAAAGTGCATTTTTCCATATTAGCATACAATTGTTGTTTGCGAAGTGCTTGCAAAACTAGTTGGACATGGTCAACATGTTCTTCAAGCGACTTGCTAAACACTAGAATGTCATCAAAGTAAACCACGACAAAGACACCTATGTAGGGTCTAAGAACAAAGTGCATAAGACGCACAAACGTGCCGGGTGCTTCCGATAAGCCCATTGGCATAACAAGCCACTCGTATAAGCCGAACTTGGTTTTGAAAGCAGTTTTCCACTCATCACCCTCTTGAATGCGAATTTGGTAGTAACCACTTTTAAGATCAATTTTTGAAAAGATGGTGGCACCACATAGTTCATCAAGCATGTCATCTAAGCGAGGAATAGGGTGACGATATCTAACAGTGATAGCATTTATCGGACGGCAATCGGAACACATGCGAAAAGTTCCGTCTTTCTTAGGCACGAGGATAACGGGAACGGCACAAGGGCTTAGGCTTTCACGTACGTGACCTTTGTTGATGAGTTTTTGCACTTGCCGTTGTATCTCCTTTGTTTCCTCGGGGTTGACTCGGTAGGGAGCCTTGTTTGGAAGTGGAGCACCGGGTACGAGGTCGATGCGGTGTTCTATCCCTCGAAGTGGAGGTAGACCCGGTGGTAGCTCATCGGGAAAGACGTCCGAGAATTCCTGCAACAATTTAGACAACACAAAAGGTGGAGGTGGTGAAGTGTTAGTAGGTTTGGCTTCCCCTTTGCATAAGAGCACAAGGTGGAAGACGCTCGATGGGTTCTCACACACTTCTCGCATCTCACGTTTGGTAGCAAATAGCACTAGTTGCTTGTTGTCGCTCATCGTGGAGTCGCTCATATGTGGCTTGTGGCTCTCACTCTCTTTTTGGTGGCTCGCTCTCTCACCATGCTCTCCACGATGGGTGGTAGGTAAAAGCTTGTCGGCGGCTACTTGACTTGGAGTCATAGGTCGGAGCACGAATTCCTTGCCCTTCATCTTGAAGTGATAGTGATTTGTCCGTCCATTGTGTGTGACTCCACGATCATATTTCCATGGGCGTCCAAGAATAAGGTGGCACACGGACATGGGTATCACATCACACTCAAGAGTGTCCTCGTAGGCGCCAATCTTGAAAGAGACATGCACGGTGTGCTCGACTCGAAGAAGTCCGGCGTTGTTGAGCCACTGGACCTTGTAGGGGTGAGGATGCTTCGTCTTGACCAAATGAAGCTTGTCGCATAGCTCTTCGCTAGCAAGTTGTGGCAACTTCCTCCATCGATGATAACCTTGACGGCGCGTCCATTGATGCCGGCCTTCGTATGGAAAATGTGACAACGTTGGTCGTCATCTTGTTGATGTTGGAGTGTCAAGACTTTGGAGACAACAAGGTTGGGGCTTGAGTCATTGTCCCAAAACACTTGATTGTCTTGTTCTTCATTGACTTGGCGATGCATAGCGACATGCTCAAGTGCTTCCATCTCATCATCGCTCATGGAGTCATAAGATCCGTCGTCGTTGATGATCATGGTGCGAACGGTCTTGCACTCAAATGACTTGTGGCCTCGTCCTTGGCACTTGAAGCATTTAATTGAGCTCGTCTTGTTGTTATCTTCGGTTGGAGTTGGAGTTGATGAAGCTCTAGGCTTGAAGTTGTTGGTCGAAGGTGGACGACTCGATGTAGTCGCATTCTTGTAGCTTGACTTGTCACCGAAGTTTGTAGAAGGCTTGTGATGCGGAGCATCCTACGGACATCACCATGTCAAGAGCCCATTTGGCAAGTGACACGTGCGCCATCTACTTCTCATACATAAAGGTGAATCTTCTCCTTTACACGTGTTCACTTGACCCCTTCGAGGATGGTATACTACTTGACTCTCCACTCGTGTGCATGCATAGGTATTGTCGGAGCTTCACGGACGACAAGGAGGAGCGCAAGCGCCAAGGAACGCCTACACCATCAGCGAGGGAAGCATGGAAGCGAAGACGGAAGAAGAATGGCCTGTCCGGTCCGCAACGGGCGGTACTACCGCTTACAAGCGGTACTACCGCTCCCAAGCGGTACTACCGCCCGAGGTCCGGTACTACCGCCTTGCCTGTGTGCAACCGCGGGCCTTTGGCCTTGTATCCCTCGCCACTTACCCCTTCGTGGCTTAGACTATAAATAGACCACCTCCACCTCCTTTCTCAGTTCAGCGAATATGATAGCTCATTTGTATGTGAGCTTTGCTCCTACCTTCTCCTCTTGAGAGAGTGAGACTACCTCCACCTTGGAGAAGATCCCTAGTGGATGCAAGACCTCCCACGGGAGAAGAATCCTTGTGGATTGTCAAGACCTCCCACGGGAGAAGAATCCTCGTGGATTGTCAAGACCTCTCTCCTCATAGGATTGGGATGAACTCTACCATGTATCTTATTTCCCTTTGATTGTTCGTGTACCTTGTGGATCTCATGTGTTTGTGAGCCTAGTGGATGTGTGATTGGACTTGTTCTTGAGTGTTTCTCTTGTGTTCTTCCCTTGTGTCCTTCTTGTTCTTGGGGATTCCCCTCCAATTCGTGAAAGATCTCCACCTAGGGTTCCACCCTACAACAGCTTGGTAGAGGTAGGAGGAGTAGCCAAAGTCGTTGAAGCTTGGTTGTAGGTGTTGGGGAACGTTGCATGGAAAACAAAAATTTTTCTCTACGTTCACCAAGATCAATCTAGTAGATGCAACTACGAGGGGAGAGTAGGATCCACATACCCTTGTAGATCACTAAGCGGAAGCGTTAAGAACGCGGTTGATGGAGTCGTACTCGCCGCGATTCAGATCGCTAAAGATCCAAGCACCGAAGCAACGGTGCCTCCGCGTTCTTCACACGTACGGCTCGGGGACGTCTCCTCCTTCTTGATCCAGCAAGGGGTGGAGGAGAGGTTGATGGAGAACCGGCAGCACGACGGCGTGGTGGTAATGGTGGAGAAGAACTCCGGCAGGGCTTCGCCTAAGCACCGCGGGAGAAGAAGATGTTATGGGAGAGGGAGGGCAGCACCGAGGCACGAACTTGTGTTGGCTGCCCTCCCTCTACCTCTCTATATATAGGGGGAAGGAGGAGAGGGGGCGCCCTAGGGTTTCCCCTAGGGGGCCGGCGGCCAGGGCAAGGGGAGGGGCGGCGGCCAGGGCAGGCCCTAGGGTTTCCCCCCCTAGGTGCCTTGCCCCTCAAGGCTAAGGGGGTGCGGCCACCCTAGAGGGGTCCACCTCCCTTGGCGCACAAGGAGAGGCCCAGGGGGGGGGCGCACAGCCCCCTGAGGGCTGTGGTGTTCCCCTTTGTGGCCCATTAGGCCCAGAACTACTTCCGGAACCCCCGAAACCCTTTCCGGTACTCCGCCGATTTCCCGATGCTCCCCGGAACACTTCCGGACTCCGAAAACTTTCATCCTATATATCAATCTTCGTCTCCGGACCATTCCGGAGACCCTCGTCATGTCCGGGATCTCATCCGGGACTCCGAACAACCTTCGGTAACCATGCACTATTCTCACTAACAACCCTAGCGTCACCGAACCTTAAGTGTGTAGACCCTGCGGGTTCGGAAACCATGTAGACATGACCGAGACACTCCCAGGTCAATAACCAATAGCGGGATCTGGATACCCATATTGGTTCCCACATGTTTCTCGATGATCTCATCGGATGAACCACGATGTCAAGGATTCAGGCAATCCCGTATACAGTTCCCTTTGTCTCGTCGGTATGTTACTTGCCCGAGATTCGATCGTCGGTATCTCTATACCTAGTTCAATCTCGTTACCGGCAAGCCTCTTTACTCGTTACCGTAATACATAATCCCGTGACCAACTACTTAGTCACTTTGAGCTCATTGAGATGACGTATTACCGAGTGGGCCCGGAGATACCTCTCCGTCATACGGAGTGACAAATCCCAGTCTCGATCCATGTCAACTCAACAGACACCCTCGGAGATACCTGTAGAGTACCTTTATAGTCACCCAGTTACGTTGCGACGTTTGGCACACACAAAGCACTCCTACGGTGTCAGTGAGTTACATGATCTCATGGTCATAGGAACTTATACTTGACATGCAGAAAACTATAGCGATAACTGACACGATCAAAAGCTATGTTAACGTTTGGGTCTCGTCCATCACATCATTCTCCTAATGATGTGATCCCGTTATCAAATGACAACTCATGTCTATGACCTGGAAACCGCGGTCATCTTTGATCAACGAACTAGTCCTGTAGAGGCTCACTAGGGACACAAAGTCTGTCTATTCATCCACACGTGTATTTGAGTTTCCAATCAATACAGTTATAGCATGGATAATAAACGATTATCATGAACAAGGAAATATAATAATAACTCTTTTATTATTGCCTCTAGGGCATATTTCCAACAGTCTCCCACTTGCACTAGAGTCAATAATCTAGTATTACAAGGTAATGAATCTAACACCCATAGAGTCTTGGTGTTGATCGTGCTTAGCCCGTGGAAGAGGCTTAGTCAACGGATCTGCAACATTCAAATCCGTGTGTACTTTGCAAATGTTTATGTCCTCCTCCTTGACTGAATCGCGGATGGAATTGAAGCGTCGCTTTATGTGTCTGGTCCTCTTGTGAAACCTTGGTTCCTTGGCTAGAGCAATGGCACCAGTGTTGTCACAGAACAGAGTCATTGGGTTCAGTGCACTAGGCACAACTCCAAGATCTGTCATGAACTCCTTCATCCAGACACCTTCCTTCGCCGCCTCCGAGGCAGCTATATACTCCGCTTCACATGTAGAATCAGCTACCACGCTCTGCTTGGAACTGCACCAGCTTACCGCTCCCCCGTTGAGAATATATACGTATCCGATTTGAGACTTAGAGTCATCCGGATCAGTGTCAAAGCTTGCATCGACGTAACCCTTTACGACGAGCTCTTGATCACCTCCATAAACGAGAAACATATCCTTAGTCCTTTTCAGGTACTTCAGGATATTCTTGACCGCTGTCCAGTGATCCATACCAGGATTACTTTGAAACCTTCCGGCCATACTTATGGCAAGGCTGACATCTGGTCTTGTGCACAGCATTGCATACATGATAGAGCCTATGGCTGAAGCATAGGGGACGACACTCATCTTTTCTCTATCTTCCGCAGTCACTGGGCATTGAGTCTTACTTAACTTTGTACCTTGCAATACCGGCAAGAACCCCTTCTTGGATTGATCCATTTTGAACTTCTTCAAAACTTTATCAAGGTACGTGCTTTGTGAAAGTCCTATCAAGCGTCTTGATCTATCTCTATAGATCTTGATGCCCAATATGAAAGCAGCTTCACCGAGATCTTTCATCGAAAAACTCTTGTTCAAATACCCCTTCACGCTATCCAAAAATTCTATATTGTTTCCAATCAGCAATATGTCATCCACATATAATATTAGAAACGCTATAGAGCTCCCACTCACTTTCTTGTAAATACAAGCTTCATTGTAAACTTGTATAAACCCAAACGCTTTGATCACCTCATCAAAACGAAGATTCCAACTCCGAGATGCTTGCACCAGCCCATAAATGGAACGCTGGAGCTTGCATACTTTGTCAGCATTCTCTGGATCGACAAAACCTTCTGGTTGCATCATATACAACTCTTCCTTAAGAAAACCGTTAAGGAACGCTGTTTTGACATCCATCTGCCAAATTTCATAATCGAAAAATGCAGCTATTGCTAACATGATTCGGACGGATTTAAGCATCGCTACGGGTGAGAAAGTCTCATCGTAGTCAATCCCTTGAACTTGTGAAAAACCCTTTGCCACAAGTCGAGCTTTATACACGGTGACATTATCGTCAGCGTCCGTCTTCCTCTTAAAAATCCATTTATTCTGAATGGCCTTCCGCCCTTCAGGTAATACTTCCAAAGTCCATACTTTGTTTTCATACATGGATCCCATCTCGGATTTCATGGCCTCTAACCATTTGTCGGAATCTGGGCCCACCATCGCTTCTCCATAGCTCGTAGGTTCACCGTTGTCTAACAACATGACCTCCAAGACAGGGTTACCATACCACTCAGGTGCAGTGCGTACCCTTGTCGACCTACGAGGTTCGGTAGTAACTTGATCGGAAGCTTCTTGATCATCATCATTGGCTTCCTCTTCAACCTCTGTAGGCTCCACAAAAACATCTTTCTGTGCTGCGCTACTTTCTGGTTGAAGCAGAGGTTCAATAACCTCATCAAGTTCTACCTTCCTCCCACTCAATTCTTTCGAGAGAAACTCTTTCTCGAGGAAGGACCCGTTCTTAGCGACAAACACTTTGCCTTCGGATCTGAGATAGAAGGTGTACCCAACTGTTTCTTTTGGGTATCCTATGAAGACACATTTGTCCGCTTTGGGTTCGAGCTTTTCTGGCTGAAGCCTTTTGACATAAGCATCGCAACCCCAAACCTTGAGAAAAGACAACTTAGGTTTCTTACCAAACCACAGTTCATACGGTGTTGTCTCAACGGACTTAGATGGAGCCCTATTTAAAGTGAATGCAGCTGTCTCTAACGCATATCCCCAAAACGATAGTGGCAAGTCGGCAAGAGACATCATAGAACGTACCATATCTAATAGGGTTCGATTACGACGTTCGGACACACCATTACGCTGTGGTGTTCCAGGTGGTGTCAACTGTGAAACAATTCCACATTTTCTTAAGTGATCACCAAACTCATAACTCAGATATTCTCCCCCTCGATCAGATCGTAGGAACTTGATCTTCTTGTTACGATGATTTTCAACTTCACTCTGAAATTGCTTGAACTTTTCAAAAGTTTCAGACTTATGCTTTATCAAGTAAATATACCCATATCTACTTAAGTCGTCAGTGAAGGTGAGAAAATAACGATATCCACCGCGCGCCGTTACACTCATCGGACCACACACATCAGTATGTATGATTTCCAATAAGTCACTTGCCCGTTCCATTGTCCCTGAAAACGGGGTTCTTGTCATCTTGCCCATGAGGCACGGCTCGCACGTGTCAAGTGATTCAAAATCAAGAGACTCCAAAAGTCCATCAGCATGGAGCTTCCTCATGCGTTTCACGCCGATATGACCGAGACGGCAGTGCCACAAGAAAGTGGTATTATCATTATCTACTCTACATCTTTTGGCATCAATGTTATGAACATGTGTATCATCACTATCGAGATTCAATAAAAATAAACCCCTAACTTCGGGTGCATGACCATAAAAGATATTACTCATATAAATAGAACAACCATTATTCTCTGACTTAAATGAGTAACCGTCTCGCAATAAACAAGATCCAGATATAATGTTCATGCTTAACGCAGGCACTAAATAACAATTATTCAGGTTCATAACTAATCCCGATGGTAATCGAAGAGCGAGCGTGCCGACGGCGATCACATCAACCTTGGAACCATTTCCCACGCGCATCGTCACTTCGTCCTTCGCCAGCCTCCGTTTATTCCGCAGTTCCTGTTTAGAGTTGCAAATGTGAGCAACCGAACCGGTATCAAATACCCAGGCACTACAACGAGAGTTGGTAAGGTACACATCAATAACATGTATATCATATATACCTTTGTTGTTGTTGGCCCCCTTCTTGTCCGCCAGATACTTGGGGCAGTTCCGCTTCCAGTGGCCATTCCCCTTGCAATAGAAACACTCAGTCTCTGGCTTGGGCCCAGCCTTGGGTTTCTTCATTGGATTAGCAACTGCTTTGCCACCCTTCTTAGAGTTACCCTTCTTGCCCTTGCCATTCTTCTTGAAACTGGTGGTCTTATTGACCATCAACACTTGATACTCCTTCTGCATGTCTGCCTCAGCGACTTTCAGCATCGAAAACAGCTCGGCGATGGTTTTATTCATCCCTTGCATGTTGTACTGCTGGACGAAGCTCTTGTAGCTTGGAGGGAGTGACTGGAGAATTCTGTCAATGATAGCCTCATCCGGGAACACAAGTCCCAGATCAGCTATGCGGGTATAGTACCCAGACATCTTCAGTAAGTGCTCACTGACAGACGAATTCTCCTCCATCTTGCAAGCGAAGAATTTATCGGTGGTCTCATACCTCTCGATCTTAGCATTCTTCTCAAAGATGAATTTCAACTCCGTGTACATCTCATATGCACCATGACGTTCAAAACGCCTTTGGAGTCCTCCTTCCAAACCGTACAACATGGCACACTGTACTATCGAATAGTCATCCGAACGCGTCTGCCAGACGTTCATATCGTCCGCAGAGGCTCCAGGAGCGGGGGGTTGACCTAGCGGTGCATTTAGGACATAAACCTTTTGGGCAGCTGTGAGGATGATCCTCAGATTGCGGAGCCAGTCCACAAAGTTGCTCCCATCATCTTTCAGTTTAGCTTTCTCTAGGAACGCATTAAAATTCAGGGGAACTCCTGCGCGAGCCATCTACAACATAAATTTGCAAAGACATTTTAGACTATTGTTCATGATAAGTGAGTTATTACCTAATCAAATTAATTATAACTCCCACTCAAATTGACATCCCTCCGGTCATTCGAGCGTGACATGATCCAAATTCACCAACCCAAGTCCGATCATCACGTGAGATGAGGTGGTGTCAATGGTGAACATCAACATGTTGATCATATCTACTATATGACTCATGCTCGACCTTTCGGTCTTCCGTGTTCCGAGGCCATGTCTGTACATGCTAGGCTCGTCAAGTCTAACCCGAGCGTTCTGCACGTGCAAAACTGGCTTGCACCCGTTGTATGCGAACGTAGAGTCTATCACACCCGATCATCACGTGGTGCTTCGAAACGACGAACCTTCGCAACGGCGCACACTCGGGGGGAACACAATTTTATCTTGAAATTTTAGTGAAGGATCACCTTATAATGCTATCGTCGTCCTAAGCAAAATAAGATGCATAAAAGGATTAACATCACATGCAAATCATAAGTGACATGATATGGCCATCAACTCGTGCTTTTGATCTCCATCTCCAAAGCACCGGCATGATCTCCATCGTCACCGGCGCCACACCATGATCTCCATCATCATGATCTCCATCATCGTGTTGCCATCGGGGTTGTCGGCGCCCCACCATGCTCTTACTACTATTGCTACCGTTTAGCGATAAAGTAAAGCATTACAAAGCGCTTAATGATTGACACGCAGGTCATACAAAAAATAAAGACAACCCTATGGCTCCTGCCGGTTGCCGTATGCATCGACATGCAAGTCGATGTTAACTATTACAACATGATCCTCTCATACATCAAAATATATTTCATCATGTCATTGGCCATATCATATCACATACATACCCTGCAAAAACAAGTTAGACGTCCTCTAATTTGTTGTTGCATGTTTTACGTGGCTGCTATGGGTATCTAGCAAGAACGCTTCTTACCTACGCAAAACCACAACGGTGATATTCAAGTTGCTATTTAACCTTCTACAAGGACCGCCTTGTTCTATTCCGATTCAACTAAGATAGGAGAGACAGACACCCGCCAGCCATCTTATGCAACAAAAGTCACATGTCTGTCGATGGAACCGGTCTCATGTACGTGGACATGTAAAGTTGGTCCGGGCCGCTTCATCCTATAATACCGCTGAATCAAGAAAGACTAAGGAGGGCAGCAATTTAAACATCAACGCCACAAACTTCTTTGTGTTCTACTCGAGAAAGCATCTACGCAAGATCCTAGCTCATGACGCCACTGTTGGGGAACGTTGCATGGGAAACAAAAATTTTTCCTACCGTTCACCAAGATCAATCTAGTAGATGCAACTACGAGGAAGGAGTGTGATCTACGTACCCTTGTAGATCGCTAAGCGGAAGCGTTATGAACGCGGATGATGGAGTCGTACTCGTCGCGATTCAGATCGCCGAAGACCTAGCACCGAAGCAACGGTGCCTCCGCGTTCTTCACACGTACGGCTCGGGGACGTCTCCTCCTTCTTGATCCAGCAAGGGGTGGAGGAGAGGTTGATGGAGAACCGGCAGCACGACGGCGTGGTGGTGATGGTGGAGAAGAACTCCAGCAGGGCTTCGCCTAAGCACCGCGGGAGAAGAAGATATGACGGTAGAGGGAGGGCAGCACCGAGGCACGAACTGTGTTGGCTGCCCTCCCTTTGCCCCACTATATATAGGGGGGGTGGAGAGGCTAGGGCGCCCTAGGGTTTCCCCCTAGGGGCCGGCGGCCAGGGCAAGGGGAGGGGGGCGGCGGCCAGGGCAGAGGGAGGCGCCCAGGCCCTAGGGTTTCCCCCCTAGGTGCCTTGCCCCCCAAGTCCCAAGGGGTGCGGCCAGCCCTAGGGGGTCCCACCCCCTTAGCCGCATGGGGAGAGGGCCCAGGGGGGGCGCACAGCCCCCTGAGGGCTGTGGTGTCCCCCCTTGTGGCCCAATAGGCCCAGAACACCTTCCGGACCCCCCGAAAACCTTCCCGGTACTCCGCCGATTTCCCGATGCTCCCCGGAACACTTCCGGTACTCCGAAACCTTTCATCCTATATATCAATCTTCGTCTCCGGACCATTCCGGAGACCCTCGTCATGTCCGGGATCTCATCCGGGACTCCGAACAACCTTCGGTAACCATGCACTCTTCTCACTAACAACCCTAGCGTCACCGAACGTTAAGTGTGTAGACCCTGCGGGTTCGGAAACCATGTAGACATGACCGAGACACTCCAAGGTCAATAACCAATAGCGGGATCTGGATACCCATATTGGCTCCTACATGTTTCTCGATGATCTCATCGGATGAACCACGATGTCAAGGATTCAGGCAATCCCGTATACAGTTCTCTTTGTCTCGTCGGTATGTTACTTGCCCGAGATTCGATCGTCGGTATCTCTATACCTAGTTCAACCTCGTTATCGGCAAGTCTCTTTACTCGTTACCGTAATACATAATCCCGTGACCAACTACTTAGTCACTTTGAGCTCATTGAGATGACGTATTACCGAGTGGGCCCGGAGATACCTCTCCGTCATACGGAGTGACAAATCCCAGTCTCGATCCATGTCAACTCAACAGACACCCTCGGAGATACCTGTAGAGTACCTTTATAGTCACCCAGTTACGTTGCGACGTTTGGCACACACAAAGCACTCCTACGGTGTCAGTGAGTTACATGATCTCATGGTCATAGGAACTTATACTTGACATGCAGAAAACTATAGCGATAACTGACACGATCAAAAGCTATGTTAACGTTTGGGTCTCGTCCATCACATCATTCTCCTAATGATGTGATCCCGTTATCAAATGACAAC
This sequence comes from Secale cereale, assembly GCA_902687465.1. NCBI lineage: Eukaryota > Viridiplantae > Streptophyta > Magnoliopsida > Poales > Poaceae > Secale > Secale cereale. Next base: position 261,464,782 of record LR738712.1, on the reverse strand, counting down.
TCATGTCTATGACCTGGAAACCGCGGTCATCTTTGATCAACGAGCTAGTCCTGTAGAGGCTCACTAGGGACACAAAGTCTGTCTATTCATCCACACGTGTATTTGAGTTTCCAATCAATACAGTTATAGCATGGATAATAAACGATTATCATGAACAAGGAAATATAATAATAACTCTTTTATTATTGCCTCTAGGGCATATTTCCAACACAGTAGTTATGTGATGTTCTCCTCCCGTTCTTGTGCTTCACTAATTAGTCCTCATGAGCTGCCCTACATGATCGAGGCACGTATGTAATACTTATGCTGTTGCTATGTTGAGTTTGCTGGGATCCGATGGATTATGAGATTATGTTCAGATTGATCTTGAGTAATATATTTGATCTACCTCTTTTATATTTTTGTTCATAAGTAATTCTTGCATGTTCTCCGTTGTTATTTATTGCTTTGGCCGAGTAATAGGTAGTGACTCCAAGAGGGAACGTTATGCTTGATTGTGGGTTCATGCCCCTCGATGACTAGCTTGAGTGACAGAAACATGAGTCTAGGGGATGTGCTGTTGCCACAAGGGGGAAAACAACGGTGCTTGTGCCCGCGGGTGCAAGGATTGTTTACTTTACGCAAAGTTCTTTTAATGCAGTTGTCTGTTGCATTGAGTTTACACTATGGGTGGGACTCGCAACTTAATACCAGCGAGATGTTCTGGATAGATATCTCAAGGTGGATGATTAGTAGTAGATATTGATGGATTTCGGTCTACTTACTTTGGCGTACCGCCCATGCTTTGAACCTCAACCTTTCTTGCAATGTAGTCAGCATTGGTTTGCGTTCGTGGTCCTGTCAATTGCCCAGCTGTAATTTGTTTACCTCACATAGCTGTTTTATCGTCTTTTGGGAGAGAGACATCACTAGTGAACATCATGAGACTCCGGGCCATATTACCATCATTGATCACATCCACTATTTACTTTCCGTTATTATTTACTATTGCAAAACACTATCTATCACTACTATCATTGCTTTTAATCCTTTGTGAACTACAAGGCCGGAGGGATTGACAACCTCTCTGTACTCGTTGGGAGCAAAGTTATTTGTATCTGTGTGCAGGTCCACGTTGATTGCTACTATTCTGGCGCCGTAGCAATTGACACCTACTTGTTGAACCTAGGAGTCTCTGGGGATTCGATCCTTGGCATCTTTGCTAAGGGAAAACACTTCTACAATACTGCATCTTACACCTTCCACTTGGGGTAACCAACGAGGGGTTCGAGGCCCATCAAGGAGTATTTTCTGGCGCCGTTGCCGGGGACTCCACTCTTCAGGATAGGGGATTTGCATGCTATATTTTACCTTTGCTTTTAGTCTTGTTAGTTTACCTTTTAGTTTTTTCTTTAGTACCTTTTTATCGAAAATCACAAAAATAGTTATCTTGCTTGCTTGCTACTATGGGTTCCACCGAGAACACCAAGTTGTGTGACTTCACTAGTCACAACAACGATGACTTTATCAGCACACCTATCACTACACCTGCCACTTCAGCACCTTCATATGAAATTAAACCTGCTTAACTGAACTTAGTTATGAGAGAACAATTCTCCGGTGCTGGAGATGATGATGCTTTACACTTGAACAACTTTGTAGAACTTTGTGATATGCAAAAGTACCAATAAATAGATGGTAATATTGTTAAGCTTAAGCTTTTTCCTTTCTCCTTGAGAGGAGGAGCTAAAATTTGGTTTCAGTATTTGCCTAGAAATAGCATAGATTCATGGGACAAGTGCAAAGATGCTTTTATTGGAAAATACTATCCACCTGCTAAAATTATCCAACTTAGAAGTAACATAATGAATTTTAAACAATTGGATAATGAACACGTTGCCCAAGCTTGGGAACGTATGAAATCTCTTATCAAGAACTGCCCTACTCACGGTTTGACTACTTGGATGGTTATCCAAACTTTTTATGCAGGCTTGAACTTTACCTCGCGGAACTTGTTAGATTCGGCCGTGGGAGGAACTTTTATGTCAACTACACTTGGTGCTGCCACAAAGCTTCTCGATGAGATGATGACCAACTATTCCCAATGGCACACCGAACGCGCTCCAACAGGTAGGAAGGTAAACTCTGTCGAGGAGATTTCCTCCCTTAATGAAAAAGTTGACTTGATTATGTCTCTACTTTCGAAGCAATCTACTGTTGATCCTCGTGATGTTCCTTTAAATTCTTTGATTGCTCAAGAACAAGTAGATGTGAACTTTATCTCTAGAAACAATTTTAACAACAATGCTTATAGGAGTAACTTTGGTAACAATCCTAGACCGTTCCCCTCTAATTCTTATGGGAACAACGATGCTTATCCTAGTACCAAGAACTCCACTACTGAACTAGAGGCTATGCTTAGAGATTTCATCACTACCCAAAAAGCCTTTAATAAGAATGTAGAAGAGAAACTACATAAACTAGATGATCTTTCTTTTAAGGTAGACCACTTAGCCAATGAGGTAAAATTGCTAAAAATTGAAACTTCTCCTCTTAAGGAGAGGGAAGTCATCCCTATTAATGCTACTCAAGTGCAAATTAATGAAAATATTAGGATGATGGCTAAACTTAAAGAAAGATGGGCTAGAGAAAGGGAGGAAGAGGAAAGAATTAAGAGCCTTCCTACCCACCACACTGTTGCTACTATCCAAGTTATTGAGGATGTTCACACTCTTAGCACCCAATGTACTCCTGGTCCCAATGGACCTATTAATGGTGATGCTATGACTATAGAAACTACCAAACAAGTGAACCTAAAGGACACCACTACCACTTTACTTGATGCTCGTGACCTTGATTTTGATAATTACACTCTTACCGAAGTTATTGATTTCCTTCACAAGATGTCTAGAGATCCCCGCACTAGCACGCTTAACCTTGCCTTCACAGAGCATATCACTAATGCTCTCATCAAAGCTAGGGAGGAGAAACTTAGAGTAGAAGCCTCCATACCTAGAAAGCTAGATGATGGTTGGGATCCTATGATAAAAATTAATTTGAATGACTTCTCTTGTTATGCATTATGTGATGTTGGTGCTAGTACCTCTGTTATGCCCAAAAGAATATATGATATGCTTAAATTGAAACCTTATGATTCTTGTTCTTTTGGTGTTCGTCTCGTTGATTCTTCCATAAAGAAACCTTTGGGGAGGATCGACGATGTTCTTATTGTTGTCAATGATAATTATGTGCCCGTTCATTTCACTATTATGGATATTGAATGTGATCCTTCATGTCCAACTATTTTGGAACGTCCCTTTTTGCGCACTGTTGGTGCTGTCATTGACATGAAAGAGGGTAATATAAAATTTCAGTTTCCTCTCAAGAAAGGGATGGAACACTTCCCTCGAAAGAAGATCAAGTTACCTTTTGAGTCTGTTGTACGGGCTAGTTATTCTTTTACTCTTGATAAAACTTGATCTATGCATTATGCCTAGCTTAAAGGCATAAAAGAAAGCGCTTTTGGGAGGCAGCCCACATGAATATTTTTTTTGCTTTTGTTGTGTCTTGATGTTGTTTACTGCTGTAGCATAATCATTGTATCTTTGCTTTTCATATTTGTGCCAAGTATAGCCTCCGATTGCTAGAAAGTTCAAAAGTTGTGAGGTGTTGTCCAGGAAACAGATTCTGTCCTTGGATAGAAAAATTCGTATAAAATCACCAGATCATCTTTTTGGTCTGAATTTTTTCGACAGCGTTCTCTATATAATTTTATTTTGTGCGTCTGTTCTGAGTTTTTTTTATTTGAGTTGCAGAAGTATCCCGAACAGATCAATTACTACCTGCTGTTCTGTTTTTCACAGATTCTGTCCTGTTTTGCCTTACCTTCACTTTGCAAATCAAGAACTTGCTTTTTATTTGCAAAAAACTTTTGGCAATCTTGAGAAACAGTAGAACTTCAAGAATATCCTTATTTCCAGCAAGGAATAATTATTTTATTAAGGGTACTAACCTCGCTAATCAGATTATGATCAGTTATGTATGAAGGGAGTTTTCAAGTGTGCGAGGGAAGATGATAAAAATATTCAGGAGTGTCAAGCGCTCAAGCTTGGGGATGCCCCCGTGCACCCCCAAGAAATATTCAAGGAGACTCAAGCGTCTAAGCTTGGGGATGCCCCCGTGCATCCCCTTCTCCATCAACATTATCAGTTCGTCTTTCGTTTCGCTATATTTTTATCACTTCATGTGTTATGTGCTATGCTTGGAGCGTCTTGCTTTTAGTTTTCCTTTTTAGTTTTTCATAACGAGTCGGAACTCAGCATTCCTTTATGTGGGAGAGAAACAAACTCCACTTCTACCTAGAACATAACATAGAATTTTTATGTCTATCTATGCTGTGTGTGTTCTTTGTCTTTTAATAGCTACTACCATGCTCTGCTCTTAGTATTCATGCCTATCTTTTCAAAGAGCTTTTGTTTAGTTGGTTGCTTGAACTCTCTTTAATTACCATGCTCAACTTATTAAGAGAGTTTGCTTCCGTTGCACTGGTTAATGTGTTTACGATAAAGATGCTACTTGCATGATGATGCTTAGTAGTTCAGGTTTTCTTATGGTTAATCTCAAATAGCTGGGGGGTTCCCAATGTGTTATTGGAGTACCAACATGATTTGTTTGCCCATGATGTGGTATGGTTTAGTAATATCTTCCTTCGAGAATTTATTTTGATTGACTTGGCGTATGCTCATGCATATTCAAGACTGTAAAGAAAGTCTGTCAAGCCTTGATGATCTTTTATTTCTAAGTAGCGATATAACTAGCATGCCTGATTCAATATTGCTTTGTCGCTCTGCATGATTATGACCGTCATTGCTCTCTTAGTTGGTCGCTCCCAGTCTTTTTGCTAACCTCCACCTGTACTAAGCAAACTAACCATGCAATACATAGCTCATGGGAAAGTAGCCTAAAAACTATTGTGGTAAAGAATATGTTGCTTATGTATCTTATTTCTTATAAGTTGCTTGCTGAGCGGTAACCATGTTTCTGGGGACGCCATCAACTGTCACACTTTTGTTGAATATCATGTGAGTTGCTATGCATGTTCGTCTTGTCTGAAGTAAGGGTGATTTGCCGTGGGTTGTATTAATATGCATATTGTTAGAGAAGAACATTGGGCCGCCAACCAAAGCCATGCATCATGGTGGAAGTTTTAGCTTGGACCTTAATCCTCAATCTCATATGAGAATATGCTTATGCATTGAAGAGGAGTCCATCATCTATTTACTATGTTGTCCCGGTATGGATGTCCTCAAGTTGAGATCTATCAAAAACGAGAAATCAAATGCGATTTATCTCCTTGGACCTTTGTACAGGTGGCATAGAGGTACCCCTTTGTGACACTTGGTTGAAACATGTGTAATACAATGATAACCCATGGAGATCCGAGCTAATTAGGACAAGGAGCGAGCACTATTGGTATACGATGCATGAGGCTTGCAACTTATAGGATGTCTTATGCATGACACATATGAAGTACTACTACCGTTGACACAATTGCTTCCATGTTTTCAAAATAAAAGGCTCTAGCACTTAACCTTTCTTTTACTTTTATGTTGAAGCACCAACTACTGAGAGCATGATTGTCATTCTAAGTGTAATGTGCATTGTTCCAAAGTAGCATTGTCTTTTGCATGATTGTGATATCGTTTATTCTGAAATCATTGTATCTAGTCATCACTTAAACCTTGAAGGTGCCCCTGCATTTATGTTTTGCATCACTAAAGGGGGCAAGCTAGATATCACTTTATCATATTTGCACATCATGTTCATTGCAAATCTTTTTGATGTTTCAGTTTCATATTGTAAAACTTTCAGTCATTTGTGATTTTCTCATGAGGCAACTTAATTACTTTAGAATCATTGTCTTAGTAAGCTTTTGTCATATGAGTATGAAAAGTCCTATATGGTTAATAGCATGTCACCATAGAAATTATTCTTGTTATCATTTACCTACTCGAGGACGAGCAGGAATTAAGCTTGGGGATGTTGATACGTCCAAAACGTATCTATAATTTCTGCTTGCTCCATGCCACATTTGGGTGATATTGCTATGATATTCATACACTTCCATACACTTTTGATCATATTTGGACTAACTTACTAATCCAGTGCACCCCAGTGCCAGTTTCTGTTTTCGGCTGTTTTTGCATTTCAGGTTTTCACGTTTCGAGAACTGCCCAGAAAAATTATATAAAAAATCAGCGTTCCGGAAACAACTCTGCGTCCGAAGGGCAGCCTGGGGGGGCCACCAGGGCTCCAGGCGCCCTGGCGGCGCGCCCCCCCTGGGCCGCGCCGGGGGGGCGCCTGGGCCCCCCGAAGCTCCCCCGATGCCCTACTTTGGCATATATTTAAAGGGTCCTCCGAAACCCTCAGAACAGGAACTCTTTTCGCGATCCCATCTCTGTTCCGCCGCCGCCGCCGCTTCCAAGATCGGGAGCACCAGGAGAACTCTTCCCGGCACCCTGCCGGAGGGGAGGATCACCATCGGGAGCTTCTCCACCACCATGGACGCCTCCCGGATGACTCGTGAGTAGTCTCCCTTGGACCATGAGTCCATGACCAGTAGCTATGTGATGTTCTCCTCCCGTTCTTGTGCTTCACTAATTAGTCCTCATGAGCTGCCCTACATGATCGAGGCACCTATGTAATCCTTATGTTGTTGCTATGTTGAGTTTGCTGGGATCCGATGGATTATGAGATTATGTTCAGATTGATCTTGAGTAATATATTTGATCTACCTCTTTTATATTTTTGTTCATAAGTAATTCTTGCATGTTCTCCGTTGTTATTTATTGCTTTGGCCGAGTAATAGGTAGTGACTCCAAGAGGGAACGTTATGTTTGATTGTGGGTTCATGCCCCTCGATGACTAGCTTGAGTGACAGAAACATGAGTCTAGGGGATGTGCTGTTGCCACAAGGGGGAAAACAACGGTGCTTGTGCCCGCGGGTGCAAGGATTGTTTACTTTACGCAAAGTTCTTTTAATGCAGTTGTCTGTTGCATTGAGTTTACACTATGGGTGGGACTCGCAACTTAATACCAGCGAGATGTTCTGGATAGATATCTCAAGGTGGATGATTAGTAGTAGATATTGATGGATTTCGGTCTACTTACTTTGGCGTACCGCCCATGCTTTGAACCTCAACCTTTCTTGCAATGTAGTCAGCATTGGTTTGCGTTCGTGGTCCTGTCAATTGCCCACCTGTAATTTGTTTACCTCACATAGATGTTTTATCGTCTTTTGGGAGAGAGACATCACTAGTGAACATCATGAGACTCCGGTCCATATTACCATCATTGATCACATCCACTATTTACTTTCCGTTATTATTTACTATTGCAAAACACTATCTATCACTACTATCATTGCTTTTAATCCTTTGTGAACTACAAGGCCGGAGGGATTGACAACCTCTCTGTACTCGTTGGGAGCAAAGTTATTTGTATCTGTGTGCAGGTCCACGTTGATTGCTACTAATCTGGCGCCGTAGCAATTGACACCTACTTGTTGAACCTAGGAGTCTCTGGGGATTCGATCCTTGGCATCTTTGCTAAGGGAAAACACTTCTACAATACTGCATCTTACACCTTCCACTTGGGGTAACCAACGAGGGGTTCAAGGCCCATCAACCGCACACGGCTGGAACAATTCAACTTGTGTGTCTTTGGGTGCCCCCCTGCCCCCGTATATAAAGGAGCAAGAGGGGAGGTCCGGCCGGCCTCCTATGGTGCTGCTAGGGCAATCCTACTAGGAATAGGATTGCAATCCTATTCCTAGTAGGAGTCCACCAAGAAGGAAGAGAGGGAAAGGAAAAGAGGGAGAGGTGGCGCCCCCCCAATCCTAGTCCAACTAGGATCCCTAGGTGGGGCGCCGGCCAGCCTTTATGGGCTGCCTCTCTACTTTCCTCAAGGCCCACTATGGACCATCCCCCCTCGTAGGGGGTTCCGGTAACCCCCTCCGGCAATCCAGTTAAATCCGAAACTTTTCCGGAACACTTCCGGTGTCCGAATATAGTCGTCCAATATATCAATCTTTATGTCTCGGACATTCCGAGACTCCTCGTCATGCCCGTGATCTCATCCGGGACTCCGAACTACCTTCGGTACATCAAAACTCATAAACTCATAATACCGATCGTCATCAAACGTTAAGCGTGCGGACCCTACGGGTTCGAGAGCTATGTAGACATGACCGAGACTCATCTCCGGTCAATAACCAATAGCGAAACCTGGATGTTCATATTGGCTCCTACATATTCTACGAAGATCTTTGTCGGTCAAACCGCATAACAACATACGTTGTTCCTTTTGTCATCGGTATGTTACTTGCCCGAGATTCGATCGTTGGTATCTCTATACCTAGTTCAATCTCGTTACCGGCAAGTCTCTTTACTCGTTCCGTAACACATCATCTCGTGACTAACTCATTAGTCTTTTGCTTGCAAGGCTTATTATGATGTGTGTTACCGAGAGGGCCCAGAGATACCTCTCCGACACTCGGAGTGACAAATCCTAATCTTGATCTATGCCAACACCACAGATACTTTCGGAGACACCTGTAGAGCATCTTTATGATCACCCAGTTACGTTGTGACGTTTGATAGCACACAAGGTGTTCCTACGGTATTCGGGAGTTGCATAATCTCATAGTCATAGGAACATGTCTAAGTCATGAAGAAAGCAATAGCAGTAAAACTAAACGATCATAGTGCTATGCTAACGGATGGGTCTTGTCCATCACATCATTCTCCTAATGATGTGATCCCGTTGATCAAATGACAACTCATGTCTATGGCTAGGAAACATAACCATCTTTGATCAATGAGCTAGTCTAGCAGAGGCATACTAGGGACATACTGTTTTGTCTATGTATCCACACATGTACTAAGTTTCCGGTTAATACAATTCTAGCATGAATAAAAGACATTTATCATGATATAAGGAAATACAAATAACATCTTTATTATTGCCTCTAGGGCATATTTCCTTCAGTGACGTCGCCGGCTGCTGTGGTGTGTCGTTGTTGGCGAAGGCGATGAGGCTTTGGATGGTAGCCCTCCAGTCTTCGGCCTTGTCTGCCGCTGGAGGGAAGTCGAGGAGCAGCTGAGCTCTAGCTAGAGCCTCTGCTGGAGTGGAGGGGAGCGGTGGCGAGCGGTGTGAGGAGCGAGATATGCTCGGACTTCTAACCGCGTTAGAAGGAGCAGGTTCTCGCCCCGGCGACCGCGCCTTGCTCGTGCCAGCGCGTTGGCCTTGAGCGTCCCGCGTCCCGCCAACTTGGCCTTGGCCCAGCAAGCGGATGGTACCCTGCGTACCACGCCGCTGCCGTTTCGGCACCTCCTGAGAGGGACGCGGTGCATGTACGGACACCGAGGTCTTGGAGTGCGCTCGGTCGTCCGTCTTATCCTTGGACTTGGCGGCGCCGTGAGTTTCCTCCCCGGCGTCCGTCCTTCCGCCAGCGTCTACCCCACCAACCGTTGGTTCTGGTGGCGGCGGGATCGACGCAGACGGGCCTCCTACCTCCGGAGCTTTCTTCTTCGGCGGCATGTCGATGAAGTTTACGAAGTTGGTGAAGTTGCTGAAGATTGCGCCCGCGTGAACGCCGGATCAGGTTCGCACAACCTCGACGCCCCCTACCTGGCGCGCCAAAGATGTCGGGGAAACTGATCACCCACGAACACCTATGGGACCGGAGCCCCTTTTCGGTACGGCAAGGGAGCGGAGGGAGCACAAAGAGCGGATCGAGGCGCACACGCGGGCAGTTTACCCAGGTTCGGGCCGCACGGATGCGTAAAACCCTACTCCTGCCTTGGTTTGTTATTGAGTTCTTGGCTCGGGAGCAAGAAGATCTACAGTGCTTGAGGCTAGCTACACCGAGCGTGGGAGTGATCGAGAGTTCCGAACCTCTCCTACGTTGTGCATGGGCCTCCTTTTATAGGTCAAAGGGGTCACCGACAGGTGGCAACGTAGGTGAGGGTAAAAACGTAAAAGTGGTGGTAGTTGTAACAGTGGATGTACAGTGTTTTGTACCTAACCCTGACGGTGGGGGACAAGGGCATTGAATGCCCGTCGCCGTCGCCCCAAACAGTGCAAAAAGCGTCCGTCCGGGCGTCTCCGTTCGCCACGACGGTAGCCTCGTCATCGTGGCTTGCCACCGTGTACCCCAGGCTGCACGGACATCCGCCACGTGCCCCTGGAAGGGCCCCAAGGTGACGCGTGGCCAGATGAGCTGGAGCGCAGGCACACAGTGAAAGCTTGCCGCGGCAAGCACCTTGCCGCGGCCGCTACCTTGCCGCGCCCGGAGGCTCGTCGCTCTCCGGGCCTTGCCGGGGCGCGCGATGCGCCACGGCGAGTCTTCTGAAATGCCATGCTCTGTCCTTCCTGGCAAGCTCCTCTTGCCGGGGCCTTGTTCCTTTAACTTGAATACTTTGTTCTTGAATGGTTCTAAAGGATCCAGAGCGGGCCTTGGCGGGCGCGTGGCGAGCCTGACCACGGGACGCTGCTACTGCCCGTGCACAAGTCGGGATACTAAGGTACCCCTACTTTAGTACACCGACACCGGCACTGATCGTATTTATTCGCATTTGTTCCAGGTTAATCATCTAGGGAAAGTAACACTTGATTACAGGGTATTAAAGTTAGTAGATGTATGTAAAGTTATGTAGCTTCGTCAAACAAATGTCAGTTTTTAGATGTTGGTCAGTTATGTAGCTGCTCTCAAGTGACCTTTTCAACTCAACATGCTGTTGGTCAAATATACATGGAGTACATGAAACAAATCAGAAAGAAATTAGCAATGTGTTAAATATGCGGACATGTATGTACTTGGTGCTTAATTCTAACATATATATGCTCTTATGCACTTTCAAGTTTGCTGTCTCTTCTTTTTTTCTTTATTGATCTCTGTCAAGAAAAATCTCATATGCTATTTTGACATAATTTATTTTTAATTTACGATACATCTAAAGGGTTTTTTCTTTAGATTTCAGTACACAATCATATGTATCTTAATCCGGGATTAATTTATATATGACAACTCCTTTTGCTTCTCAGGTTCAATCCGCACTTCCCTTTGTCAGTTTGAATGCGCCCTTGTTGATTGATATCTGGCGTTGGCAATGTATTCCAACTGTTTTATGAATTGAGCTTCCTATGACTTCAATTCTATAAAAGAGTTACCCTCAGGAATTTGTTTATTAGCCACCGATACCGCAAAAGCTACAGAACAATGTTATTACTGCTAATCGATAGATGCACTGCAGAAATATGAATAGTTTTGGTCAAAAGAATGCAGACTGCACTTTCTTATCGGTCTATCACCCTCATGGTTGCTAATGATATTTGTTTTGCCACCACTTTTGTGTAACTAGGGGAGGACACTGATCCTCTTGTTAAAAAAAGGAGTGTGGAAACTCCAATGGACTTCTGAAATGTTTTCCTTGCAAAAAAGAAAACAATGGCAATGTGTAGCCAGATCCGTTACCATCCTTTCTCAAACATTCTCACTCAGTCAAGTGCCAAGATAAAATCAATGGTCGTCTTTGATCAGTTCATACGGAACAAAACTCATTTATTTCAAAAACTGCAGGTTCATGGTGACAAATGGACATACTGTTTCAGGCTTATGACTAAGAATTAGAAACACAGACTCAAATTAATTAAATGCTCTAATTAGAAGGTATGCACTTGGAGGCATTACTCGCCTTCTTACTTGGAGGCCTTCCTTGCCTTTTTCCCGTGGCAAACCATGGTGCTTGAAAAATAAAAATAAATATGCACGGGTCTCGACTTGTAAGTGATGTGCCGAAACCGCCACCACCTACAACCGTGCCCTCAGGCTTCCCTCGGACCGTCCTTATCAATTGTAGTCTCTGCTCGCCCACGTTAAGTCCCTCCTTTTAGAAACAGCTTTTCTCGATGGTGGCCTCCCCTAGAAGCTCTTGAACCTATGGTGTGGAGTCGGTTCCCCATCAGAGGGAAATGCTTGTGTTAGGTCGTCAGACAGTTAATTGTAACCATGTTATTCTGTCGACCCTTTCCATCGAGTTGTCAAAACAATATCAAAGTAGAAAATGTTAAATATGAAACTACCAAGTTATGCACTCTGCTATGTGGTTTTGAAGCTCGTACAGTCTGCTTGATGTTCGCACCAAATTTCCTTCAGGCAACAAGTTGATGAGTTCAGTGCAAGTCTTCGGGCTGTAGGGCTAATCATAGGCAAAGAATTCTGGACTTCCGTGGGTTTTCATGAACGATTTTGAAATGAAGAATAGTTGTGAAGTTATTATTTTTGCTAGAAGAGTAGGGTCACAAAAGAGTATTGCTGGGGGAGTAACTGGAGCACATGCTACTATTTTTATAGGAAAGACCCTAAACGACCCAACTTATGCAATCTACAGATGTTGCTTATGAAATCGGTAGAGCCATGCATCCACAACCATCTATTAGCAACACCAGGTTTGTGTTTGTATCTCTTCTGCCATCATTTCTTGATCATTATGTTATTTATTTTCTCATCTCGAATCCTTTTTGTTATAGCCATACATTCACTTTTGGTTTAAGAAGATAATAATCCGGTTTCACTAAATGCATTTTCTACAGCAGTCAGATTCACTAATAATTCAATCATACTACGTACTGGTCTATAATTTCATTTCTTTGGTCATTAATCTAGCTTTTCCCTGAGATTGTTTCTCATAGTAAACAACTCATAAAAATGATTTGTAGGAAATAGACAAGAATGATAAGGTACATAGTGATGTTTTCCATAACTTTCTTGTATGGTTCAAGAGAAGTGTATTGCAACAGAAGATTCGAGGGCGATAACGCGAGGAAGAAAAACTGTCTATTGTGGGAGAAGAAATTGTTGCCCCATAGGCTTTCAGTTTAAAAGTTTCCATTACATACAGTTATGTTCATATACATACAGTTTCACTCTGTGCATATGATACAATTGTTATCACTCAGCATTCTGCTCAAGGGGAACTGATACTTCTGCATATGAGAATTCTTATCATTTTGACTATGGCATGCCTTTTGGTCCGCCCTGGCTTAGGTAGTTTGTGTCGACTCCTTGATTATTCAGTGATTGCAGCTATTCATGGATCCAACAACTTACTGGATTTGCTTTGTCCCAAGATCATGGATACTTGAATGCCCTTTATTGACCATGTATTTGAGAGGCCGCTTCGGATTGTTTTTGTATTTTTTATGCATCTTTTGAGCTTGTGGAACCCATTTATTTTACCAAAGATCTCACTTGTGCGTGCTAATCTTGGGAACTGTATTCAGGCACCCCTTGGCCCTCTTATGCGGGTTGTTTTGCATTTTGTTTTTGTGTTAGAATAAGTAATTACTATGTAATCAGAATTATTTTGGTTCGTATATGGGATTGTCCTGTATGATGACTTGATAAGGCATGAGAACAATTTTGAATGTCAAAATTAATCAATCCGTGGAGGAATGCGTGCTCCTAAGCCATGGAAGAAATTAGCAAACAGACAAAAGTTAAGGGCCTCATGCAAGATTGGCACACCCATGTGTAGACCATCATTTGATTTTAGTACTTTGAATAGGTTCATGCCAAAAGATAAACTTTGAGATGTACATGGTATCACCATCACCTCTGATGGCACAAGCGCTCTATTTGATGTTCTGCAGGAGAGGTTCAAGATTACATTCAAAGAGAGAACACAACCATGATGATACTCAATAAAGTGAAGGAACGGCCAGCCTTGCAGGAGAGGAAGTAGTCCGGGCCTATCACACAATGTAAATATGTGAACTGCTCTTTGCGAAATCGCTACAAAATTCATGTTAATTTCCTGCAAATGAATAAGGTCTGATTTTTTTTGTATGAATTTCTATTTTGCATTGTCTAGGCTTTGCAAGGTGGTCATGACTAATATTATTGTAAAAAGCACTGTAACTTTTGCCTCGAATGAAACAAGGTCTTTGGGCGAGACTGTAAGCACCCAAAACATTTTTTCTTGTTCCTTATTTGAATTTCCGGTTATCCTCTATTCCCCTGCTTCTTTTTTACTGGTTGTGAATCATTCCTTGCTGGCACTAAATTCATGTTGGAATATCTACATTGGTTTTTACATAAGCACATTGATGAGAGTGCTTGAAGCTGCCACGGTTAAGCTAGAGCTATTTTATATTATTTTTATTTTGCGAAGAAGAGCCATCTCAATTTAAAGTGTGAGCTGTTTGTGTTTTCAATACCAGAGCTGCTATCGATTTTTATTTTTTTGTAGTGAAGCTAGCTACTGTTATGTTGGAAACCAAACTTACTGCATCTAGAAAAGAATACTCATTGTGCCACCAGTTAGTAGCAATTTATCGAATCCTGATGGTTAGAAGCAGGTTTCACTTTTTATGCTGAAAACTTCTGTTGTTATTTTCCTTTCATGAGTTTTTGAGTTTTGATTTGTTCCTATTGCTGATTGGCTGTCTTGGTTTTATGATTTTCTGAGTATTTTTCTATTATGACATTCTTATTTTTATTTTTATTTTGCGGGTTAACATTCTTATATACGTCTTCATATACAACTGGATAGTTTTGCTTTTCTTTAGGCTGGGGGGCTTATATGCTTATTATGCAGTGAAGATGCGGGTCGCATAACACATGTGAAGCCTATCTTCCGGTGCAACGCACGGGCAATTTTCCTAATATATATATATATATATATATATATATATATATATATATATATATATATATATATATATATATATATATATATATATATAGTCTATATGGTATATGAGGAGCGGGAGTACGTACTCCCAGGAGTACACAACCATTTTTCTATATATATATATATACACACACAAACATCTGGGTTATTCTGTTCCACGTAACAAAATAGTATACTATTACTATTGTTGAGCTGATGAATTTGAACGGCTGTATTGATGCTGTCATTTTGTTGAACTGGACTTTTTTATTAAAAGAATAAATAAGAGCCCCTCCCGCTCTCTCCCCGTTCCGCCGGCCATTCCAGCCGTCGACCGAGCTGCTCGCGGCCAATCCCTCCACCCGCCCGCCTCCCTCCTCGCAACCCATGTCGCACCCTAGGCGCGGTGATGGGCATCGGGGCGCGGGGGCGACAGCCGGCGGCTACATCGTCCACCAGGACGACGAGGCGCCCAAGATCCCCGGTTGGCGCTGGCCGACCCAACGAATGCCACCCTCCCCCTCCTCCTCCTGCCCACCTCTCTCGAGCGAGTGGAGCGGCCGGCCCGGTTCCTGATTCCGAGCCCGTGGCCGGGTGGCCGGCGATCTCCGTTCTGGCCGGGCGCGTGATCCCTGAGCCTGAGGAGCAGCATCCAGAGCCTTGCGCTCAGCGCGCTCGACAACAGCTTCCTGGTCGGCGGCGCCGGAATTCAGGTCATCGAGAACTTCCGCCACGGCATGCACGACAAGGGCGTGTTAGTCAGGATCTCGGGCGGCTGCAATGGCAGTACCACCAGCACCTCCTCGATGCCCAAGAAGGCCCTGCTCATGCGTGGCGAGACCAAGATGCTGCTGATGAACCCTGGGGATACCAGCGCGCCCCATTCCAACGGCGTCCACCATGGCGACATTGAGACCGGGGATGTTGTCACCGAGTGGCGGTTTCGGTTTGAGAAGGCTGGCACCGACATCACGATGCGAAACATTGCCAACGACAGCAAGAGCGCGCAGCTCGAACCCTCTGGTTCAACCTTCTTGGGGCTGGACGACAACCGGCTGTGCAGGTGGGATATGCGTCACGCAAGGGGCAGGGTGCAGACTAGAAAGATTCAGTGGTATTGCACCTACTGTTCCCGAAGGAAGACAATGGGCAAGGTGCGCCTTTTGTTCCTGAAAATAAGAACATTGCAATTTTATTTCAGGAAGCTGAGTCACAGGCATTAATCTTGTATGGGCTACACTTGTATAGTTTAAAAGATTCAGACGTTTCCGAACAAGTTTCTGAAGCTTCTTTTCATGGTTTTTACAAACACGTCCATAGTCCCCTTCATTTTAGTCTATGAAGCAACTTTAGCATCTTGTTAGTGTAAAATACAGGAAGAATGGGTGCTATTTATTCCGATACAGGAAGAACTGGATAGTGCCTTTTGTTCAGATACTACAAATGATTAGTAGTATTTCCTGTTCAGATACCAAAAAGAAAATAAAAAAACTGTACTCCCTCTGTAAACTAATATAAGAGCGTTTAGATCACTAGTTTAGTGATCTAAACGCTCTTATATTACGTTTACAGAGGGAGTAGTATTGAACCTTTTGTTCTTGAAGAAAGGCAACGGACTGGGTGTATTTCTGTTCCTAAAAGTGAGAACATTGTAAATTTATTTCAGGAAGCTAAATCACAGGAATTAATTTTGTACTGGCTCCATTTGTAGTTTAAAGTATTCAGACGTTCCAGAACAAGTTACCGAAGCCTCTTTTCACGGTATATATGAACACTTCCATAGTCCTCTTCATTTCAGTCTAGGAAGCAACCTGGTGAGCAAAATGAGGCTAGAAGTTAACAGAAGGTATGTGCGTAATCTTGCTGAGATGAGGTAATTATCTCACGCTGACTATTAGTATTTGGCGTATTTAGCCTACAATTTACTTGTGACTTGAACGACACTATATATAAGACTTTGGCCAATGGAAGTTGGAAATTTCTTCGTACTTTCTGTGGTTCCATGTCTTCCGTCAGAAAAAACAGAATACTCGTACTGATCTATGTGTGTGCTTGTACTGAGGAGGTATTTTTCACAGAGTAATTTTGAATGGTTCCGAAAAAAGTACTTGAACCGATGTCTGTATGGGTTTGTACTGAGCATGTGTTCTCCATACTTTCAAATCGCGGGCGAAAGTTGCGCGATCGCGGCGCGATCGCTGGCTGGAAGCCTCCCCGTGACGCAATCCTTCAAAAAACGCGATCTGGCGCTAAACAGGCGATCGCGCCCGAAAACAGGGCGATTTCCCTTCGCTTTAGCTGCTCTTTCGCTGGGACGGGCCAAATGACTGAAAGAGAGGCCCAAATTGGCTAACTAGAGCCTGGCCCAAATTCCGCCCATATACAATATAACAGCTTCTCAGGAAACCTAGCACCGTCTCCCCCACTCCCTTCTCTGTTCTCTCCCCCCGATAGAAAAAGTTGCGGCGGCTGCGCAGTTCTTCCCAGGTGCCGTCGGTTGGCTGGCTGTTACCGGCGACGAGGGGCATCTGCACGACGACACGTCCGCAACTACAATGGGATCTCAATGTCACACGGTTCCAACACCCCGTCCCAGCACATCGTGGTGGTGGTACAGGAGTCCTCCGATTTTATCCATCCTTTATTCGTTTTTCTTTGAAAGGCATCCTTTATTTGTTGCTTCATTCATCACAAGCACATCCCAGGAGATACAAGAGTTCTTAAGTGTTGAACTGGTGAAGTTATGCTTGTTGGAGACCTTAAGTCCTCGTTTTCTGTTCAAAATCCCCCGTTTTCTGAGAAAAATGGACATATACTAGTTTGTATGTGGGATATACAGGCATATTCACTGTTCCCGCGAACTGGATTAGCGGCCGCGATAGCCCGCTATAGCGGCACATAGCGTTTGCACGAGCCAGCCGCGAAATGGTTTAGCCCGCGATCTTAAAGTTTGGTGTTCGTAGACAAGACTTTACTCTCTTTTTTGGTACGACTTTTCCTTGTAACTTTTCAATGGTGTACGGTATCATAGTCCTCGAACTTGCATGGTTTATATCATTGAACTAAATGATATTTTTTCAAAAAGATAGTGTTTTGTGTGTTTCTTTTCTTGAACTCAATTTTTTTGCAACGATGTTTTGGACTTCTCGCATTTTTGCGACTTGAATTTTACCATTTGAGTTTCCGTTGGTTTTTCTTTTGTTTGAGCTTTTTCCCAAACTTAGCTGAGACGTCATGTTTGAACAAACAACTTTTGTAGTTGTGAACATGTTTTTTTTTTCATTTATTAAGTTGCTCTTTTCCCCCAAACTTTTATTGCTACAATTTTATTTTATTTTTGAAATTTATTGTCCCTTGTGTCTGAACTAATGCAATTTTTAATTTTTAAGTTATGGTACTTATTGAACAAGAGAGTTTGTACTTCTCAAAAAATTATCACTCGATGATCTTCTAGTTTTAGTTTTATATTTTCTTTCTCATCCTTATCCTTATTGATGGCGTCATCGCCATCGTACTTTTATGGTTTATATAGTTGAACGGACTTACATTTTTACCATTCGCTTCTTTAAAAACTTATGTTTTCTTCTCCAAACTTCCTACCTGACGAGAATCGGAACTTATTTATTTTTAACATTTGTACTTCCAAGTATCTTTAATGATATTTTCACTATTTTACATTGTTCTACCTCATCAAACAGGCACACAACACATTCAAAGATATAAAATACGAATCTTTGAAGCACTAGAGGGATAACATTTGCACAGGACTTTATGTGTGCCTTCATCATAGAAAAATAGACTGAATATACAGAAATCCGCATCTTCCATATATAGAATGTTTTTTTTTTCAAATTTTGTATGAATTAAAAATAATTTGAAAAAGGTAAAATTTTGGGCGAAAAATATTTTTGTGAATTTTTGCAAACGGTTTGTTGGATTGGCGCAAATGGTACGGGGTTGGAAAGCTATGGAAATTGCTCAACTTTTGCGTATACAAAGTTTATTCTAATTCCTTACAGTTTAAATTCATATTCGAATATGATGAAAATTGGTTTCGAACACAATTTTTTTAATAGTATGTCGAAATAGGGCAAATAGTGTACCGTTGGAAAGCTATCAAAAATACAAACTTAGTCATGTTGAACGTTTTCTCAAATTTGCGACCATTTAACATTAATTTTGAATACGGTAAGGCCATCGTGCTATTTTTTCATCTGAAAAATAGAGTAGTCATACTGATCTATGTATGCATTTATACTGAGGTATTTTTCAAAGTAATTTTGAATGGTTCCGAGAAAAGAGTACTTGCACTGATGTTCATATGGGTTTGTACTGAGCATGCTTTCACATACTAGACTTCACTCGGTTTTTTGGGTATCATAGTCCCCGAACTTGCATGTTTTATATCGTTGAACTGAATGATATGTTTTCAAAAGAAAAAAATTCCGTGTGTTTGTTTTTTTAACTCAGTTTTCTTGCAACGATGTTTTGGACTTCTCTCGTTTTGCCACTTGAACTTTTACCATTTGAATTTTCAATGGGTTTCATTTTGTTTGAGCTTTTTTTCAAACTTATTTGGGACATCGTGTTGAACTTACAACTTTTTTAATTGTGAACTTGCTGTGCTTTTACAATGCCAATATGCAGGAAAGTAGAGCAAGGGCAACTATAGAAGGAAGCAGCTGCGTGTGGTGATCGTGGAAGCACTGCAGGGCTGAGCCACAATGGTAGTTGATGGCAAGCCGGCACGGCACGACGTGCGACGGAGAGGCATGGGGACAGGTGGGCGGCGCATTGACATTTCTCTTGAGATGCGCCTGTTGGACTGATCTCCTTTTTTAGTCGTTTGGAATTATCTCCTTGTCCCATCTGGACGGATCAGTTGCAGAACTTGGACGTCAACGTCACAGAATACCAAAAGCAAACCATCTTTTATTCTTCAAACTGATCATTTGTTTTTAATTCGTACTGATCAATATTTTTTATTCAAACCAATTTTTATTCTTGCACGCACATCAAGCTGTCATGTATACCTTATAAGTAGCAATCATCTCATCATATACATAATTTTTTTCACACATATAATACATCTACATGAATAACATATTCACCACACCGACCGCACATTTTCATACATGAATGACACATACACCACATTGACTGCACATTTTCTTGCTATTGATAGTTTGTACCGGGCATAATAAATTAACCAAAAACCGAATTACGAAGGTCAAAGTTCTTGAATTACATACCAAAAAACAAGCAAAGAAAGGATAAATAGAGGATTGCCAGGGTCTAAGAAGGATCAATTGCAATACACTTTCACTCCATTTTTCACTCAGTAATAGCATGGCAGAATTAGAAGTTCAAAACTGGAGTAGTAGCACTTTCACTCCATTTTTCCTTTCAGTATCGTTGGACACGAACACGAGCTCCTTGAGAAAGCTTGTGTGGTGAGTAGCACGTTGGTCCTGCAATTGTGTCTACGTGGAGAAGGAGCCTCCAGGTCAGCCCGCAACAGGGTAACTTCTCTGCACTACAACAAATCAAAAGCAGTAAATGTACACATTTTGGACATAGAAGCAGAATGGAAATTTGCAGAAATAACATGGTGTATCCTGATACAAAGTACTGATGCTTTGGGAATTTTCGAAAGGAGAAAAGAATTGCAGGCGGCTCAAGCGTCAAGAGCAGAAGAGCAAGGGCTCACCGGGGAAGGAGGTAGACAGACGACAGTGGTTGGCCCAGCGCCCGGCTTGCCGACATGCTTCAGTTCGGGCTGGATTCATCAAAGATGTCAAGCTTATAAGCACTGCAAGAACAACCAAGATTGAGAGAATACACTGAGCACCATGTCTAATTCCTATGTTAATGGTTGGTCCAATAAAATTACAAGGTCAGTGCTTCCATAGAAGTAACAAGATGGAAGTTTAGTTCTTAGGTTACAAATTTGAAAATACTAGTACTGCTACCAGCATTTACGAATACTTGTGAACTTGAACTTGTGGTCTATCGAGATCTAAACCGATTGTGTTACAAGCATTAACACAAAATCTAAAGATAAGCAAGTTCAAGTATATTAATTGGGAGAAGTTCAAAAAGAACCTGTTAAAACATTTGTATTAAAAAGATGTGTACTACATAACATCTGGTGAGGAGGACCGGACTATTGAGAAAATGAGTACTTTTAACTTGTTCTAATCTAGAGTAGCCTGGAAAGAAACAACATATGTGTTGCATTAGTTTATGCACTAATACATCATTAGTTCATAACCAAAAGTATGGATGACAAATCCTAGAAACCTTTGCAATTGACATGGGGATGCTTCCAGATGCACCTTCGATCATGCACCAAGACATTTCATTTTATGTTGATGTATAGTAGAACAAATACTAATTTTTATGCCAAGTAAGTTCAAACAGAACAGATGTGGAGGTTCATTTGCAAGAATAGAAAATAACATGTGCTTCTTTTGATCCATATAGGCATAACACCTGTTCTGCTACAGGAAGAACATGGATACAAGGAGGAAATTGGACCTGCAGTTGTTAAGTAGGTGAACTGAAAAACATACAAAACATACACTGAAGAGCGGGATCCGGCCGATGACGTTGCGGCGGGCCGTCTCCACACACACGGCCACACCCCACCGCGCCCCAATCTCCACCTTGCCGAACTGAATGAAATTTATAAATTGAACCGAACTGAAAGAAGAATTTAGACATCATGTGTACATTGATACGTCCATTTTGCATCATGCTTTTATGTTGATATTTATTGCACTATGGGTTGTTATTATACATTATGTCACAATACTTGTGCCTTTTCTCTCTTATTTTACAAGGTTTACATGAAGAGGGAGAATGCCGGTAGCTGGAATTCTGGGCTGGAAAAGAAGCAAACTCTGGAAACCTATTCTGCACAACTCAAAAAGCTTCGAAACTTCGCAGGACACCGTTTCAGAAAATATAAAAAATAGCTGGCGAAAGAAGATCACCAGGGGGGCCACCACCTATCCACGAGGGTGGGGGGCGCCCCCTACCTCGTGGGCCCCCTGATGGCCCCCCGATGCCCATCTTCTCCTATATGAGGTGTTTTGACCTGGAAAAAAAAATCAGAAGGAGGCTTTTGGGACCAGACGCCGCCGTCTCAAGGCGGAACCTTGGCGGAAACCAATCTAGGGCTCCGGCATAGCTGTTCTGCCAGGGATACTTCCCTCCGGGAGGGGAAAATCGTCACCGCCGTTATCACCAAAAACTCTCCCATCTTTGGGAGAGCTATCTTCATCAACATCTTCACCAGCACCATCTCCTCTCAAACCCTAGTTCATCTCTTGTATCCAATCTTCGTACCCAAACCTCATATTGGTACCTGTGGGTTGCTAGTAGTGTTAATTACTCCTAGTAGCTGATGCTAGTTGGTTTATTTGGTGGAAGATCATATGTTCAGATCCATTATGCATATTAATACCCCTCTGATCATGAACAATATTACGTCTTGTGAGTAGTTACTTTTGTTCCTGAGGACATGGGAGAAGTCTTGCTATTAGTAGTCATGTGAATTTGGCATTCGTTCGATATTTTGATGAGATGTATGTTGTCTCTCCTCTAGCGGTGTCATGTGAACGTCGACTACATGACACTTTACCATTATTTGGGCCTAGAGGAAGGCATTGGTAAGTAAAAGTAGATGATGGGTTGCTAGAGTGACAGAAGCTTAAACCCTAGTTTATGCATTGCTTCGTAAGGGGCTGATTTGGATCCACTTGTTTCATGCTATGGTTAGGTTTACCTTAATACTTCTTTTGTAGTTGCGGATGCTTGCATTAGAGGTTAATCATAAGTGGGAGGCTTGTCCAAGTAAGGACAGCACCCAAGCACCAGTCCACCCACATACCAAATTATCAAAGTACCGGACGCAAATCAGATGATCGTGATGAAAACTAGCTTGACGATAATTCCCATGTGTCCTCGGGAGCGCTTTCCTTCATATAAGAGTTTGTTCAGGCTTGGCCTTTGCTACAAAAAGGATTGGGCCACCATGCTGCACCTTATTTACTTTTACCTTTTGTCACTTGCTACCAATTACCTTATCATAAAACTATCTGTTACCTATAATTTCAGTGCTTGCAGATAATAGCTTACTGAAAACTGCCTATCATTTCCTTCCGCTCCTCGTTGGGTTCGACACTCTTACTTATCGAAAGGACTACGATAGATTCCCTACACTTGTGGGTCATCATACATCAAGAAATAAACTTGAGCAGTGACAACTACTAAACAAAAAGTTTGGTATACTGAGCTTAGAGATTGTATATTGGTGAACTTTTTCTCCATACAGAATCGTTAATCAAATAGATGTACTATTTGCGACGTTTTATCAACATGATAAGTAGTAGCAGTACTACTCTAGGTGGCAAAGTAGTAGCGGCACAAAAGAAGGCCACCATCAACAGTGAGTACTACCGCGACACCTAAACTATGTGTTGGCCACACTTTCTTTACATTGTACTACAAGATTTTTATGAAAAAAAAAGTACTACAAGATTTGTGAACATGAGAGCATACAGAAGTTGTACTGAGGGTGTGCATTAGAGCATCCGGAAGAGGATGCAGCAGCACGCACACACCACCAGATAAGTTCTTCTATCTCCAGAACATATGTATACATACACACATCTCCATCTACAACAAACAAAAGAAATTGTTAACCTCCAGAGTTTTTGCAAAGTGGATTAATTTTTACAACCAGAGAACTTGCTACACTTAGCAAAGGTGAACTACTAATTCCCAAAAACTGCAGGATGTCTACTTCCCTGAACCAGAACTTTTAAACATCACGTATGCTCATATATGTTGTTTCTTTCGAATTCCTTAACAAATG
This sequence comes from Secale cereale, assembly GCA_902687465.1. NCBI lineage: Eukaryota > Viridiplantae > Streptophyta > Magnoliopsida > Poales > Poaceae > Secale > Secale cereale. The sequence goes on along the minus strand of LR738712.1, from coordinate 261,441,184 downwards.
ATCGGTTTCAGTAGCCGAGAAAATTGGATCAACCTCATAGCTACGAAGATGAATTTGATTGAACCTTCGCACATAGAAAGTTTGAACTTCGCTCAAAAGCTAAATAGTTCAACCACATACATAGAAGCAGAAAAAATGCAAAAATTGGTCCTATTTAAACATATATCAGGATAATATCTAGAGACCACCGCTCAAATTTTGGTCTATGAACTGTCAAGAAAGCATCAATTATATGGGAGATGTGGGGATGAGATGACGAAACACAGAACTTCAGGTGTTGGCGAAGAAGAACTGTCGACGAGCCAGTAGTGGACAGAGGAAGAAGGCCACATGGGAGGAAGCAGGGGGCAGTGCCTGGATGAGTCGGCAGCGTGCAGGGGCAGCTTCGAGCGGCGGTCAGCCGTGGATGGGGAGGCGCACAGGCGCATCACCACCCATGACCACCACCTTGCGTCACACGCCGTGTGTGTCCTCTACATCCCTAGAGTGGGCGTCACCGCTGCGTCGTCTGCCTCCTACCCCGCAAAAGAAGCATACATAAGATCTCGCCACTGGAAATCTTCATGCGGAGGTCGTTGGTGGTTGAGGCACGGTTCGCCATGGGGTGGGGGCTAGCGGCGTGCTGCGACAGGGCGAGGGATGGTGGCTCCAGGCGGGGGGCCGGGGGGTGGTGGCACGCGGCCGCGGGGCGAGGGGTGGTGGCACGCGACCGCGTGGCGAGGGATGGTGGCGCACAACGGTGGGGCGAGGGTGGTGGCGAACGGCGGCGGGGCATGGGGCGGCGACGAGATGGGATCAGGAAAGTAGGTTGTTTGGGGGAGAGGGGGTTAGTGGGTTGTGCGGGATGGATTTTTCTTTTCCTTTGTATCGGGCCGGTTCGAGCTGGTGGGCTGGATTCGGGAAGCTGTAGTTGTGTCGGGCGCGTGTCTATACAGGGCCGAGGG
>LR738712.1:261403772-261426678 GCA_902687465.1 Secale cereale | reverse complement strand
TATGAATCATGGAGAAGTTGGAATACAGTAGGTTTAACACCAATGTAAACAAAGAATGAGTTCATTACAGTACCTTTTAGTGGTGGTTTGTTTTCTTATACTAACGAAGCTCACGAGATTTTTGGCTAAGTTTTGTGTTGTGAAGTTTTCAAGTTTTGAGTATGGATTTGATGGACTATGGAACAAAGAGTGGAAAGAGCCTAAGCTTGGGGATGCCCAAGGCACCCCAAGGTAAAATTCAAGGACAAACAAAATCCTAAGCTTTGGGATGCCCCGGGAAGGCATCCCCTCTTTCGTCTTCATCTATCGGTAACTATACTCGGGACTATATTTTTATTCACCACATGATATGTGTTTTGCTTGGAGCGTCATGTATGATTTGAGTCTTTGCTTGTTAGTTTTCCACAATATTCCTGGATGGACACACCTTTTGAGAGAGATAAATATGATTTATAATTTATTAGAATACTCTATGTGCTTCACTTATATCTTTTGAGCTAGATAGTTTTGCTCTAGTGCTTCACTTATATCTTTTAGAGCACGATGGTGGTTTTATTTTGTAGAAATTGTTGATCTCTCATGCTTCACTTATATCCTTTTGAGAGTATTTTAGAACAGCATAGTAATGTGCTTTGGTTATAAAACTAGTCCTAATATGATAGGCATCCAAGATGAGTATAGTAAAAACTTTTATATAAAGTGCATTGAATATGATGAGAAGTTTGATACTTGATGATTGTTTTGAGATATGAGGATGGTGATATTAGAGTCATGCTAGTGGAGTAATTATGAATTCAAGAAATACTTGTGTTAAAGTTTGTGATTCTCGTAGCATGCACGTATGGTGAACCGCTATGTGACGAAGTTGGAGCATGATTTATTTATTGAGTGTCATCCTTTGTGTGGAGGTCGGGATCGCGTGATGGTTAACTCCTACCAACCCTTCCCCTAGGAGCATGCGTTGAATACTTTGTTTTGATGACTTGTAGATTTTTGCAATAAGTATATGAGTTCTTTATGACTAATGTTGAGTCCATGGATTATACACACTCTCTCCCTTCCACCATTGCTAGCCTCTCTTGTACCACACAACTTTTGCCGGTACCATACACCCACCATATACCTTCCTCAAAATAGCAACCATACCTACCTATCATGGCATTTCCATAGCCATTCCGAGATATATTGCCAAGCAACTTTCCACTGTTCCGTTCATATGACATGCTTCATTACCATTCACATAGAGTCATATTTTGTCCTAGCTTCGAGTTGTAATCTTTGAGTTGTAAGTCAATAAAAGTGTGATGATCTTCATTATTAGAGTATTTTCCCATGTGAGGAAAGGCCAAAAAAAGAGAGATGGCTCAAAAAAATTAGAGAGGGTCTAATAAAAAAAAGAGAAAGCCCCTCCAAAAAAATGAGAGAAAAGAGAGAAGGGACAATGCTACTATCCTTTTCCACACTTGTGCTTCAAAGTAGCACCATGATCTTCGTGATAGAGAGTCTCTTGTTTTGTCACTTTCATATACTAGTGGGAATTTTCATTATAGAACTTGGCTTGTATATTCCAACGATGGGCTTCCTCAAATGCCCTAGGTCTTCATGAGCAAGCAAGTTGGATGCACACCCACTTAGTTTTTCTTTTCGATGAGCTTTCATGCACTTATAGCTCTAGTGCATCCGTTGCATGGCAATCCCTCCTCACTCACATTGCTATATATTGATGGGCATTTCCATAAATCATTGATACGCCTTGTTGATGTGAGACTTTCTTCCTCTTTTTTGTCTTCTCCACAACCACCACTCTATTCCACCTATAGTGCTATATCCATGGCTCATGCTCATGTATTGCGTGAAAGTTGAAAGGTTTGAAAAAATTTGAGTATGAAACAATTGCTTGGCTGAAACAGGGGTTGTGCATGATATGAATATTTTGTGTGATGAAGAGGGAGCATAGCCAGACTATGTGATTTTGTAGGGATAACTTTCTTTGGTCATGTTATTTTGAGAAGACATGATTGCTTTGTTAGTATGCTTGAAGTATTATTATTCTTATGTCAATATAGACTTTTGTCATGAATCTTTCGGATCTGATCATTCATGCCTGAAAGTGCAACTAATCCCCGGGTGGTTTTGGCAATTAATAACAACATATATATCATTGAACTAATAGTTACTTGAGAATCATTTCAGAGAAGTTCAGTGATATGGGTATGGAAATGACTGAAGAAGTGGACCCCTCAAAATGCTAAGGCAAGCATTGGCAAAAGCTCAAGACTCCATTTTTGGTTTAGTGATCCAAGATCACATTGACTCCATAGGAAAAGCCAATACTATTAAAAGGGGATGAGGTTGTGTTGATGATCTGGTTGCTCAAGTGCTTAGTGATATATCTCCTTCAACTATCAGCAACTTTCACTACAATACACACTCATAAGTAATCTCGGACCAACCGATTTTCCAAACTCAGTCATACCGAGATGAACCAAGAAGAGAACTACCTACCCTTGTGTTGAGATCAAGTTGCTCCACTCCCACCATATGAAACTTGATTTCTAACCTTCCCAAGTTGCTTTCCACTCAATCCTTTCTTCCACCACAGCCAAATCAGTGAGGAGAGTTGAGTGTTGGGGAGATTATCATTTGAAGCACAAGAGCAAGGAGTTCATCATCATCTACAACATCTATTACCTTTTGGAGGGTGGTGCCTCCTAGATTGGTTAGGTGTCGCTTGGGAGCCTCCGTCATCGAGATGTGGAGTTGAACCAAGAAGTTTGTAAGGGCAAGGAGATCGCCTACTTCATGAAGATCTACCCCGAGTAAGGCTAGCCCTCCGTGGGCGTAGGACATGATGGAATAGACAAGGTTGCTTCTTCGTGGACCCTTCATGGGTGGAGCCCTCCGTGGACTCGCGCAGCCGTTACCCTCCGTGGGTTGAAGTCTCCATCAACGTGGATGTACGATAGCACCACCTATCAGAACCACGGGAAAAATCACCGCGTCTCCAAATTGCGTTTGCTCTTCTCCACCTCTCTTTACTACATGTGCAATTTACTTTCCGCTGCCTATACTCTAGAATTGCATGTGTAGGGTGATGCTTGACTTGATCATAATTGTGAAACTACCAAAAACTGTTCTTTGTCAAAAGGCAGAATTTTTATATTTACAAGTAGTCTAATCACTCCCCTCTAGACATACTTTCGATCCTACAAGTGGTATCAGAGCTTTGGTCTCCATTGTTTTGGTTTCCATTGCATTGGACTCCATAAGCTTGGTTTCACAACCTAGGAGAGTATGGCGTCTAGTGAGGGTAATTATCGTAGAGGTCCTTACTTTGATGGTACAAATTTTGCTAGTTGGAAGCATAAAATGAAAATGCATATTCTTGGTCATAACCCAGCCGCATGGGGCATTATTTGTGTTGGTATGCAAGGTGAATTCTTCGAGGAAGGAAAAGTTCCGGATCGCGAAGCCACACCGGAAGAATTGCGGATGTTGCAAAACAATGCTCAAGCTTGTGACATTCTCTTCAATGCCTTGTGTCCCGAGGAGTTCAACAAAATCAGCCGTCTTGAAAATGCAAAAGAGATTTGGGATACTTTGGTTGAAATGCACGAAGGTACCGAGTCTGTGAAGGAATCAAAGCTAGATATTCTTCAAGGTCAACTTGACAAGTTCAAGATGAAGGATGGTGAAGGAGTCGCTGAAATGTACTCTAGGCTTGCTCTCATCACAAATGAGATTGCCGGCTTAGGAAGCGAAGAAATGACCGACCGATTCATCATCAATAAGATTCTAAGAGCTTTGGATGTAAAATATGACACCGTGTGCACTTTGATCCAAATGATGCCAAACTACAAGACTCTCAAGCCAACTGAAGTCATTGGAAGAATTGTTGCTCATGAGATGATCCTTAAGGATAAGGAAGAGCTTCACAACAAGTCAAGCGGTGCTTACAAAGCTACAAGTGAAGCTCCCACAACCTCAAGTGACAAATTAATTTCCAATGAAGAGATAAGCCTAATGGTTAAGAACTTCAACAAATTCTACAAGAATAGAGGCAAAGAGAGAAGCTCAAAGTCTAGATCATATGATGAAAAGAGATCTTCTAGTCGTGATCGAAACTGCTACAATTGTGGAAGACCCAGACACTACTCAAATGAGTGTACGGCTCCCCACAAGAGAAGAGAAGAATCTCCAAGAAGAAGATCAAGAGATGAGTCACCTCGGAAAGAGAGAAGGAGTAGAGATGATCGTTATGAACGAAGACCCTCTCGGAGAAGCAAGGATTCGGAGAGGAAAGACAAGTCATCAAGGATCTACACAAGAAGAAGACATCAAGCTCATGTAGGTGAATGGGTCTCCGGCTCCGACTCCGACAATCAATCCGATGGAAGCTATCACTCCGACTCCGACTACAGTCAAGATGAAGGTGTTGCCGGTCTTGCTCTCGTATCCTCCAACTCCAACTCCTACGACTTATTTGATTCACCAAATGAGGGAATTGGAAGATGCTTCATGGCTAAAGGCCCCAAGGTATCACACCCTGAATTCATTGACTTTGATAGAGATGAGGATGACTTGCTTGGTGAAGATGAGCTCTTGCATGATAAATCTAGTGAGCCTAGTAACGATGAAAATGCTAGTAGTCTTTATAGTCGAGAAGAGTCGAATGACAATGCTATGAAGGAGATTGAGCGTCTAACTAAAGAACTAAACACTCTTAAGTTAGCTCATGAAACAACTCAAGAAGATCATAGAGAGCTCTTAAGATCTCATGAGAAGCTACGCTTCGAGAAGCTCACTCTAGAGCAAGAACATGAGTTTCTAAAAGCAATCAATGACGATTTTCGAAAGAAGAGTTCTTCATATCTTGCCAAACGACTTCTCTTGTCTAATTTCTTGCCACCCATTAAGACTAAGCATGACAAGCATAAGAAAAATTCTTCCTCTAGCAGTAACAATAACCATGTTAAATCTAATGTTGTTACTTCTAGTAGTTCTCTTGATTCCACTAACAATGTTTCAAGCCAAGTTACACTTGAGCAAGAGAATAGTTTATTGAAAGGGATCATAGAGAAAGGTGTCTACAAGAGTCTTGCCGGAAGCAAGAACTTTGAGGAAATTGTTCGCAAGCAAGGAAGGCACCGGAAGAATCAAGGAATTGGTTTTGAGCGAAAGTTCAACGCCGAAGGTGTTGAGTGGGAAGAAGGTCAATACCCTACTCCACAGTTTGTTTCTCAAAAGGAGAAGTATGATCCTACTTCTTCCAATGTGGAACAAGCTCAAGATGACCTTCCACCACAAGACCACAAGCTAAAAGCCAAGGACAAGCTTCAAGAGGAGATTGATGCATTCATTGAAGCACCTCAAGCCATGGTCAAGTGGGTTCCCAAGGACACGTCAAGTTCTACTTCGTCAAGCTCAACTACAACCCCAAGGATTCCCATCAAGATGATGTGGATCCCGAAGAAGAAGAACTAGAAAGTTCTTGAGGGTGACTCCGCCAACATACTTCACTCACATTCATTTTGGCAACTTGTGCAATCAACTTCCACATCATGCACTAGTTCATGGAGTCACAAACCCTCTTGTTGGTAAGTCAAGGGACAAGGTAATCATTGCTTACATGGACATCATCTATTGTGAACTTCAATCTATGTCCATGGATATCCTTGTTTGTTCCTTGTGGGACTAACCCATGTAGGTATTGAAAGTGCCATAATCCAAAGGATAGCTCCCAACTCTTGATGATCTACATCAACATTGAGCATCCACATCTTCAACATCTACATGAAGTCTTCTACGACAACCCAAGGTTAGTTTGACCCTTTAAAAGGGGTTCTCACATCTAGGGGGAGCTTTGCTCTAAAAATTGAGCTAAAGCATCTTCAAATGATGTGAACACATCAATGCTTTATGTAAAAGTGGTAACCCCACTTGTGCTTAAACGATGAGTATGACCTATGATCAAATGTTCTCGTTTGGCTCCTAAGTCAAAATACTCATATAAAGATGACCTAGTCATCGACAAATTGTGTGCTAGTAGCTAGAGTTTTGGTTGTGCATGTTTGACACATATTTCATTTGCTATCTTATTGTGTGAGCATGTTGAATGCATGATTTTATCCATTCGAGGACATCCATTTGTTGTTTTGGTTGTTTTGATTTTTCTGGCCAAATGGATGGACAAGAATGCCTAAGTACCTCCCCTAGCTATCTATGCTTTCTTGTCTCAAATTCTATTCATGCTTATATCACAAACTTTGAACAAGTCATTTTCGGACCCTCCGAGTGAGGAGCACTCGGAGCCACCGATCCGTCAAGGGCTAACTTCCAAAACCTTCTAAGTGATTTTCGGTCAGACAAACTTTCTCCCACTCGGTCAAACCGAAAGCATTTAGACTGATCTAGGTTTCATCTCGGTGAAACCGAGTTGTAATTTACGGCGTGACCGAAATGCATAACTGCCTGGCAGTTATCCATCTCGGTGACACCGAGTTTTTCAACTCGGTCCCACCGACAGCAAAGGGATATATATACTGAGGGCAGCGCGCGTTGATTATTCCTTCAAACGTTTTCGCTCCCACGTCCCTTGCTGCCGTCGCCCTGATCTCCGGATCGTTGCCGTCGTCGCCTGTGCGCCCTCGCCGCAGGTCTCCTTCGCCGTCAACGGACTTCTCCTTCGCGCCGTTGCCGCCGTAGAGGGACTCCACCAAGTTAGGGTGAGTCTCGATCCCACTCGTGCTCCCATCTCCGATTCAATGCACGTTTGGTTTGCCCAATATCTGGCCACGATTGAAAACTTCTTTTCCACCAGATCGGTTCTAGTTTCGAGTAAAATTCTTAGGGTTAGGTTTCCACGGAACACATCTCGGTGAAACCGATTTTGAAATTTCGGTGTGACCGATTCGGCCTCTGGCCATTGCACTGCACCTTTCGGTCCAACCGAGTTGTGCAAATCGGTGTGACCGAAATACAGTTTTAGTGAAACCCTAGTGTATCGGCAGGACCGAAACCCACTTCGGTCCAACCGAAAGTGGTGTGTAAAGTTTCTGTTATACACTTCGGATTCACCGAAACTAAAAATCGGTCTGACCGAAATGCATTCTGTGAAAACTTAAAACTAAAATTTGAACTCATTTTTTTGCAAAAACCTCTGCAGTTTGTGATAACTCTTCTTCTCTGCCTATACCTTATCTATTCACAGGTTGTCAGCCATGTCAGATGCCAGTGACAGTCAGAACAGGTCTGAGTCACCTTTTGTAGACATTCCTGAGGCAGACACTAGTCCTGAGGCTAGTAGTCCAGTTGATGATGGTGAGAGGAGTACACCTAGTGGCTTGCCTCCTGCAGCCACCAGAGCCAGAAAGGAGAGGAATTCTGATGATGAGGATTCTGATTTCATTGCTGAGGAAGAGGTGTCCTCCAAGCCTAAGAGAAAGGTTGTTGCCAAAGAGCAACAAGGTCAGTAGTCAAAGAAGGGCACCCGCAAAGTCAAGCAGTCAGCTGTTGCCAAGAAGCTGAACTTGGGAGAGCCAGCCCCAAGAAAAGTGAAGAAAACCTCCAAGAGAAAGAGGGTTGTGTATACTGATCCTCATGCAGATGCAGCAGTCGAGGAAGAAGAAGAAGAAGAAGCACCCCAGCCTGCTCCTCAGAAGCAGAAGCTCATGGGTGATGCCATTAAGGCCAGAGCCACTTCAAAGCCCAAGAAATCTGCTCAAGCTAAGGCAGCTCCAGCAAAGCCTACTGCCAAGCCCAAGAGGACTACCAGGAACATTCCAGCATCTGAGAAGAACAAGGGTGATGTGCCACCAGCTGAGTCTGATGAAGAAGAACAAGTGTTGCTGAAACTCCGTCCAAAACTGCCACTTCACAATGATGCTCATCCTCAAGCCGAGGATATGAAGGCAAGGAAAGATAGAGGTCTCAGGCTATGGAGACAAACTGATCCATATGCCGTGAGGAGAAGGACTGCTGTAGACCCCAGATTTCACACCAGAGAGCAGCAGGACTTCTATGAGACTGTGCTGATGGACAAGAAGCCAATAGTCGCAGACACCAGATACGTTGACTGGGAATACATTGACAACGAAGAGCACAGAGACTTCTTTCCCCATGTGCATGAAAGCTTCACTGCATGTGGAGTTGCTGAGTTTGTGGGTCAGAAACTGATAGATTGGAACGATGAGATGATTATGCAGTTCTATGCCACAGCTCACTTCTATCTTGATGGGAAGATCACCTGGATGACTGAAGGTCAGAGATTTTCTTCTTCTGTTGAAGAATGGGCAGAACTTCTGAATGCTCCAGTGCAACGAGAGGATGACATTGATGTCTATGGGATTCCAAAGAAGAATCATGATTCCATGAAGAACATGTACAAGGAGATCCCCGCAGCAGATTTGGAAGTGTGGAAGCTCGGCTCAGTCTACTATCTCCAGGCAGGTTTACCTACCACTAACACTATTTTGAGGCATACCTTGATGCCCAAGTCTGGAGATCATCGCATGATCAGAGGGTATTCTATCAACATGCTGCATATACTTGATGAGAAGGCACCTTTCAAGGTGATGGACTTAATGGTAGAGACCATTAAGAGGACTGCAGCTGACCAGAAGAGGTCATGTGGATTTGCCCCACAGATTTAGATGCTTATCAATGCCAAGTTTGGCAGGGCAAATTCCTGTTGGATAGGAAACACTTACCCCTACAGCCAGAGCATGAAGACAATGTTGTTGTGATGGACGAGGAGGATCCAACATCTGTTGAAGGTCAAGCCAAGATTGAAGCTGCTAGGAAAGCCAAAGCTGATAAAGAGGCAGACATGGAGGAAGCAAAGCAGGACAAGGCAGAGCTTGTGCAGGATGACTTAGTCCAGGACTCTCATCGCCAGACTGCTCCGGTTCCCAGAGGATCCCGATCAGCTGCTATTCCAGTGACTGACACCAGGACTACAACTTCAGCACCTCATACAGCTCCAGCAGTTACTCCAGCTACAGCTCCAGTATCCACTCCTCCAGCGCAGACATCAGCTGAAGTCTTTGCCGATGCCGTCATATCTACTCCGACATCTACCCAGACGGGAGCCGCCAGCAGAGCCCACAGTGACGTTTAGCTCTATGCTTTTTCAAACTTTTTGGTAACTTGTTGCCAAAGGGGGAGAAATTGTATAGATCATAGGGCTTCAAGAGAGAGAGAGTGCTGTTATCTTTGCGCTTTTGCTCTTTCGTTCTTTTGCGGTCTCTTTGAGATACTTTTGGTTTTCGAAACTTTCAGTGTGCTTGATACTACGTTTGATGCTACCTTAATGAGTGCTTGGTCATACTATGCTTTAATGTGTGCTTAATGCTTATCATATGCTATTCCTATCTTGTATGGCTATTTACTCATGTCTTGGTGATTGGGTGCATGCTTTTCATTCTTATCATTTTGTGCGCTCCACCAAGATGTATGTGACATGGAAGAGTGACCCATGATCCTAATCGATTGTGCATTTGCATTCAAACGCAAATTTTAAATAATGCACAAATTTAGGGGGAGCTCTTGCTTATCACATACTTCTCAAAGCGACGATACTATTCATTGATTATATCTTTTGTCGAAGCTTTGATCTATATGTTGTCATCAATTACCAAAAAGGGGGAGATTGAAAGTGCAACTAATCCCCGGGTGGTTTTGGCAATTAATAACAACATATATATCATTGAACTAATAGTTACTTGAGAATCATTTCAGAGAAGTTCAGTGATATGGGTATGGAAATGACTGAAGAAGTGGACCCCTCAAAATGCTAAGGCAAGCATTGGCAAAAGCTCAAGACTCCATTTTTGGTTTATTGATCCAAGATCACATTGAGTCCATAGGAAAAGCCAATACTATTAAAAGGGGATGAGGTTGTGTTGATGATCTGGTTGCTCAAGTGCTTAGTGATATATCTTCTTCAACTATCAGCAACTTTCACTACAATACACACTCATAAGTAATCTCGGACCAACCGATTTTCCAAACTCAGTCACACCGAGATGAACCACCTCAGCCATAAGCCAAACCCTAGAAAAATCGGACATTCCGAGTTTGAGATCGGTTTCACCGAAACATGGGCTGCCAAGCTTCTGTAACCGTTTGTCATCAAATCGGAATAACCGAGATGATATTTTCGGTCCCACCGAAACTGGCAAGCTCCTGTCTCTGCTCAAATCGGAATAACCGAGATGGTATTTTCGGTCCCACCGAAAACCCCAACGTTCACATTATTTGAACTTTCGGTCTGACCGAGTTGTCCACTTCGGTCTCACCGAGATTGTTCAATTATGTGTGTAACGGTTGGATTTTTGTGTGGAGGCTATATATACCCCTCCACCCCCTCTTCATTCGTGGAGAGAGCCATCAGAAAGAACTACCACTCCTACCTTACACTTTCTGAGAAGAGAACTACCTACCCTTGTGTTGAGATCAAGTTGCTCCACTCCCACCATATGAAACTTGATTTCTAACCTTCCCAAGTTGCTTTCCACTCAATCCTTTCTTCCACCACAGCCAAATCAGTGAGGAGAGTTGAGTGTTGGGGAGATTATCATTTGAAGCACAAGAGCAAGGAGTTCATCATCATCTACAACATCTATTACCTTTTGGAGGGTGGTGCCTCCTAGATTGGTTAGGTGTCGCTTGGGAGCCTCCATCATCGAGATGTGGAGTTGAACCAAGAAGTTTGTAAGGGCAAGGAGATCGCCTACTTCGTGAAGATCTACCCCGAGTAAGGCTAGCCCTCCGTGGGCGTAGGCCATGATGGAATAGACAAGGTTGCTTCTTCGTGGACCCTTCGTGGGTGGAGCCCTCCGTGGACTCGCGCAGCCGTTACCCTCCGTGGGTTGAAGTCTCCATCAACGTGGATGTACGATAGCACCACCTATCGGAACCACGGGAAAAATCACCGCGTCTCCAAATTGCGTTTGCTCTTCTCCACCTCTCTTTACTACATGTGCAATTTACTTTCCGCTGCCTATACTCTAGAATTGCATGTGTAGGGTGATGCTTGACTTGATCATAATTGTGAAACTACCAAAAACTGTTCTTTGTCAAAAGGCAGAGTTTTTATATTTACAAGTAGTCTAATCACCCCCCTCTAGACATACTTTCGATCCTACAATGCCACAATAAAGAAATTACATTGATAATTATGTTGGTTAGCATTCCACATAAAGAAATCTATTTTTATCATGTACCTACTCGAGGACGAGCAGGAATTAAGCTTGGGGATGCTTGATACGTCTCCAATGTATCTATAATTTTTTATTGTTCCATGCTATTATATATTCTGTTTTGGATGTTTAATGGGCTTTATTATACACTTTTATATTATTTTTGGGACTAACCTACTAACCCAAGGCCCAGTGCAAATTGCCGTTTTTTGCCTATTTCAGTGTTTCGCAGAAAAGTGATATCAAACGGAGTCCAAACGGAATGAAACCTTTGGGAGAGTTATTTTTGGAACCGTATCTACCCAGAAGACTTAGAGTACACGCGAGGGAACGAGAGAGGCAGCCACGAGTGTCCAGGGCGCGCCCAGGGGGGGGGGGGGCAAGCGCGCCCCCACCCTCGTGAGCCCCCTCTGGCTCCCCCGATGCCCTCCTTCCTCCTATATATATGCATGTACCCTGAAAATATGGAGGCAACAGAGAAAACCCTAATTCCACCGCCGCAACCTTCTGTTCCCGTGAGATCCCATCTTGGGGACTGTTTCGAAGCTCCGCCGGAGGGGGGTTCGATCACGGAGTGCTTCTACATCAACACCATAGCCTCACCAATGAGTTGTGAGTAGTTTACCATAGACCTTCGGGTCCATAGTTATTAGCTAGATGGCTTCTTCTCTCTTATTGGATCTCAAGACAAAGTTCTCCTCAATCTTCGAGGAGATCAATTCGATGTAATCCTTTTGCGGTGTGTTTGTCGAGATCTGATGAATTGTGGGTTTATGATCAAGATTATCTATGAACTATATTTGATTCTTTTATGAAATCTTTTATGTATGATTATAATATCCTTGCAAGTCTCTTCGAATTATTGGTTTGGTTTGTCCTACTAGATCTATAGTTCTTGCAATGGGAGAAGTGCTTGGCTTTAGGTTCAATCTTGTGGTGTCCTTTCCCAGTGACAGCAGGGGCATCAAGGCACGTATTGTATTGTTGCCATCAAGGATAAAAAGATGGGGTTTATATCATATTGCTTGAGTTTATCCCTCTACATCATGTCATCTTGCTTAAAGCATTACTCTGTTCTTATGAACTTAATACTCTAGATGCATGCTGGATAGCGGTTGATGTGTGGAGTAATAGTAGTAGATGCAGAATCGTTTCGGTCGATGCCTATATATAATGACCGTGCCTAGATATTCTCATAACTATGCGCTTTTCTATCAATTGCTCGACAGTAATTTGTTCACCCACCATAGAATTCCGCTTTCATGAGAGAAGCCACTAGTGAAACCTATGGCCCCCGGGTCTATCTTTATCATATTACTTTCTCTTCAGTTTCTGTTTCCGTTGCTTATTTACTTTCTTTACTTTCTGTTCTTATACCAAAAATACCAAAAATACTATCCTATCCTATTGATAAGATCTCACATTCGTAAGTGACCGTAAAGGGATTGACAACCCATTATCGCGTTGGCTGCGAAGTTCTTATTTGTTGGTATAGGTGCGAGGGACTCGCGCTTGGTCTCCTACTAGATTGATACCTTGGTTCTCAAAAACTAAGGGAAATACTTACGCTACTGTGCTGCATCACCCTTTCCTCTTCAAGGGAATACAATGCAAGCTCGAGAATTAGCAATACGTGCGGCTACTATCAGGGTGTTGACACGCCGGGAGGTCTTGCTGGACTTGTTTTACCATTGTCGAAATGTCTTGTGCATCGGGATTCCGAGTCTGATCGGGTTGTCGCTAAGATATGGGGTAGTTTTACCTGTGCTGATCGTGAGACCTTGTGATGGGCTAAGTTGGGACACCCCTGCAGGGTTATGATCTTTCGAAAGCCGTGCCCACAGTTATGTGTCAGATTGGAATTTGTTAATGCGTGCTACTTCTCGAGCTTGCGTTGTATTCCCTCGAAGAGGAAAGGGAGATGCAGCACAATAGCGTAAGTATTTCCCTCAGTTTTTGAGAATCAATGTATCAATCCAGTAGGAGACCACGCGCGAGTCCCTCGCACCTGCACAAACAAATAAGAACTTCGCAGACAACGCGATAAGGGGTTGTCAATCCCTTTACGATCACTTACGAAAGTGACATCTGATAGAGATGATAGTTTGCTATTTTTGGTATTTTTGGTTATAAGAACAGAAAGTAAAAGCGGAAAAAGTAAAGTAGGTGTAGATTGATATGCTGAGAATAGACCCGGGGGCCATAGTGTTCTCTAGTGGCTTCTCTCATGATTGCGATATTCTACGGCGGGTAAACAAATTACTGTCAAGCAATTGATAGAAAAGCGAATAATTATGAGACTATCTAGGCATGATCATTATATATAGGCTGAAGGAAATATGCCCTAGAGGCAATAATAAAGTTATTATTTATTTCCTTATATCGTGATAAATGTTTATTATTCATGCTATAATTGTATTAACTGGAAACTTAGTACATGTGTGAATACACAGACAAAATAGAGTGTCCCTAGTATGCCTCTACTAGACTAGCTCATTGATCAAAGATGGTTATGTTTCCTAGCCATAGACATGAGTTGTCATTTGATCAACGAGATCACATCATGAGGAGAATGATGTGATGGACAAGACCCATCCGTTAACTTAGCACTATGATTGTTTAGTTTACTGCTATTGCTTTCTTCATGACTTATACATGTTCCTATGACTATGAGATTATGCAACCCCCGTATACCGGAGGAACACCTTGTGTGCTATCAAACATCACAATGTAACTGGGTGATTTTAAAGATGCTCTACAAGTGTCTCCGAAGGTGTTTGTGTTGTTGGCATAGATCAAGAATAGGATTTGTCACTCCGAGTGTCGGAGAGGTATCTCCGGGCCCTCTCGGTAATACACATCATAATAAGCCTTGCAAGCAAATGACTAATGAGTTAGTCACGGGATGATGTGTTACGGAACGAGTAAAGAGACTTGCCGGTAACGAGATTGAACTAGGTATTGTGATACCGACGATCGAATCTCGGGCAAGTAACATACCGAAGACAAAGGGAACAACGTATGTTGTTATGCAGTTTGACCAATAAAGATCTTCATAGAATATGTAGGAGCCAATATGAGCATCCAGGTTCCGCTATTGGTTATTGACCGGAGATGAGTCTCGGTCATGTTTACATAGTTCTCGAACCAGTAGGGTCCGCACGCTTAACGTTTGATGTCGATCGGTATTATGAGTTAATGTGTTTTGATGTACCGAAGGTAGTTCGGAGTCCCAGATGAGATCGGGGACATGATGAGGGGTCTCGAAATGGTCGAGACGTAAATATCGATATATTGGACTACAATATTTGGACATCTGAAAGGTTCCGAGTAATTCGTGTATTTTTCGGAGTACCGGAGAGTTACGGGAATTCGCCGGGGAGTATATGGGCCTTATTGGGGTTTAGGGGAAAGAGAGAAGAGGAAGGCTGCGCCCCCCAAGGCCTAGTCCGAATTGGACTAAGGGGAGGGCCTGCGCCCTTCCTTCCTTCTCTTCTCTTTTCCCTTTCCTTCTCTCCTACTCCTACTACATGGAAGGGCTCCTAGTTCTACTAGGAAAGGGGGAATCCTACTCCCGGTGGGAGGACTCCCCTAGGGCGTGCCATAGAGAGGGCCGGCGCTCCCTCTCCTCCACTCCTTTATATACGGGGGTAGAGGCACCCCATAGACACACAAGTTGATCAGTTGATCTCTCCCAACCGTGTGCGGTGCCCCTCTCCACAGAAACACACCTCGGTCATACCGTTGCAGTGCTTAGGCGAAGCCCTACGCCGGTAGCTTCATCATCTCCGTCACCACGCCGTCGTGCTGACGAAACTCTCCTGTGAGGCTCTACTGGATCAAGAGCTCGTGGGACGTCATCAAGCTGAACGTGTGCTGAACGCGGATGCTCCGTACGTTCGGTGCTTGATCAGTTAGATCGCGAAGAAGTTCGACTACATCAACCGCGTCACTAGACGCTTCCGCTCCCGGTCTATGAGGGTATGTAGACACACTCTCCCCTCTTGTTGCTATGCATCTAGTAGATAGATCTTGCGTGATCATAGGAAAATTTTGAAATACTACATTCCCCAACAGTGGCATCATGAGCCAGGTCTATGCGTAGATGATATGCACGAGTAGAACACAAGTGAGTTGTGGACGATACTAGTCATACTGCTTACCAGCATGTCATACTTTGGTTCGGCGGTATTGTGAGATGAAGCGGCCTGGACCGACATTACGCGTACGCTTATGCGGGGCTGGTTTCACCGTTATGAGCACTGGTTGCTTAAAGGTGACTGGCGGGTGTCTGTCTCTCTCACTTTAGTTGAATCAAGTGTGGCTACGCCCGGTCCTTGTGAAGGTTAAAACAACACATACTTGACAAAATATCATTGTGGTTTTGTATGCGCAGGTAAGAACGGTTCTTGCTAAGCCCGTAGCAGCCACGTAAAACTTGCAACAACTAAGTAGAGGACGTCTAACTTGTTTTTGCAGGGCATGTTGTGATGTGATATGGTCAAGACATGATGAGTGATACGTTATTGTATGAGATGATCATGTTTTGTAAAGTTATCGGCAACTGGCAGGAGCCATATGGTTGTCGCTTTATTGTCTGAATTGCAATCGCCATGTAATTGCTTTACTTTATCACTAAGCGGTAGCAATAGTCGTGGAAGCAATAGTTGGCGAGACGACAACGATGCTACAATGGAGATCAAGCTGTCGCGCCGGTGACGATGGTGATCATGACAGCGCTTTGGAGATGGAGATCAAAGGCACAAGATGATGATGGCCATATCATATCACTTATATTGATTGCATGTGATGTTTATCTTTCATGCATCTTATTTTGCTTAGATCGGCGGTAGCATTATAAGATGATCTCGCACTAAATTTCAAGGTATAAGTGTTCTCCTTGAGTATGCACCGTTGCGGAAGTTCGTCGTGCCGAGACACCACATGATGATCGGGTGTGATAAGCTCTACGTTCACATACAACGGGTGTAAGCCAGTTTTGCACACGCAGAATACTCGGATTAAACTTGACGAGCCTAGCATATGCAGATATGGCCTCGGAACACTGGAGATCGAAAGGTCGAGCGTGAATCATATAGTAGATATGATCATCATAAGATGTTCACCATTGAAAACTACTCCATCTCACGTGATGATCGGACATGGTTTAGTTGATATGGATCACGTGATCACTTAGATGATTAGATAGATGTCTATCTAAGTGGGAGTTCTTTAGTAATTTGATTAATTGAACTTTAATTTATCATGAACTTAGTCCAGGTAGTATTAGCATATCTATGTTGTAGATCAATAGCTCGCGATGTAGCTCCCCGTTTTTTTATGTTCCTAGAGAAAACTAAGTTGAAAGATGTTAGTAGCAATGATGCGGACTTGTTCCGTGATCTGAAGATTTTCCTCATTGCTGCACAGAAGAATTATGTCCTTGATGCACCGCTAGGTGACATATCTATTGCAGGAGCAGATGTAGACGTTATGAACATTTGACAAGCTCGGTATGATGACTACTTGATAGTTTAGTGCGCCATGCTTTACTGCTTATAACCGGTACTTCAAAAATGTTTTGAACGCCACAGAGCATATGAGATGTTCAAAGAGTTGAAATTAGTATTTTCATACTCATGCCCATGTCGAGAGGTGTAAGACCTCTGACAGTACTTTGCCTACAAGATGGAGGAGAATAGCTCAACCAGTGAGCATGTGCTCAGATTGTCTCGGTACTACAATTACTTCAATCAAGTGGGAGTTAATTTTCCAGATAAGATAGTAATTGACAAAGTTCTCTAGTCACTATCACCAAGTTAGTAGAACTTTGTAATGAACTATAATATGCAAGGGATGATGAAAGTAATTCCCGAGCTCTTCGCGATGCTGAAATCGGCGAAGGTAGAAATCAAGAAAGAGCATCAAGTGTTGATGGTTAACAAGACCACTTGTTTCAAGTAAAGGGCAAAGGGATAGAAAGGGAACTTCAAGTAGAATGACAAGCAAGTTGCCACTCCCGTGAAGAAACCCAAAGCTAAACTCAATCCTAAAACTAAGTGCTTCTACTACAAAGGAAATGGTCACTGGAAGTGGAACTGCCCTAGGTACTTGGCGGATAAGGATGGCAAAGTGGACAAAGGTATACTTTGATATATAGATTATTGATGTGTATTTTACTAGTGTTCATAGCAACCCCTAGGTATTTGATACCAGTTCAGTTGCTAATATTAGTAACTCGAAACGAGAGTTGCAGAATGAATAGAGACTAGTTAAAGGTGAAGTGATGACGTGTGTTGGAAGTGGTTCCAAGATTGATATGATCATCATCGCACACTCCCTATACTTTCGGGATTAGTGTAGAACCTAAATAAATGTTATTTCGGCATTTGCGTTGAAGCATGAATATGATTTGATCATGTTTGTTGCAATACTGTTATTCATTTAAAGTCATAGAATAATTGTTATTCTGTTTACATGAATAAAGCCTTCGATGGTCATACACCCAATGAAAGTAGTTTATTGGATCTCGATCGTAGTAATACACATATTCATAATATTGAAGCCAAAAGATGCAAAGTTAATAATGATAGTGCAACTTATTTTTGGCACTGACGTTTAGGTCATATTGGTGTAAAGCGCATGAAGAAACTCCACAGTGATGGACTTTTGGAATCACTTGGTGCTTGCGAACTATGCCTCATGGGTAAGATGACTAAAACTCCGTTCTCCGGAACAATGGAGTGAGCAACAAATTTGTTGGAAATCATACATACTGATGTATGTGGACCGATTCGTGTTGAAGCTCGAGGCGAGTATCGTTATTTTCTGACCTTCACTGATGATTTGAGCAGATATAGGTATATCTGCTTGATGAAACACAAGTCTGAAACATTTGAAAAGTTCAAAGAATTTCAGAGTGAAGTAGAGAATCATCGTAACAAGAAAATAAAGTTTCTACGATCTAATCGTGGAGGTGAATATTTGAGTTACGAGTTTGTTCTTCATTTGAAATAATTTGGAATAGTTTCACAACTCACGCCGCCCGAAACACCACAACATAATGGTGTGTCCGAACGTCGTAACCGCACTTTATTAGATATGGTGCGATCTATGATGTCTCTTACCGATTTTCCACTATCGTTTTGGGTTATGCATTAAAGACAGCTGCATTCACGTTAAATAGGGCACCATCTAAATCCGTTGAGACGACGCCTTATGAACTGTGGTTTGGAAGAAACCAAAGTTGTCGTTTCTTAAAGTTTGGGGCTGCGATGCTTATGTGAAAAAGCTTCACCTGATAAGCTCGAACCCAAGTCAGAGAAATGTGTCTTCATAGGATACCCAAAAGAGACTGTTGGGTACACCTTCTATCACAGATCCGAAGGCAAGATATTCGTTGCTAAGAATGGATCCTTTCTAGAGAAGGAGTTTCTCTCGAAAGAAGTGAGTGGGAGGAAAGTGGAACTTGATGAGGTAATTGTACCTTCTCCTGAATTGGAAAGTAGTACATCACATAAACAGGTTCCAGTGATTCCTACACCAATTAGTGAGGAAGCTAATGATGATGATCATGAAACTTCGGATCAAGTTTTTGCTGAACTTCATAGATCAACCATAGTACATTCCGCACCAGAGTGGTACGGCAACCCAGTTCTGGAAGTCGTGTTACTTGACCATGATGAAACCTACGAACTATGAGGAAGCGATGATGAGCCCAGATTCCGCAAAATGGCTTGAGGCCATGAAATCTGAGATGGGATCCATGTATGAGAACAAAGTGTGGACTTCGGTTGACTTGCCCAATGATCGGCAAGCCATCTAAAATAAATGGATCTTCAAGAGGAAGACCGACGCTGATGGTAATGTTAATGTTTATAAAGGTTGACTTGTTGCAAAAGGGTTTCGACAAGTTCAAGGAGTTGACTACGGTGAGGCTTTCTCACCCGTAGCGATGCTTAAGTCTGTCCAAATCATGTTAGCAATTGCCGCGTTTTATGATTATGAAATCTGGCAAATGGATGTCAAAACTGCATTCCTGAATGGATATCTTAAAGAAGAGTTGTATATGATGCAACCAGAAGGTTTTGTCAATCCTAAAGGTGCTAACAAAGTGTGCAAGCTCCAGCGATCCATCTATGGACTGGTGCAAGCATCTCGGAGTTGGAATATACACTTTGATGGGGTGATCAAAGCATATGGTTTTATACAGACTTTTGGAGAAGCCTGTATTTACAAGAAAGTGAGTGGGAGCACTACAACCTTTCTGATAAGTATATGTGAATGACATATTGTCGATCAGAAATGATGTAGAATTTTCTGGAAAGCATAAAGGAGGTTTTTCAAAGAAAAACCTTAGTAACGCTACTTACATATTGAGCATCAAGATCTATAGAGATAGATCAAGACGCTTGATAAGTTTTTTTCAATGAGTACATATCTTGACAAGATTTTGAAGTAGTTCAAAATGGAACAGTCATACAAAGAGTTCTTGCTTGTGTTGCAAGGTGTGAAGTTGAGTAAGACTCAATGCCCGACCACTTCAGAAGATAGAATGAAAGGCATTCCCTATGCCTCATCCATAGGTTCTATAAAGTATGCCATGTTGTATACCAGACCTATTGTATGCCCTGCCCTGAGTTTGGCAAGGGAGTAAAATTTTGATCTAGGAGTAGATCACTGGACAGTGGTCAAAATTGTCCTTAGTTACTGGATGACTAAGGAAATATTTCTCGATTATGGAGGTGATAAAGAGTTCGTCGTAAAGAGTTACGCCGATGCAACTTTGACACTAATCCAGATCACTCTAAGTATCAATCTGGATACGTATTAAAAGTGGGAGCAATTAGCTAGAGTAGCTCCATGCAAAGCATTGTAGACATAGAAATTTGCAAAATACATACGTATCTGAATGTAACAGACGCACTAACTAAACTTCTCTCACGAAGCAAAACATGATCACACCTTAGTACTCTTTGGGTATTAATCACATGGCGATGTGAACTAGATTGTTGACTCTAGTAAACCCTTTGGGTATTGGTCGCACGGTGATGAGAACTATGGGTGTTAGTCACATGGTGATGTGAACTATTAGGTGTTAATCACATGGTGATGTGATCTAGATTATTGACTCTAGTGCAAGTGGGAGACTGAAGGAAATATGCCCTAGAGTCAATAATAAAGTTATTATTTATTTCCTTATATCGTGATAAATGTTTATTATTCATGCTAGAATTGTATTAACCGGAAACTTAGTACATGTGTGAATACATAGACAAAACAAAGTGTCCCTAGTATGCCTCTACTAGACTAGCTCATTGATCAAAGATGGTTATGTTTCCTAGCCATAGACATGAGTTGTCATTTGATCAACGGGATCACACCATTAGGAGAATGATGTGCTGGACAAGACCCATCCGTTAGCTTAGCACTATGATCGTTTAGTTTTACTGCTATTGCTTTCTTCATGACTTATACATGTTCCTATGACTACGACATTATGCAACTCCCGTATACCGGAGGAACACCTTGTGTGCTATCAAACGTCACAACATAACTGGGTGATTATAAAGATGCTCTACAGGTGTCTCCGAAGGTGTTTGTGGTGTTGGCATAGATCAAGAATAGGATTTGTCACTCTGAGTGTCGGAGAGGTATCTCTGGGCCCTCTCGGTAATACACATCATAATAAGCCTTGCAAGCAAATGACTAATGAGTTAGTCACGGGATGATGTATTACAGAACGAATAAAGAGACTTGTCGATAACGAGATTGAACTAGGTATTGAGATATCGATGATCGAATCTCGGGCAAGTAACATACCGATGACAAAGGGAACAACGTATGTTGTTATGCGGTTTAACCGATAAAGATCTTCGTAGAATATGTAGGAGCCAATATGAGCATTCAGGTTCCGCTATTGGTTATTGACCGGAGATGAGTCTCGGTCATGTCTACATAGTTCTCTAACACGTAGGGTCCGCACGCTTAACGTTTGATGACGACCGGTATTATGAGTTTATGTGTTTTGATGTACCGAAGGTAGTTCGGAGTCCCGGATGAGATCGGGGACATGACGAGGAGTCTCGAAATGGTCGAGACGTAAAGATCGATATATTGGACGACTATATTCGGACATCGGAAAGGTTCCGAGTGATTCGGGTATTTTTTGGAGTACCGGAGAGTTACGGGAATTCGCCGGAGAGTATATGAGCCTTATTGGGATTTAGGGGAAAGAGAGAAGAGGAAGGCTGCGCCCCCCAAGGCCTAGTCCGAATTGGACTAAGGGGAGGGGCTGCGCCCCTTCCTTCCTTCTCATCTCTTTTCCCTTTCCTTCTCTCCTACTCCTACTACGTGGAAGGGCTCCTAGTTCTACTAGGAAAGGGGGAATCCTACTCCCAGTGGGAGTAGGACTATCCTAGGGCGCGCCATAGAGAGGGCCAGCCCTCCCCCTCCTCCACTCCTTTATATACGGGGGTAGAGGCACCCCATAGAGACACAAGTTGATCAGTTGGTCTCTCCCAACCGTGTGCGGTGCCCTTCTCCACAGAAACACACTTCAGTCATACTGTTGTAGTGCTTAGGCGAAGCCCTGCGCCGGTAGCTTTATCATCTTCGTCACCACGCCAGACGAATCTCTCCTGTGAGGCTCTACTGGATCAAGAGCTCGTGGGACGTCATCAAACTGAACGTGTGCTGAACGCGGAGGCTCTGTACGTTCGGTGCTTGATCGGTTGGATCGCGAAGAAGTTCGACTACATCAACCGCGTCACTAGACGCTTTCGCTCTCGGTTTACGAGGGTACGTAGACACACTCTCCCCTCTTGTTGCTATGCATCTAGTAGATAGATCTTGCGTGATCGTATGGAAATTTTGAATACTACGTTCCCCAACATAGGCATCACGTCCGAGACAAGTAGACCGAAACGATTCTGCATCTACTACTATTACTCCACACATCGACCGCTATCCAACATGCATCTAGTGTATTGAGTTCATAAGAACAGAGTAACGCCTTAAGCAAGATGACATGATGTAGAGGGATAAACTCAAGCAATATGATATAAAACCCATCTTTTTATCCTCGATGGAAACAATACAATACGTGCCTTGCTGCCCCATCTGTCACTGGGAAAGGACACCGCAAGATTGAACCCAAAGCCAAGCACTTCTCCCATTGCAAGAACTATAAATCTAGTATGCCAAACCAAACCAATAATTCGAAGAGACTTGCAAGGATATTATAATCATACATAAAGAGTTTAGAGAAGAACCAAATATTTCTCATAGATAATCTTGATCATGAACCCACCATTCATCAGATCTCGACAAACACACCGCAAAAAGTGATTACATTGAATAGATCTCCTCGAAGATCGAGGAGAACTTTGTATTGAGATCCAAAGAGAGAGAAGAAGCCATCTAGATACTAGCTATGGACCCGAAGGTCTGTGGTAAACTACTCACAACTCATGGTGAGGCGATGATGATGATGTAGAAGCACTCCGTGGTAGATCCCCCCTCCGGCGGAGCTCCGGAACAAGGCCCAAGATGGGTTCTCATGGGAACAAAAGGTTACGGCGGTGGAACTAGGGTTTTCTCTCTTTCTCTAATGGTTTCGAGGTATGTAGGCTTACATAGGAGGAATGAGGGTACCAGGGGACTTATGTGGGACCCACGAGGCAGGGGGGTGTGCCCTAGGGGGG
>LR738712.1:261385283-261403723 GCA_902687465.1 Secale cereale | reverse complement strand
CGCCCCCCACCGTCGTGGGCACCTCGTGGCCCCTACTCCGTGGTTCTCAAGTCTCCCGTGCGTGATTTTCTCCAAAAATATCTATCCCGAAGGTTTCATTCCGTTTGGACTCCGTTTGATATTCCTTTTCTGCAAAACCCTGAAACAGGCAAAAAACAGCAATCTGGACTGGGCCTTTTGGTTAGTAGGTTAGTCCAAAAATAATATAAAAGTGTATAACAAAGCCCATTAAACATCCAAAACATCATAAATAATAGCATGGAACAATCAAAAATTATAGATACGTTGGAGACGTATCAAGCATCCCCAAGTTTAATTCCTGCTCGTCCCCGAGTAGGTAAATGGTAAAAACAGAATTTTTGATGTGGAATGCTAACCAACTTAGTTTTTCAATGTAATTCTCTTAATTGTGGCATGAATGTTCAAATCTGAAATATTCAAGACAAAAGTCTATATTGACATAAGAAATAATAATACTTCAAGCATACTAACAAAGCAATCATGTCTTATCAAAATACTATGGCTAAAGAAAATTATCCCTACAAAATCATATAGTCTGGCTATGCTCCCTCTTCACCACACAAAATATTCATATCATGAACAACCCCGATTTCGGCCAAGCACTTGTTTTCATACTCTATTCTTTCAAACCTTTCAACTTTCACGCAATACATGAGCGTGAGCCATGGACATAGCACTATGGGTGGAATAGAGAGGTGGTTGTCGAGAAGACAAAAAGAAGGGTGATAGTCTCACATCGACTAGGCGTATCAACGGGCTATGGAGATGCCCATCAATAGATATCAATGTGAGTGAGTAGGGATTGCCATGCAACGGATGCACTAGAGCTAAATATGTATGAAAGCTCAACAAAAGAAACTAATTGGGTGTGCATCCAACTTGCTTGCTCACGAAGACCTAGGGCATTTGAGGAAGCCCATCGTTGGAATATACAAGCCAAGTTCTATAATGAAAATTCCCACTAGTATATGAAAGTGACTAAACATGAGACTCTCTATGATGAAGAACATGGTGCTACTTTGAAGCACAAGTGTGGAAAAAGATAGTAGCAATTGTCCCTTTTTATTTTTTTGGGCCTTTCCTTTTTTTTGGGCCTTTTCTTTTTTTCTCTTTTTTTGTGGAGGGGATTTATTGATTTAGCCTTTCCTCGCATGGGACAATGCTCTAATAATGATGATCATCACACTTTCATTGAATTACAACTCGATATTACAACTGGATACTAGAACAAGTATGACTCTATATGAATGCCTCCGGCGGTGTACCTAGATGTGCAATGAATCAAGAGTGACATGTACGAAAAATTATGCATGGTGGCCTTGCCACAAATACGATGTCAACTACATGATCATGCATGGCAATATGACAATATGATGCGTGTCATATGAACGGAAATGTGGAAAGTTGCATGGCAATATATCTCGGAATGGCTATGGAAATGCCATGATAGGTAGGTATGGTGACTGTTTTGAGGAAGATATATGGTGGCTGTTTTGAGGAAGGATATATAGTGGGTGTATGGTATCGGCGAAAGTTGCGCGATACAAGAGAGGCTAGCAACGGTGGAAAGGTGAGAGTGCATATAATCCATGGACTCAACATTAGTCATAAGAACTCATATACTTATTGCAAAAATCTACGAGTCATCAAAACAAAGCAATCAACGCATGCTCCTAGGGGGAAGGTTGGTAGGAGTTAACCATCGCGTGCCCCCGACCTCCACACAAAGGTTGACACTTTACAAATACCTCATGCTCTAACTTCGTCACATAGCGGTTCACCATATGTGCATGCTATGGGAATCACTAACCTTAACACAAGCATTTCTCAATTTCATAATAACTCCACTAGCATGACTCTAATATCACTATCCTCATATCTCAAAACAATTATCAAGCATCAGACTTCTCATCATATTCAATGCACTTAGTGTTAAAGTTTTTACTACATTGATATTGGATGTCTATCATGTGAAGACTAGTTTTATAGCCTAAACACATTACCATGCTGTTTTAATAGACTCTCAAATGGATATAAGTGAAGCATGAGAGCAACAATTTCTTCAAAATATAATCACCACCGTGCTCTAAAAGATATAAGTGAAGCACTAGAGCATAAACTATTCAACTCAAAAGATATAAGTGAAGCACATAGAGTGTTCTAACAATTCCTAGGCCATATTTAACTCTCTCAAATAGGTGTGTCCTGCAAGGATAATTGTGGCAAACTAACAAGCAAAGACTCAAATTATACAAGACGCTCCAAGCAAAACACATATCATGTGGTGAATAAAAATATAGCCCCGAGTATAGTTACCGATAGATGAAGACGAAAGAGGGGATGCCTTCCCGGGGCATCCCCAAGCTTAGGCTTTTGGTTGTCTAGAATTTTACTTGGGGTGCCTTGGGCATACCCAAGCTTAGGCCCTTGCTACTCTTTGTTCCATAGTCCATCAAAGCAATACTCAAAACTTAAAAAATTCACAACACAAAACTTAGACAAAAATCTCGTGAGCTCCGTTAGTATAAGAAAGCAAACCAGTACTCAAAGGTACTGTAATTAATTCATTCTTAGTTTATGTTGGTGTTAAACCTACTGTATTCCAACTTCTGTATGGTTCATACCTCCCAATATTACTCATAGATGCATTGAAATAAGCAAACAACACACGAAAAACAGAATCTGTCAAAAAGAGAACAGTCTGTAGTAATCTGCAGGTTTCGCATACTTCTGTAACTCCAAAAAATTCAAACCAAATTGGTAAACGTGTGGAATTTGTCTATTAATCATCTGCAAAAGGAATCAACTAAATAGCACGCTCCAGTAAAATCTGATGACCATTCTAGCGAGCGCTAACGATTCTGTTTTTCACAGCAAGATCACATAAACTTCACACAAGTCTTCCCAAAGGTTCTACTTGGCACAAACACCAAACAAAACAAAAAACCACATCTAAACAGAAGCTAGATGCAATATTTATTCCCTAGGGGGGCGCGCCCCCCACCCTCGTGGGCACCTCGTGGCCCCTACTCCGTGGTTCTCAAGTCTCCCGTGCGTGATTTTCTCCAAAAATATCTCCCCCGAAGGTTTCATTCCGTTTGGACCCCGTTTGATATTCCTTTTCTGCAAAACCCTGAAAAAGGCAAAAAGACAACAATTTGGACTAATCCTTTGGGTTAGTAGGTTAGTCCCCAAAATAATATAAAATTGTATAACAAAGCCCATTAAACATCCAAAACATCATAAATAATAGCATGGAACAATAAAAAATTATAGATACGTTGGAGACGTATCAATGTCCGGTTGTAGAAAACTTGACAGAGGATCTGAAATAAAACACACAACCGCGTGAGTAACCGTGACTGTCTCTTTTCACTTTGAGAAGAGAACATGGCGGGGTTATGTTTGACTTGTAGGTAGTTCAGGATCTCTTAGCGATCATTACCAGTTTGTGACCGTTTGCGTAGATGCTCATCTTATTCTTGTACTTGTAAGTTAGCCACCATACATTTCTTAGCCCCTGTTGCAACCTCACCACTTAACCTCTCCTTACCCTTTAAGATTTGCTAGTCTTGATACCCATGGTTATGGGATTGACGAGTCCTCGTGGCTCACAGATACTACAACAACAGTTGCAGGTGCTTGTTTTTGATGACTTGACGTGAGAGCGATGTTCTTTGTGTTGGAGTTCTTTCTTCTTCATCAGTCTTGGTTTCTGTTCTTGGTCGGCAGCCTGGGATAGCAGGATGGATGTCGTTGTGCTTTTCATGTTTGCATCCGTTGTTGGATGTCTTGTGTTGATGTTGTTGTATTCATGTGACTTGTATGAATTGTTGTATCCCCATGTATTTATGTATGGTACGATGTAATGATATCCATCTGGCTAAGCGCCCGAAATGCGGTTGTGTCCCAATCACGAGTGTATAACGTGATCGGGATAGAATCGCATCTTGGGCATGACAAGTTGGTATCAGAGCCTTGACCGATCATAGGAGCCCCCTTGATTGATCGTAGTTTGGCCGTTGTCGAGTCTAGAAGAAAAACTATTTTGGAGTCTAGTTATATCGGAGAATAGGAATTCTTTTTTACTTCTAAGCCCCTTCGTCGCTCTGGTGAGGTACCTTGACGTAGGTGTTTTGAATTAATCCTCTTCCCCTTCAAATTTTTTAGGATCACGCGGTTAGTTTTCGTTCGTTCCGATGTCAGCTCTTTTCATCCGGCGCAATTCTCGTCGAGTTGATTCGATCCTCTTCAAGTTCAATCCTCAGTTATTTTGCAACCGGCATCGTTTCCCCATCTGAATTGTTCTTTCTTTTCCCACCCACCCACCCTTTTTCTTCTTGGAGCCGGAGTCCTTAATCGAGTATCCATCCTACTCGTGTGAAGCCTTTGCTTTCTTTCCTCAATATTTCATCTAGTGAATTCTCCTCTCATTCGATATTCTTCACCTCTTCTTCTTTTCTGGTGGATTCAATTCAAGTATTCGGTGTTCATCATATTCTTTCCCTCGGCTAAAATGATTTCAGTTGCTCATTCGCCTCTCGCCATTTAATTGTTTCGGAGTTCCGAAGACATCTCAGGATATTCGTCTGTGTTCGAATTAATTCGAGGTTGCCACCTCCTTCAAGTCTTTTATCTTTCCGGTGCATTATCTCCTTTTCAATCCTTTCCAACGGTGTTTCTCTTCGGTGGGCTCATAACCCACAGGTCTTTCCCAGGATCTTACCTGACTCTTTTTATTATTTCCGGAGTGATTCTCAAATTCTTTTGAAGTATGACGTAAGAACGGATTCCATCAGTCATATGCCTTCTCCAAGATCGCTTGCAAATTCTTTTCATCGTTGGTTCAACATTTCCTCTTTCATTTGTCCGGAATATCTCAACAATTTTGTTGGTGTTTCTCGTCGACATTCTCATCATTTCAACACCAAAACAGAGTTTTAATCTAAATCCTGTCCGTTCTCTTCAAGATTCGTGGTTCTAGCTTCATTTTATCACCTCGAATAATTCCGCTGGACATAAACTCTTTTCCTTAACCATCCGGAGCATTTCATGATTTCTTTCCATCTTATTCCTCCGAAGGCCATCATTTCAGAAGATTTCTTCGTTCTCAGTTTTCAACTTCGTCCTCCAGATACTCTCAATTGATGCCTCTTCATTCGTCTTCATATTCTTCCGGTGCTTCATCCAAGTATAATTTAATCAGTTCGCGATCTCTTCGTTCTCTTGTATCTAAATTTCCTCAAGTGCTTTATTCTTCCAGGTGATCCATTCTATTTTCTTCGTCCAATTTCAATTCTTCTCGGTGGTTCGTTCTTTTCTTCACTCGATTTCAATTCTTACGGTGGCTCCCTCAAGAGTTCTTTTCCTATGTTATAATATCAATTCATTTGTTCTTGCCAATCCTACCGGTGGTCCATGAAGACTTTCTCATGTTTCATGATATATCCCTCTTAATCAATTTCAACGAGAATAAGTAGTATGCAAATCCATTGCTTCTCATCAATTTAATTGGTGGAGGATAAGCATAACATAATTGTTATTCATTTTCATCAAGTTGATTTAATCCCTTCCTTGGAGTTTGTTCATGATGAATAAATTCAAACCTCAAGTGTTTTCATCTTTTCTTTTCCGAAGTTCAAAGTTTTTCTCGGCTATCTCGTTGGAACCCCCATCTAATCCACCGCAAGGCTTTAATCTTATTTGTTCATCCTTCATTCCTTCTCATCATCCTTTTGTTACCGGAGTTCTTCGTGGTGGTTCATCGTGATTCAAATTCATTCCTCAAATATTCATCAAAATCTTGTGGAGCAGCTCAAGTATTTTTCTTCTCGCGTCTCGAAGTGCAAATAATTCTCCGTATTCTTTTGAATTGGAGTTTTGCATTTCTTTCTTCATCCTCAGCTATCCATCTTTTTGTTGCGGCATAATTTCACCTCAAGTTTTGGGATGATGTCCATAAGTCCACAACAAGCTTATTCTTTTGTTGTTGATTTCTCAACAACTCTGTTCAAGCATTCTTTTGAAGATGCTTTTTTAAATTCATTTGTGGTGCAAGTTGTCATCTTCTTCTCTGTTCTTTTCATTTCACTCTTTAAATTCTTCCGGAGGCATTGTGTTGTTGCTCTCGTCAAGTATCATTTCATCTTTCCAAGTTCTTGCTCTATTCCATTCAAATTCAGCCGGAGTCCTATTTAAATTTTCTTGTTCTTATTCCTCGTCTATCCCGCTTATCCGAAGTGCTCTCCAAATTCTTTCATTCTTGTTTCTTGGCAATCTCGTGATGCCGGTGCAGTTTCATATTCTTTTTTCGATCGTTAAGCTCTTTTTTCGTGCCTTTCAACCTCCTTGATTCTCGTCGTATTCCTTGTTCCTCTTGTCTAACGAAGTCCTTGCAACTTTGTTCATCTCCATTGTATTCTGCCTTTCAAGTGGCTCAACCTCTCGAGGTTCTTTTGTTTCACTCTTTTGTTCAAGAAGAACTTTGTTCTTCCTTTCCTCTTCCGTCTCGTTACTAAGATTTCGGGACGAGATCTCTTGTTAGTAGGGGAGTGTTGTGACGCCCCGAGACCGATGCGCCAGGTGTCAGCCAGTTATTCGTCGTTGTTGCCATGTCATCTGCTTGCGTGTTGCATTTTGCCATGTCATCAGCATGTTTTCAAAACTTGCGTCCTTCTGAGTCCGCCCGTCCTTTCCGTTGTCCGTTCTGAGCCCAGACACTCTCACAAGCGCCCGCGGCAACTCTGAAACCTTGTTTTATGAGTGGCCGAATTTGTTTCTCGGAATGGGTTGAAACTTGGCGTGTGGTCTTATTATAGTGTAGAAAGACCGCCTGTCAAATTTCGTCACATTTGGAGCTCGTTTGATAGCCCAACCGTTAAGTATAGCGGCACCGTTGCCTGTTAAATCGTCGGACGTTTCGGTCTCCGAAACTTGCCGTCGGGCCTCTCTCTCTTCCCTCCCCGCAGCCCACTGCCTCTCTTCACAGCCCTCATGCCCCATCCTACCCCTCCTCGCGCCCGGAGCCGCCCGATGGTGATCGGAGGGCTCTGAATCCCCCCAAACCCCCCTAAACCTAATCCCTACACTATATAGACCTCCCTCCATTCCCATTTTGGAAGCCTAGCCCTCCTTCCCCTACCTCTAGCCTCCCTATCCTCAATTTCCGTGCCTAGCTAGCCTCCCGCCACCACTTGTTGCCTCCAGCCCCTCCAGCCACCTCACCGCCGCCACTTGGCAAGCCACGATTGGCCGTGCTGCCTCCCTCAGCTCCCCCAGCCACTCCCAGGCCGCCACCTATCCCCCATCCTCTCTCCCCATGTCCGCAACCCACCAGGCCCAACCGAGGCCCGCCCGGGGCCCGAACCGCGCTGCCGCAGCCCGCGAGGGCCTGGGCGCCCCGCTCCTCGTCTGCCTCCGCCCAGAGCTCCCGACCCCGTCGCTCGACCCTCCGCCACTGCGCTCCTCCGCCCGCCGGCCTCCTCCCTGCCGCCTCGTCGCCACCATGCCACCGGTGTCCGCCCCGACCCCGCCTCAATCAGATTCGCGGTGTTCCGCGGTGGATCCGTTCGTTCCCCTCCGGATCCATACGCCGGAGCCCCTCGCCGGCGCCCCCGCTTCTCCTTGTCGGTGCTCCCTGCCTCCACGATGAAGACGCTTTAGATCTGTCATCGGACCCGATCCAGGGGTCAACACCAGTAACAACTTTGGCCCTAGATCCAGAGTAGATCGCTTCATCTGAGGATAGGAGGATCAACCCCGCCACGGAAACCACAGACTTAGTAGCGCTTGAGCCGCACACAGATCCAGCCCTAAGAGGGATTCTCCCCGCCGCTGGAGCACCGGACTCGTCTCGAATTATGAGTCTGGAACATTCAGGATCCATGCTTCTTGGGCTAGATCGAGCGGTTGTCATCGGACTCTACCCCACGGATTGTTGAACATACGTCCGACACTCGCCTTTAGACGAAGCGCTAGTCTTACTAAAATCTCTCTCCCTAACAAAGGATTCCCAGCGGAACTATGCCTAGTCTGAACTAGGGGCTGGGGACAGGGAATCTTGCTTCCCACCCACCACCCACTTGGTAGCCACGGTTGAAGACTTAACCGATCTACTAGACTATGCTTCCGAAGACATCGATGGGATGGACCACGACATCAAGGCTGATCTAAGTGCAAACCCGCCTACAACCTGGTGATGGACGGCTACCTCTACATACAACGTATACATGGTGGACACACCCAACGAGAAGGAAGGCGACGGCGATACAAATCCAAAGCAGGACAAGCCTATCGATGAACCTCCTAAGCATCAATGTTAGAAACATCGATCTCGATCCCGTAAAGGGAAAGAGAGTAACACTGTCACTGAAGATGATGACGATTAAGAGCAAGCTGATGACCCCATAGAGCCAGCAAGGAGCCTGAAGAAGCAGCAGTCCCGAACCGATGGTTAACCACAACGATGTCAAAGACAGCAGTCATCAACCTGTCTCTGAAGAGGACGTAGGCCTAGGAGACGACGATTTCATCGACCCAGAAGAACCGCTCGAATAAAAACGTTTTCAACAACAGCTCATTGCTACAGCAAGGAGCCTGAAGAAGCAGCAGCTGCGGCTTAGAGCCGAACAAGATACGCTCAACGAGAGATGGAACAAAGTGCTAGATGTTGAAGAAAGGTACGGCTATAAGCGCCGATCAAAGAGCTATCCTAAGCGCAAGCTGCTGCCCCAATTCGACAACAAGGCCCCTGCACCAATCCCGTCGATGTATGATCAGTCCAATCAACCGGACCGAGCACCCCGTGGACGAGACAAAGCGGCCAACTATGCCATACACCAGCCTTCACCTCCTCACCGTAAAGGAAAGGATACAACAACTCAGGACCATAAGTACGATCTATGTCAGGACCTGAATAAAAAATCTGGCCAGGCCAGATAAATTTATGGATCAAGGGAACGTGCTCACACACGGGACGACATCTATCAACACCTCGGTTACAATCATGTTCGGAACCAAAACCGAACACAATCACCATCCGAACTACGCCACGATATCGCAAAATACAGGGGTGCCGCACAACCTTTGTGCTTCAACGATGAGGTGATGGATCATGAATTTCTAGAAGGGTTTAAACCCGTAAACATCGAGGTGTATGATGGAACAACGGACCCCGCTGTATGGATAGAAGACTTTATTCATCACATCCACATGGCTCGTGTTGATGACCTCCACGCTATCAAATACTTACCACTCAAGCTTAAAGGCCCAGCTCGGCTGGTTAAACAGCCTCCCAGAGAATGCCATCAAAAGTTGGGAAGAACTTGAGGATGCTTTTCGGGCTAACTGTTAGGGGACTTATGTCTGGCCCCCGGATGCTGACGATCTAAGTGACATAATCCAGCAATCCAGGAGTCAGCCCGCAAGCTTTGTAATCGGTTCCTAACTAAAAGAACCAAATCATTGATTATCTGAACGCCGAGGCCTTAGCGGCATTCAAACATAGTGTCCGAGACAAGTGGTTGGCTAGACACCTCGGTCAAGAGAAGTCGAGGACAATGGCAGCCCTAACTACACTCATGACCCGCTTTTGCATGGGCGAGGACAGCTGACTAGTTCGTAGCAAGAATAGCACCAGCGACCCTGGCACCTCCGAAGTCTGGGATGGAAATGGCAAGCCACGACGCAATAAGAACAAGTGTTGAAACAATACTGGAAGCACAGATGACACGGTAGTAAACGACGGATTCAGTGGCTCTAGGCCCGGTCAACGGAAGAAGCCATTCAAAGGCAATAGAGACAGTCCATCTAGCTTGGACAAAATAATAGATAGGCCTTGCCAGATTCATGGCACCCCTGATAAACCTTCAAATCATACCAACCGAAACTGTTGGGTCTTCAAGCAGCCCGGCAAGTTAAACGCCAAACACAAGGGGAAAGGACCTCAAAGCGAGGACGAGGATGAACCTCGCCAGCCGAACACTGGGGGACAGAAGAAATTGGGAAAATTTTGTTTTTGTCACTTTAGATTTTGCCAATTTTTCTTATGCGACTCTAGATTTTGACATTTCACTTTTGCCACTCTTAGTTTTGACAATTATCACAATTGCCATTCCCGTGGCAAAAACAAAATTTTCATAGTGGCAACTGTGATAATTGTCAAAAGCTAAGAGTGGCAAAAATGAAATATAATTATTCTACTTTTGCGAAAGAATGACAATTGTGATAATTGTCAAAAACTAAGAGTGGCAAAAGTGAAATGTCAAAATCTAGAGTGGCATAAGGAAAATTGGCAAAATCTATAGTGGCAAAAACAAAATTTTCCCGAAGAAATTTCCACCGGAGGTAAAAATCATGAATATGATCTACGTCACCCATATCCCCAAGAGGGAACGCAAGCACACACTCAGGGACGTTTATGTCGTAGAGCTTGTTGCCCCCAAGTTCAACCCATGGTCGACTCATCCGACCACCTTTGATTACAGGGATCACCCAACCAGTATCCGTCATGGAGGTTTAGCGGCCCTAGTGCTCGATCCTATAATCGACAGATATAATCTTACTCAAGGCCTTATGGACGGCGGTAGCAGTCTCAATCTGATATACCAAGACACTGTCCACAAGATGCGGATAGACCGGTCAAGAATTAAGCCCAGCGACACTACCTTTAAAGGAGTGATACCAGGCGTAGAAGCCCGTTCACTTGTTCATTAACATTGGAGGTCGTATTCGGCTCTCCTAATAACTTTCGAAGCGAAGAGTTAATCTTCGACATCCCTCCTTTCCGAAGTGGCTATCACGCACTACTCGGAAGAACGACCTTCGCCCGGTTTAATGTGGTCCCGCATTATGCTTACTTAAAGCTCAAAATGCCCGGACCACGTGGCATCATCACGGTCAACAGAAACATGGAGCGCTCCCTCCGTACAGAGGAAGACACTGTGGCCCTAGCAGCCGAGGTCCAAAGCGGCTTATTCAAGACGAGCCGTTCATTGGTCGTCAAGACCACAAACACGGCTAAACTTGTCCAGCCCGCACTACAATGCGGCAACTCAGAGGAACCTGAGCTTGATTATCAGTTGTGCCCCTATCGACTACCCCATAAGTTGGTAGCACACATACCTCGCATACACAATTGTGCCCTTAAAATACCTTGGGCGGCACTGGGGGCGCACCGCATACAAATAGTCCATAGTTTGGCTTGACCCTATTCGGACTCTAAAATACATTTTCTTTTTAAAGGTTCGTTTAAAAGAACCTACATTGTGTACGGCTGTGAAGGACAATTTTTCCAGAATCCTTTTTCCTTTTTTACAGGCGGCCATCGTCATGCCCCTCTTCAAGGACACATTACCAAGGAGAAAACGGCGCAGACGTGCAGTAGGGCCCCGCATTGAGATCTCTTTTCGGAATTCAGGCCCCGTGTAAACCTTTTTTCTCTCTTTTATTTTTACTTTTGGTGTATAAAATGCCCAAGGATGTCATCGGCATTATCTGTAACCACATGGCTTGCCACATTAAACGGGATATAAAAGAAGCAGTTTGGTTCCAATTCGCTTGGAGTTTGTATTATTACCACCTGTGTTCTCCCCCATGTCAGATTGCCACATGTGCCTTAATAGCTGGACTTAATACCAGGGGCTATATTCGGCTTGGCACACCCCCAAAAGTCCGAACACCTATAGGGAACTGTTCGGAGTGCCGGATATTGCATTATATGCATCGGCTCCGAATCATGTCTTGGGTCTATAGTGGGTTGCCCGGCTCATGTGCTTACCACCTTATGTTCCGCATTGTTCAGCTAAGGTAGTAAAGGGAGAACTACTGCGATTGTACTTATGGCTTGTCCGGTCAAGTACCTCAGTAGAGAAAGCCGAAAACTGACTGTCATCATGAAGCGAGAGCCGGTCAAGCGATTCGGTGACATAGTGTTATACTACGATCGATAGTGATCCACTCCGTGTTATACCATAGTTTGGAAAGCCCTACATGCACCAGGGGCTAGTACTTAGCCCCAACAGTCAAGCTCCTATGGCCAAGTGAAAGCAATAAAGCCGCATAGTCTGATTGACTGGTTCGCTCCGCGGATACCTCCTCTATGGACCTAGACATTGGATAAAGAGTGTCCATGTGCATTACAGAACACCCCTGTAATATTTACATGGGGGTTGAAGCCGACGACTGTAAACTTTCAACATTAAATAAACAGCCGCACATGAGGAAAATTTGCTTATAATACAGAAGCGCAAAATTATATATATCGGCACACAAGCTTAGTCCTTACATTCCGAATATAATCATTCAAAGATTATGTCCTTTGAGCACTGGCCCTCTACAAGGTGGGCTCCTTCTAGAACGTCACCAAAGTACCTTTCAGGCTTCCGGTGATCCTTACCCTCGGGCAGGCCAACAGTCGCTATCTCCGTGGCCTTCATCTTCGCCGAGTGCACCTTGACGCGGGCGAAGGCCATTCGTGCACCCTCTATGCAGGCCGAACGCTTAATAGCGTCGACCCATGGACTGGTGTCAATGAGCTTCTTCACCAATCCAAAGAAGCTACTTGGGATTGGATCAACGGGCCATATACGTACTATCAATTTCTTCATGGTCGTACCCGCTATCTTATGCAGCTCAACCAACTGCTTCATTTGGTCCTTGACGGGCACTGGATGATTTGGCGCAAGAAACTACGACCAGAACAGCTTCTTCGTGCTGTTCCCCTCCCGGGCTTGGAAGTATTGGGTGGCGTTGGCAATGCTCCTTGGGAGAACCACAAACACGCTTGGAGAACTCCATAATTGTGTCAGCCGAAGATACCGCTGACCTCCAAAGATGCTCTGCAAGAGAAAAGTCTTACCAACTTCTATTTGACGCGCTTGTTTTATTTCCTCGTGAGCACTGCGCGAATCACTCCGTGCCTCCTTGGCAGCATTGACTGCCGTGGTGAGTTCGGATGCTTGTTTCGAAGTCTTTTACTCCAATGCCTCGCATTTGCGAATGGCATCCCGCAGCACGTCCTTGACTTCGGCCACCCGAGACTCGTGCTGCTGACGCACGACATGTTCGGCCTTCAGGTCGACAGTCGCTTTGTCAGCGGTTGCGTTGTTCGCCTTGGCCTCTTCCTTGGCCTTTGCAAGCTCTCCCTTAAGGGCCTCAACCATAGCTACGCCAGCTGTTCCACAAAACATATAACACAAATAAGCTCACGCTCACACATATAGTGTCTTAAAATTTAAATTCTTTGAAAATCCGCATACCTTGCATCTCATCAAAACACTTGTTGACATGGTCGATCTGCTCGTTAGCTAGTTTCAGTTTCCGATTAAGCTCGGAAACCTCTGCGGCTTGGACAAATGCCGCTACTAGCGAAGCTTGTTCAAAAACATAGTATACAGTTCAGCTCCGTGACATACTATAACATGGATCCTTCGTCTGATTCTGTTCGGAATCAAACAAAGCATCAGGGGCTACTATCTATATATATATACAAAAAATGAAAAAGTTTTTTTTAGAACATTACGTCGCATACCATGAAGCCTGTCAGTAGGCTCTTGATGGCTTCATTCTGTCCGCCTTTAATTGACAGAATCTTTTCCATGACCGCACTCATCAGGGTGCAGTGTTCCTCTATGATGGAAGCACCTTTCAATGCTTCCTCCAGAGTGTTCGGCGCCTCCGGATTGACGGCGGGCACTGGTGGAGCAGTTGCTCCATCCCCCATAACCCTAACCCTAACCCTAACCCTCACCATGGGGATTGCTCTCCCTTGGTTGACGGCGGCTGAGGGATTGACCTCTGACGCCTTTTCGTCTGCTCTACTCACACCTGCTCGAACAGGGGGAGCTTGTAGAGAGGACACCTCGGCGTCCCCTACCATGGGAGACAAGCCTCACGGAGGGGTATCGCTCTCCACCATCCCCGACGCTAGAGAATTCCCCAATGACCGTGAAGCCTCGGGGATGTCATGCGGATGACTATATAAAGATAAATGACATTATTTAGATACTGAAAAGTAA
Organism: Secale cereale; assembly: GCA_902687465.1. Lineage (NCBI taxonomy): Eukaryota > Viridiplantae > Streptophyta > Magnoliopsida > Poales > Poaceae > Secale > Secale cereale. The sequence continues at coordinate 261,389,687 of LR738712.1, read as the reverse complement.
TTTAACCAAACATAAACAGCTATTGTCTGAGTGCTTATGATTCGGCCAGGGGCTTAATCCTCGGCTGAACTTGAAAGCTGTGTTCGAACGTTGAGTCCGAACTATCCGAAAGATTCAGTTTCCTCCTGGGCGCCGCCTTGCCCACGTCATCGGGGGCCGCTCTCTTCCTCCCCCTTACCTGGACGGGGGAGTCATCTTCTTTTTCCTCCTCCTCTTCTTCTTCGGGGGAGAGGTGGGAGCGGATTTCCTCAAACCCCGTGTCCACGGGACCCTTAGGGTGGAGGTTTCTCTTGACCTCCTTGCCCTTCTTCTTGGTCTTCTTCTCCGGCGCCTTGTACGACGCCGAAACCAACATTGCCATCAGCTGAGGCATCTCTGGGTCTTCAGGCAAGGGAGCCGGACACTTGATCCACTCCGCGTTTTTTATCCAAGCTTGGATAGAACGCAAAAACTCTAACTCCTATTATAATTGAAGTATGGACGGAGTATGTATTGGTCAAAAAATTTGATTACCTCTGAAGCAGTGAGCACGTTGCTGAAGCCGTTATCCTCGATCTCCGCCGGACTCCCCTTTTGGGCCTTGAAGAGGGGCTTCCAGATGTCTTCGTGTGTGGTGCCGAAGAGATGCTTCAAGGGCCGGGGATCTTCCGGATTGCACTCCCATAAATGGGAGTCCCGGCGTTGGCAGGGAAGGACGTGGCGGAAGAGCATTACCTGAATCACGTTAGTGAGGAGGGTGCCCTTTGATATCATACCAGAGATGCGATTCTGGAGTGCTAGCACCTCTGGCAGAGACCCCCTATCTGTACTATTGTCAGTCCAAGAGGGGGTCCATATCTAAATGCGGGTGCCGCCGCCCACTTGGGGTCGCGGGGCTCAGTGATGTAAAACCACTCCTGCTGCCAGACCTTGTTCGTCTCCACAAAGGCCCCTTTTGGCCAAGTGGTGTTGGGGAGCTTTCTCACCATGGCTCCTCCGCAATCTGCGTGTTGCCCGTCTTCATGCTCCACCCCACCCCACCGTTCTTTCCTCTTTTAACCAAGACATAGATTAGACGGAACACACTCGAATAAGATCTGAATACAACTAGAGCAATGAGGGTTTCAAAGAAAGTTATACCTTAGGGTCGTCGGGGTGTGGCGAGGCGTGCGGCGGGAGGCCGGATCTGCCCACACTATGTATGACTGCGAGGAATAAGGGGTCGGAGGCCCTCCCGCACATGCGCTGGGTGAAAGAGAATAGTGCACCCGGTAGTGGATTGCCTCCCTCACCGAAGGCGACAAAGTGAAAGCTGCACCTCCTCCCCTTCTCGGTGCGACAGGATCCGGACGGCTCCTTCACCAGTTGTGAGGGAGGAGAGAGAGAGGCCAATGCAATGTTGTTAAGATATGATGAAGAGGGTGAGAGATTGTGAATAGATCAAACCCTAGCAAAGGAACGCTAACCCTCCGGTGTGTATATATATGTAGTGCAGCGAGAGTGTGAAGAGGGCAAACCCTAGCGAACATGCGCTGAGGCTCCAACTTATATAGTACTACTAATCAAGTGGAGTGGTTTTATTTTTCTCTCCATAACAATCGCTTCAAATTGTGTACAAAACAATACTCTTTATTTAACGTACCTGTGAAGAAAACTACGAACAACTAATGATCCACGTGTCCTAGTCGCACTTCCTGTCGTTCGCATGCGGTACACTACCCTCCATTAAGTGAACAACCACACACGCGCAAAATTAACGGAAAGGTGTGAGAGTGTGTACAAATAAATAAATTTAATTTCAATTTCTTTGTAAGTATAGTTTGCCCTCTCTCGATGATTATGGTTTGTTGTGTCGGCCTAAACTTGGTCAAACTTTACAAAGTTTGACTTCAGTCGAATATAATACTCCCTCCATTTTTATATACAAGGCCACAATCAATATTACAAGTTGCAACGATAGAAGGCCACTATGAAAATTACATTTTGCATCTATACAAGGCCACTCACGGTAATCGAGACAAAAATTAATAATGTTTCCATGTGCTACTAACTTGTTTAATACTTGCATGCATGTAGTCATAATGATAATGTACTACTTCCATCTCATTTCTTCCATGCATTCATGTAGACACATTAATGATCCCAGTTAAGGGCATCTCCAACAATTTGTATGTTAGTTTGTTGGTAAAATATGCCATGTCATCAACCAACACCTTAACATACAACAACTCCAATGGGTTGTATCTAGTTTGCCCAATAGGATGTGAGAAAATAAATAATGTGCTCTCTCATTCTACATTAGAGCTTGTGCAAGGGGTGTTGGTTCATGTACATACAACCTTCCTCTCTTCCCTCATTTATTTTATGACACTTTATCAAAAATCCTATGCGGCAAAGTCTACCAACAACTATCTTACAACCATTGAAGGTGACCTAATGAAAATAAAAAATGGCAAGCAAAGCAGTCATTAAATTTTTGCTTGGTACCTATAATATGAGTTTGTGGCCTTGTATAAGAGCATGGTTAATAATATAGCCCATTGCTGTCTATAACATCTTTCCACATAATCTATAGCCAATATAATAGCGAGCACGTATAGTAGTGGGCTACAAAGAAATACTACTTTTCTATCATATGGCCCACCATACACTCACACATAACTTCTTGGGGCACATTTTACAGCCGGCTGTAAGTCTACAACCTGCTTCTCTTCTCTCTCATCTTCTCTCTCTTCCAAGTAAGCAAAGATATAATATTTAAATCCTTACAACCTTCTGACATGACCTTATTATACTTGCTCTAAGGGAATGCATTAATTCTCCCATGCATGCAGGTGTGTGTGAGAAGTTGGCTTGCATGCGCCTCATTAATTAACCAAACAGAGTGAGAGCATTGGCTTGTTGTAGAAGGTGGGACAAAGAAATATGCATTAACACATTGACTTAGACTACCCAAAGTGGGAGTAACTTCTGCAGTAACATCATGTCCAACTCAGCAAATTTGCTTATGTGTCAATGAGTTAATGAGGAGAGAGGTTGTTTGAGTAACTTAGCTAGTTACTGTAACATCACATATCACAATGCAATATGAGTCTATAACCTACTAAAAGAAGCTTTGCATGATACTACCTACATCCTGGTTTATGGTTTATTAGTCCCCATTGTAGTTTGTGCCAAACTTTGACCAATGATTTAACTAACATAATGTTAATGCATGTTAACAAAAAAAATATCGTTGGATTTATACTTGATCATAGTTTTCAATGATATAATTTTTTGTGACATGCATAAACATTTTGTTAGTTAAATTTATGGTCAAAATTAGGCACAAAATACAATAGGGACCAATAAACTAAGACGGAGGTAGTATGAAGGTAATAACATAATCTAGGGAAAATGTGTATGTTACTAGTGTATGTTACTCTCCATTGTGGCTAGTCGTAGTACGTCTAGCACCTCCTGTTGGCGGTCATCTGGAATGCTGCCACGCCCGCTCTTGACTGCCTTGGCCAACCCAAACCATCATCATCACCTGCGCGCACTTCCCGCCCGAAACGGTCAGTGCCTCATTCATGCCCGGTCAGATCGGACGGAACCTCTCATTGCTGCCAGCATTGAAGCGGTGCGCTACCCATGCCGCTTCCGGGTGCACGCGACTGCTCAACGTTCAAACATCACCACGGGCGGCCACAATATACAATGGGGTAAAAAAGTTCTTGGGAGTCCGTGCTACACCTAGCTATCATCCCCCTCCTAGTCTATCTCTTCCAGTCGTGCTACTACTCCATGGCGTGACCCATCAACAATCAGGCGGGGAAGTTTGACTATACTCAGTTTGCGGTGAGTGGCATGCCGAGCGACTGAGCGTGTGGGTGGAGGAGGGTGGGACACAAACGCAACAAACGTGATTTAAACGTTGGTTTTGCTCGATGGCGCGATCTAATGAAACAAAACGTTGGTTTCTAAAATAATACACTATTGCATGTGGGAGAAGCGGATTCAACGAAGAGTGATGGTTTGCTTCTTTCGTCCAAAAGAATATTGTACTGCATGCATCTCTCTCTCTCTCTCTCCTGTTTTGCATGCATACGACACGACTCTCTCTCTCTCTCTCTCTCTGTTCAAGCATGGCTTAAGCATGGTTAATAATATAGCTGGTTGTCTAACATGTTGCCGTGTCATCTATAGCCGATGTAATAGTCAACATGTATAGGCTACAAGAAAGTACTACTCTCTCCATGCCCTTATACAAGAAAGTACTATTGCCTCGATTACTGTTAATGGCCTTATATATATATATATATATATATATATATATATATATATATATATATATATATATATATATATATATATATATATATATATATATATATATATATATATATATATATATATATATATATATATATATATATATATATA
>LR738712.1:261330956-261385273 GCA_902687465.1 Secale cereale | reverse complement strand
TTTTTTTTGAGATTCCGCTATTTTTTTTTTGCATTTTCATGTTTGAGAAATGAGCTGCTTTTCCAATGTGTTTTTATTTTTTGATCACCAAGTGAACCGCATTACTTTTTTGTGCTGTTTTTGGTAACAATTTTTTTTGCGATGTACCACATCGACCACCAGAGTGCACCACGACGACCAACGAAGTGCACTGTCTTGCTGCCGTCGTCGCCAGCGCGCCCACAAACTGCACGCATAGGAGCACTGAAATGCATCTCATGCCCTCGAGCCGCACATATGTGGTCACCGGACTGCAAGGGGGCTTTCCATGAGCAGAAACAAAAAAAATCCACCTGGGCGCACTGCTTTAACAGACGCGAGCACCACTGAGGCTTCGCCTCGACGGATCTTGAGCCAAAGGAGAGGTTTCCTAGGGGCCGGAGTGGAGAGAGAATGGTGGTGATGCCGGAGGGGAGCAAGATGGGAGCACGGGGCGGCGTGGGAAGGAGTGGGTCGGGGCGGGATGCGGCGGCGCGCCGGATCCATGTTGCTTCTCAGGGGGCAAGGACAAGGGGATCTGCAGGGGGTTGGGTGCGGTCACTGGGATAGCGGTAGGGGCCGGCAGCGCTCGGTCCCGGCGCCTGGGCGGTGCACCGGGGTTGGATCCGTCGCCTGACCGCCGCGGCATGGCCGGATCCATGGCCCTGGCGGCACGGAGGCGCGCGGGTCGCGAGGGCGCTGTGGAGATGGCGGCGCGGGGGCACGGGAAGGAAGGCAGCGGCACTGCAGCGGGGGCGCGGGGAGGGAGGCGGCGGCGCTGCAGCGGGGGCGCGGGGAGGGAGGCGGCGGCGCTGCAGTGGGGGCACGGGGAGGGAGTAGGCGGCGCTGCAGTGGGGGCACGGGGAGGGAGGAGGCGACGGTAGGGGATAAGGTGGGTTTTTTTGTGTGTGCGCAGTTCGGTCGACCATCGCTGTTAGTTTGTAGGTGCGGGGTGAGTCGGAAGGTGTTAGGAGAATAAGCCTGTTGTTAGGAGAATAAGGTCTTAAGGGGTGTTATGAGAATAGACCCACCATATATATATATATATATATATATATATATATATATATATATATATATATATATATATATATATATATATATATATATATATATATATATATATATATGCAAAATGTATTTTTCTTACAGTACTACTAGTCGCCAATGTAATAGTCAACATGTATAGTAATGGGCTACAAGAAAGTACTCCCTCCATCTCATTTTACAAGTCGTGCACGTGTACCTAGGTCGTTAATTTGGTAATAGCAAACACGCTGATGTCGCAGAGAATTAAAAAAGAAAGAGAAGGAGTAACATAGGTAGATAACGTATCGTGCAAAATGTTATGCTACTCCCTCCATTCCTAAATATAAGTATTTTAAGACATTTCAAATGAAATACAACATACGGATGTATGTAGACATGTTTTAAAGTGTAGATTCACTCATTTTGCTCCGTATGTAGTGTTGGTGTCAAAATCGACAGATCTCGGGTAGGGGGTCCTGAACTATGCGTCTGAGGATTGATGGTAATAGGAGACTGGGGACATGATGTTTTACCCAGGTTCAGGCCGTCTCAATCGAGGTAATACTCTACTTACTGCTTGATTGATCTTAATGAATATGGGTTTACAAGAGTTGATCTACCTCGAGATCATAATGGCTAAAACCCTAGGAGTCTAGCCTATGCAATTGTGATTGTTGTCTCTATGGACTAAACCCTCCGGTTTATATATGCACCGGACGGACCTAGGGTTGTACATGACCATCTTGCAGAGGAAGAAAAGTATTACATCCAGACTCTAAACTTGCTATTTTACACATATGGGACTCCTATCGGGATACGAGAGATAGTATTCAACAATAATCTTTACAGCCCACCCGTCTAGCCCATAACGAGCAATCTGACCACCTGAGGACCCCTTAATCCAGGACTCCCTCAGTAGCCCCTGAACCAGTCTTCGATGACGATGAGTTCGGCTCGCATACTATCTTCGTCATTACAAGGTGGGTTCCTCCTTCCAAACATATTGAAGCAACATTCCCTACACAAAGGTACTATGTATGGATCTACATGGTTAGTACAACCCTTAGCCTCGAAGGAAAGGTATCGAAAAACGGACACTCTGTCTTTACTGACAATTTTCAGCGAAGCGTCACGTGTGTCCCTTTAATATATTGAACCGTTTTCTTGGCCCCAGTTTTGCGTTTTGAGGCATAGCCCCATTGGCATGTATTGTCAAAGCAGAGATCGTGCTCGCTTATTACGGGATCATTATCAATGTGACATGAGCATCCTAACGGCGCCTTACGCATGACTTCATTGGGAACCGGCGAGGTTTACGGCTAGAGTGGGGGGAGTTTAGCATTCACCGCGTATAAAAGGATACGAATCCTTCCCATTAACCCCACACTCTCCTCAAGCCCTAGATCTCCAATCTGCCTAGCCCAAGCGCCCACAGCTCTTGCGCCCACATCTCTCGACTCCACCACCGCCTCCCTTCCCACCAATGGCTACATCCAATTCTAAGGGCAAGCGGGAGGCTTCCACAGTCATGGAGAACACCGTGAAGAACCTCTGGAGTGCGGGCTATCTCACTGACGATATAGCACACCGGGCCCCCGAAAAGGACCAAGTGATCCCCGTCCCTACGGCGGGTGAGAGGGTAGTCTTCCTCTACCACTTTATGCGGGGGCTGGGATTTCCTCTCCACCCCTTTGTTCGGGGTCTCTTATTTTTCTACGGGCTAGATTTCCATGATCTAGCCCCGAACTCAATTATCCACATATCCGTCTTTATAGTGGTATGTGAGGCGTTCCTCCGCATCCCCCCACACTTCGGCTTATGGCTCAAGATATTCAATCTGAAGCCAAAGGTGGTTGACGGGCAACACGCAAATTGCGGAGGAGCCATGGTGAGCAAGCTCCCCAACGCCACTTGGCGAAAAGGGGCCTTTGTGGAGACGAACGAGGTCTGGCAGCAGGAGTGGTTTTACATCACTGAGCCCCGCGACCCCGAGTGGGCGGCAGCGCCCGCATTTAGATATGGACCCCCGGAGAGGCTAACGTCTTGGAAAGGTCAGTAGCGACTTTCATCCACATGATGGTGCAGTGGCCTTTGAGATGTTGTGCTACTTGTATTGGTACAATTTTGAATAAATGTTGAATTGAAGCTATTGAACTGCTGTCTTTCACCATTAAGTGAGCAAAAATTGTTCCAACCCAGACATGATGCTTGTTTCTTTGTTACAACAAAACTTAGCATCACCCCCTTTATAAGTCGATGGAAGCACATGGTGCTGTTGCACCCACTCTCCCCTAGAACTGTTTATGTTTTTTGTTAATCTAATGCCACCTGTAAAATTAAGCAATGCCACTCTCAGAATTAACTACTGAATCTTAGTTCAAAACTGCAACACTTTGTTAGGTATCAGCGGGAATACCATTTCTGTTAGGGATCAGTCGGAGTACATGTTTAAGAAATGTATTATTGAGATGATGTCTCTGTTAATATATATCAGTTACAGTGTTTTACAAATGGTACTATCCTACTTTGTAGTTCTTTCTACATGTTTAACCAAGGTATTGTCAAGATAATATCTCTGTTAATATGAATCAGTTGCATTGTTTTAGGAATGGTATTTTCTGTTTTGTCATTCTTTATACATGTTGAAACAAGGTATTGTTAAGATAATTTCTCAGTTAATATGAATTAATCACACTGTTTGAGAATTGCTACTCTCCAACTTTGTTTCCCATAAAGATAAGGTATAATTTTTTTCTTCTGGGAGTATAAGTCATCAACCGTTATTTCTCAGTAATTGTTTCCCTTATACCTATTGTTGTATACAGGGATATCAAAACTTTTGCTCGATTCTATTTCGACTTTGATTTTAGTTGAACTGCACAAAAGGAACCAATGTGTTAGACAACAGTTGGTCTTTCCACTTTGCAGAAAGAAGCAGTCACTGTTTCCGCCACATTATAGAAGGAATGATCGAGAAGCTTTATAGAGTATTAGTAGACACTGGTGACATGACTAGTCTGCAGAGAGCATGGGAAAATCAGCAACACATAGAGTGCAAAATTCACTCCACAAGGAAATGTTTGACCAAGTCAGTTACCGACGCAGCTGTAACAAATGAGGGCAGTATCGACCTTCATCCATAGGATTGTGCTTTGTTATGTTGTGCTACTTATATTGTTGTATTGTTTTGAATAAATGTTTAATTGTAGCTATTGTATTGCTACCTTTTCCTGTTAAGATAATGAAGATGATTATAGTTGTAAGCGTATGTTTAATCAACTAGTACCACTATTATATTCATCATGCTTTTTCTGTATTTATGCAGACAAAGATGCTTAGCTTGATTTCAGTGGAACTGCACAAAATGTTCAGATGGTTCGTGTCCTCCATAATACTTCCATCATGCACAATACTTGAATGGTTCTCTAATCATTCGTCGTCTCCTCGGGCCATCGGAATATCTACTTGAATGGAGCTGCCAACATCTTCAATGCCTTGCAACATATATAAACGAAATCCACCATGCTACGCAAGACATTGTTTGATTTCAGTGGAGCTGCACAAAAAGATACGCTGGTTAGTCCGGCTCCATGTGCCATTTCAATGTGCAAACTGATGACAAACCCTGCCCGTTCCACAATCATAGGCATTACATATTTCGAAAGGGAGGGGCTTGTCAAAGTTTAATCATTGATGTTAGCAAGAAGACATTAGTTTAACATATTGGAATCGGAAAACCTTGTCAAGTTTTGCTCGTTGATGTTAACCAGAGGACATGCATTTGATATTTTGAAGTGGGACGCCCTTTGCTGTGAGCAGCATCGATCATTTTTTTCCTATTCCTGTGTTCAGTTTAGAAGTAAATATATACTCTGCTGAGATGCATAGTCACATGAATGTTGACTTATGTAATGTATTTTAAGAGTTTGTACTGAATGTTGTCTATGAAATGGCAGGACTTGTGAGTTTGATTGCAAAGTTGAGCTTGGAATGCTCTGGCATGCGGCATCACGAGCTGTTCACCGTGCCTCCTAAGAATAATGCTTCATATTGTTTTGCGTGTTGATCTAATGCCAGTGATTTGCAGGTTAAGGAGATCATCCTCTTATGTTATTTCTATGCTTAAGAAGTTCATCGTCTTATGTTTCATTTGTAGCCTATACGACAAATCGGGTAGGTAAGAGGTGAAACCATATGATCTTTCGACCAACTCATCATTGTAGGATGTGATTGGATCGCAAATGAAAGCAGATGATCTTCGGTGAAGCGCTTAGTTGGTCGATTTTGACTGGTAAAATATACACCGGTCTCTCAAATTAGACGCATAACTCATCAGTTTTCGTTACAGACCTCGGGTCGTGGCGCTGAGCGTTGTCACTAGTCAACATGGTCAACGAACATGAGGAATAAGGAGATGACTTTACTTGGAGAGGATGGCAGTAGGGACCCGCCTGGGCCATAGCCGTATGTACGCAAGTTCCTCCTTATTATATACTACAACTATTTTTCTTGCTTCCTCCTGGTTTCCTGACATCACAGTCCCACACCATTGTCAACCTATATAGTCAATAAACAAGATAATTGCACAAGGAGCGGCCGACAGTTGGGACCTAGCATCTCAAGCAGTATTTTTTTTGAGGTGTAAGCGGAGTTATTCTTGAGCGATGTTTTTGTTGTTGTTCAAACGAGATCAACTGGGTGGGCTATGGCCCGTCTAGCCCAGGCTATTATTTTATGTTGACCAAATATCCAGGACAGATATTAAATTTTCAAGGTGAAAATGGCTAGCCCAGCTATACTTTGTTTGCAGAATGCCCAACCCAGGTAAACTTGTTATTCTCCGCCCCGCTGGGCTGTAAATCTTTCTTAGGAGGGATGCATTAGGCCTAACAACAAAATGGGCTTTAAGAAATAATAAATGAGATGTAATTATAAAAACTGGCTGTAAATATATATAAACGCACCAAATAGGTAATTAGTTTCATAAATATATATTTTTGAATTTAAATTTTTAAATTTCATAACTTATTATGCGCGCAATATTTTGTTAAATTTTTACATAACACAAATTCATTTTAAAATTATATTTAATCTGTATCGAAATTTCAGGATAAAAATATATCGAATCCCATAAAAATGTGAGATTTTTTATTGAATTTTGTTTTGAGCGGCTGGTTGAAATTATTAATCGTTGTCCTGGCTAGAAAATGGGCTGTAATTTTAACAGACTGTAAATGGGCTGTAGTAAAATTCATTAGAATTCAAAAATGTGTTGTACATTATTACAAATGCAAATGGGCTATATGTTCTCTGCCACAGATGATGCTCACTTGTGGGCCTACTACTTTTTATAAGAATTATAGTAAGTGACGTGTATGGGAGGCTTGTGGGCCTACTAAGGCGTACGAAAGGCTTTGTCAACTTATAGTCAAGACACAATTGTAGCAGCAGTGCTCGTTGGATATCCATCCAACGGCTTTAGTGCTTCTTCAATCTCAGATATTCTTCCTTCAGCGGCCCAAACCACCGTCGATGGTACCGCCTGCTACCGCCTCCCGTGGCCGGCTGTGCTGCCGCACAGGCTTCACCGGCCCACCCTACTCCCAAACGTCGTCCAGGCCATTCCTCTACTCACAAACACGTCATGTTCTGCTCCGGCGACAGCAGCCTCACACCACAGCCGAACCATTGAACCCTCGTACCCCCCTCCGCGTGGGCATCCAGTGTTGTGTCTTCGCCGGCTCCGGGTCATTCCCTTCCTAGGACTCGCCATCGTTCACTGCGTTGGTTCTCTTGGCGCGACGCGGTCAACTTTGGCAACAAACGGCAGCCATCGGAAGAGGCATGTACATGGAGTGGCTGACTGTAGGGACCCACATGGCCCATGGCTGCACATAGCAAGTGCCCCCATATTATACAAAAACAAATAATTTTGCCCCCTGACAGGTTTGACCCACCATCTACATCTTCGCACGCAAGGAAGTGCTTCCTTTATTATGCAGAAATAAAAACTTTCCTCTCCCAGACAGCTAGGACCCACCAGCTTTGTTATGATCCATTTCGTGAAAATATAGATTGTACCGAAGATGCTAAATTGTTTTCTTTTTATTCTAACTTAAAAAAGAAGAAACTTATAAAACCAGAAAACATCTTCGCACGCAAGGAAGTGCCTCCTTATTACGCACAAAAAATGAATACTGCCCCTGCTATCTGGAACCCACCATAGTTGGTGGCTGACTTGTGAGCCTACTAAGTTGACGCGAATGGAGGGCTTTCTCAACTTAGTCAATATTGAATGATTCTAGTTCCAGTGACCGTACGATGTCCATCCAACGGCCATAGTGTTTCTTCAACCTCTGGACTTCTTGCTCCAGCCGCCCAAACCATTGTGGGCCGTGCCGCCTGCTCCTGCCTCCCGTGGCCGACAGTGGTGCCGCGCAGGCCTCACCGCCCCTCCTACTCCAACCGCTAGCTAGGTCGTCCCTCTACCCACCCACAACCCCTGTTATTCTGCGGTGATGGCAGCCTCACACCGCGGCCAAACCAGTCAACCCTCGTACTCCCCTTCGCGTGGGAATCCACTACCGCGTTTTCCACAGCTCCGCCTCGTCCCCTTCCTAGGACTCATCGTTGTCCACCACCTTGGTACTCTCAGCGAGGTGTGGTCGACATAGTCAAGGAATGACTTCCATCGAAAGAGGACTGTATGTGGAGAGGCTGATAGCTGGGTTCACGACCGCAGCAAGTAAGTGCCTCCTTATTAATCGTAAAATAATTATTCCTCCCCTGACAGTAGGGTACCACCGGAAGGTCCTCTGTATTTTGTGAAGAAAAAAATGATTCGCCCCTGACCGCTCAGACCCACCAGCTATATCTTCGCATGCAAGGAAGTGCATCCTTACCCTCCTTGATAGCCAGGACCCACTTGGTCGAAGCGTACATAGCGTTATCTGTCTGGTCGCGAATGTGTATGTACACAACGATCGATCGGCTCTCTGCAGCGATAAACCGTGGCCGAGCAAGAAGCGGCATGTGTAGTAGTAGAGACCCTGACGTAGCAATTCAAGCAGTCCCTTCAAAACCGTGTACACGTACGTACAACCAGATGCCAAAAAATACGGCCAAGTACGTACATACGGAAGGAGTCTCGAACATGTACTCGCACATACGCATGGCCATGCAGTCCCATACATATTGAGACGGCAGCAACATCGTCATGTTCATTGGCAGCCAACCGACGGGGTCATAACGGAGAAACAATGTCGTGTTCATCGGGAGGCAACCGACTTGGATGGAACATCCGAAACCTGGTGTGGTGTACCACAAAACGGAGGGAAACGGCTTTCTGCTGGAGCGTGTACGGTCGAAATTTGGTCATGTTCATCGGGAAGGGTCTGACGTACCGCAAAACGGAGGAAACGGCCTTCTGCTCGACCGGCTACGGTCGAAAGGGGATCTTGTTCAACATGAGGGGTCTGGCATATCGCAAAACGGAGGAAACAGACTTGTGTTGGAGCGCTATGGTCGAAATGAGGGTCCTGTTCATCGGGAGGGGTGTGGCTTACCGCAAAATGTGACTCCACGGGCTACTGTTCACCCACCGTCGACTTCCTCCAACCTCCACCTGCACTGTTCATCCACGGCGTCTTCCTATACCTCCACCAGCTACTGTTCATCCAGCCCTCCACGGGGTCCTGTTCATCCAGCCCTCCACGGGGTCATGTTCCTCCTACCAGCCCTCCACCGACTACTATTCAACCAGCCCTCCACGGGGTCTTGTTCATCCACCCCCAATGCCTCGGCTGTGGAGGCCTCGTCTCGGGGTCCTGTTCATCCAACGGCAACAGCAACGGCCTACTACGACAGTGTCCTGTTCATCCAACCCCAACCACGTACGTCTCAAATCATTCAACTAACCCCACGTTCACTGTTCATCAAGAGGCAACAGCTGGTTCGATCGGGTTTAGTAAGAAACAACAGCAGTCGATCGGGTTCAGTTAGCAGCGTTAGCGAAGGAATCGCTCTGGTTCAGTTAGCAGCCAAGGGACCAATCGCTCGGGTTCAGTAACATAGCTAGTGCAATCGCTCGGGTTCAGTAAGCGAATACCTCACTCGGGTTCAGTTAGAGCCAAACGCCTTACACATACACGCGATGTGTACGAGAGAAACACGCAAACCTCTGTGCATCGCTCCGCCCCGACCACCCACCGTAACCGGGGACTCCCCAAAATTTTCCTCGCCCTCGCTTCTACCATAAATTTTTCCATCATGGACGGCCCAAAGAATGTCATGCAACTGCATCTCCAACCCACCCAGGAAGAAAAGCCCATTTTCTATCATGATTTTTTGTAATATCCCAAAATTCTAAATTTTGGAATGTTATATTAAATAGATAGTTTTGATTGTTTGTTTGATTGTGGTGTGGTTGCTTGTGTGAAATTGAGTGAAATTTGAAACTTTTGAAAGTTGAATGAGAGGGAATAAAATGACTTCCCCAAAACTTTCACCTTACATTTATGTGCCCCATTAATTCAAATTCATTCCATCCAAAACCACAGAGTGAAGATGACATGACTTCTTCCATTTAAATAATAAAAAAGGTTTTGAAAAGATTTGAATTCCATTTGAAAATATTTCAAATTCAGAAACTTTATGCAACTCAATGTTTTTCATGAGAGAAGATAAAAATGACTTCTTCAAAATATAAGAAATATGAGTTGGAGGTTTAAAAGGAAAAAAAATTAAAAGTCCTTTTTGAAAGATTTTGAAAACCACTTTCAATTTGGAGTTATTTGGTTTTTATTCAAATTATTTTTCTCCAAAAATAAAATATATGGATAATAGGGTAAACTGATTCCCTATAATAGAAAATTGGAGAAAAATGAGTTTGAAGTAATTTTGGTATTTAAAAATATTTTTATTTGGTTTTAAAATAAACCAATGGCACTGTTTTCTTTATTTAAATTTTTGTGGATTTTATTTGACTCTAGAAAAATGTTCATGTTGTAGAAAATCTTTTTATGAAAATTTTGATATATAATATGTCTATATTATGTTTTTAATTTATTTTTATTGTTTGTCTTAAAAAAACAAAAAAATTGTCGAACCGGGCCAGGCCAAGCACAACGTGCTCGCCTCGACTGCGCCGCCACCGACCTTGGCATGTGTGCCGACGCCGGACACCCCTGCCCCCTTCTCCAAGCCACGCCGCCCCTCCCTCCTATATAAGCCGGACCCCGACCCCCCTCTCCCCCTCCTCAGCGCCGCGCCGCCGCCACGGATTGCCGCCGCCGCCGCTGTTTGCCACCTCCGTCGCCTGCCGCTTCGCCGCCGGCGCCCAGAATTACCAACGCCGCCGCCGCTATTCGCCGCCGCCTTCGCCTGCCGCTCCGCCGCCGATGCCCATCGTTACCAACGCCGCCCGCCCCGCCTCCGACCTCGGCTCGCATCGCCGTCAAGCCCCTCGTCGCTGGAGTCACCGGAGCCGAGCCCGCCACCTGAACCGACATTGTCGACCCGATCCGTGAACCGCCGTTTTTTTCGCCAAACCGGTAATAAACCGATTGGTTTTCGTTTCATTTTTTGTAAAACCTATTTTTTTATTAGTTACTTAGCGAACGATTTCATTCATTAGTCTTCTGCAGCGGATGTTCGTCCGATAGATTTTTCTTTTTATGTTTTATTTTCGGCCAGGGACCCATCCGTGAACACTTTATTTGCAGATTAGCCCCTGATTTTAAACCTTCGTCACTTTTTACTCGTTTGTGCAAATCCAGCGGAACCAATGGCAAATTCTTCGTCATGATCTCATCTAACTAGAGAATCAAACTAAAAATAATTTTGAAAGTTTTAAAATTTGAATTTAAACAGATTTGAATTTAAACTTTTTTGTCATACCTTGAGTTTTATAACTCATATTGAGTTGATTCTTTTTGCAAATAGAAGCTCTTGACCTAAACTTTCTGATAAGGCCAAATTCACTTAATTTTCCTACTGTAAGACATTGTTTTCAGTTGCAAGAGTTATTTTCTTGTTTTTCAAGTTTTCCGAGATCTTATCTTTGATTCTTTTCCATGATTGCTTATGTGTGGTTACTATTGCTTGCTTACGATAGATTAATCGGAGTGTGACGAGTAGATCTATCACGAGTTATGAGTGCGAAGAATCTCCATCAACAGTACAAGGCAAGTTCACACTTTTATCATACTTTTCAATACCAAGTTTTACTATGCATTAGTTTCACCCTCAAAGATTGCATGAGTTGGATTGGGAACATGTGGTTATGCTATGTAGTTCAGGAGGTAGGACCCTATGATCCAGTGAAACACACCGGGAATATTCATTGTGTTATATGTTGATTAGCCATGCTCGTACGCAGGGATTGGTATGTGACATTCATGCAAGTTATGGGAGAAATAATAATTAAGGGAAAGTTTAAGGTGGCAACATTAACACACATCTGGGTGGAATGGTTGGGGCACCCTGCAGAAACTAGTGGCTTGCTCGGGCACCCGAGTAACCAGTGTTTGACATAGGGGATCCAGGAGGACCCGCGTGGATCACCCTATGGAATGCCACCCAGGCTCAAAGGGATCATATGATAATTTTCATGCCTAGAAACTTCCATGTGCAGCCACAAGCCATTATGGGCTCTCACATAGTTGAGTAAGTTATGGGAAACCTTTCCACGATGGGCTAGCAGATGTAGGGGGGTTGTAGGTGTATCGGCCTCTCTATCGGTTAAGGGGACATCTTCAGAAAGACTGGGTCTCGATCATCCAGTTCTCAAACATCAAGCAGTGCGAGAAATTCACGAAGGAGATCGAGTCTTGTGGGGAAAAGTGCGCAAACCTCTGCAGAGTGTACAAACTATTCATGATTAGCCATGTACATGGTTACGGACAACTTTGAGTATCTACACATGGATTATTTGTTGATCTCATCACTCTATTAGTTAACTTGATGGGTTATTAATGATACTGTGCATTTTTGGGATTGAAATGGAGTAACCATTCTCAATATTGATTAATACAACTGAGTAGTAAATAAATTTATTCCTTTGTTGTAGGGAAAAACTAGCTTTATGCAAAATAAACCTTACAACGTCGACTAGCCAAATATGCATGTGGAGATTGATATTTTTCATCATTATTATATGGTGTGAATTTGCCAGTACATTCAATGTACTGACCTACATGTCTGCAACGTCTCATGTTGCAGGAATTTATCCGACGAGTAAGTGATGCGTTAGGGTTGCGATGTCTACACTCAACTTTGTCGTTGGTGTTGTTGGGACTCCACAACCTTGTTGTTACTTCCGCTATATTGATTGAGGTAATTGTATTTACGTTACTTATACATGTGATTTACCTCTGTTGTAAATCCTCGAGTACTGTGTGTGTCAGCATACCGATCCAGGGATGACAATTAAGCACAGAGACTTGATCCATTCAGGTCGGGTCGCTACAAGATGGTTTCAGAGCACATGTTGACTGTAGGACATGACCCTAGAAACTGGGAAGCCCATGGGAAAGGATTTTCTCTAAAACTTCATTTTCAAAAAGATTCTTTATCTCTCTTCTTTTTCGAGCTTTGTCAAATCTTCCCTTTTACCTTAAATAGCTAGACAATACCCTTTTCCATTTTGACTAGTTCGCAGTAAAGAGGATTTCACCATGCATTAGAAGTGTTGAAGCTACAACAGTGGATACTTCGAAGACTTGAAGAGTTGATGACTTTGAAGAAATATTTACCTCTAGAAGACCAAACCCCTGTTATGTACTTACGTTAGAAACGATGATTGTGAGCCATCCTTTGTTTGATGTTTTTCTGACGGCCACAAAATAAAATCCTTCTCTTCAAAAACTATTGTTTGTATTGAGTGTATGTCCCTCCACCTCCTGAATCTCATCCCAAAACCCTTGGACACAATAGAGGATGAATGAAGATACAGTTGTATTCTCTGGACCGGTGACCCAACCGGAGGCAGAGCTATGGATACAAAACATTGAGGATCACTTCAGGAAAAATTTGATTGCTAGGAAGTATGAGTTCAATTCGCTCTTCAATACTTTACAAAAAGTGATGCAACATGGTGTAAAATGCATCAATCCATACAAGGATATGGAGCAAAATGTTAGGAGGAATTCAAAAAGACTCTGTTAAATTCCCGTCTCATCCGAAAACATGGTGACATCCCGAAGAAGAAACCTTGTGCCTGCAAGATTTGTGGAGAAAAAGGACACACCCAGGAGGAGCCCAAGGATGAATGCCCTCATTGTGAAGAAAGTCACCCAGCTGAAGAATGCCCAACTAGGTAGGTTACTTGTTTCTTGTGTGAAGGGACTACCAACTACCCTGCTTAGTGTCACATTTACCCCATGGTACAACAAACTATCCAGTAGAAGAAAGAAGCAATGAAAGAAGCCCTCGTGGAAATTTTAGAAGAACCCGTGATAAAGGAAGATGTGGAGGGCACACACAAAGAAGACCCAATTAAACTTTGCACCAAGTCATGCTATTCATGTGGAGAAGAAAGACACATTTCTCAACATTTTTTGAGGGAGTATCTAGGTAGAATTTCCGAAAGTGGAATTTGAGTGTAACCCACAGGAAATAGAAGCCCTAGTCGAAACAAAGATGTCGAGGAAGAGAAAGAGCATGTGCCCCCAGAACAACCCAATTTTTGGGAAAAAGGACCTGAGTCACATCACATGTTACATGTGCAAGGATTTAGGCCATTATGCTAGCAACTTCCCCGCAAGGAAGACAAGAACCCAGGGAACCAAGATAGTCACCATGAAGTCCCTAGATTTGTCTGATGTCAATTGTTTACACTGCAAGGAAGTGGGGCATTTTGCCAGAGAAAGTTCAGAACAGAGGAAAGATTGAGTAGAGTAGTTGTGATCTTGATATTGGAATAAAGTGTGTTAAATAAATGTGGAATACACTTTTTCATTGGGATGTTGAGTTGATTTATGGAAAAGAAATTGTAATAGTTCGTGAAGCAATAGAACGTGGTATGTTTGGAATCTAATATGAAATGTTATGAGTTGTTGGTTGAGTGTGAGTGCCTCTCTTGCTATCTGACCCAGACTAAAACCTTGATCCCATGGACAAGCTGACCCTAAACCTTTCTCGGACAAACAACCACATTTCACCCAAGGAAATACTTACATTATCCTGGGTACCCCTTCTATCTTATATCTACAGATGACAACCCTTTACAAGTCTTTTCTCAAGGGCCCGGAAACGATCGTGACCCTGACTAGCGATCAGGATTACACAAAGATCCTGAAGGACATGATGAGGCATATTCACCTTGAAGGAGAGGCAGTCTGCAAAGGTTATCCTTTCTTGGAGAATGGAGTTGAACTTTGGTACGTGGAGGTACACCTCCACCGTGTGAAAGGAGTTTGCCCAAAAACTATGGGCCAATACTTTTTTCATCTCTCGAGTACCACGAACAACATTCTTCGACTCTGTTCGTCAAGATGCTATGGAGACCATACGTTAGATTGGAAAAATACTTGAAGCAAGACTTCTTCACACTCAGGAATGCCTGAGTGGAGTGCATGCAGAGATGATCGAGATGAAGCACACAACCACTATGATGAAGCAAAAGATCGATGATTTCAAAAATCACATTGCACAATTCCAGTTGGACTACAACATCCTCAACAAGGACAAATGAATAAAGATGGAAGGAATGCTTGAACATACCAGACTATGTGGATGGAAACATTTGTAGTCAAGTACCTTTGAAATTTGAGTGTCGAATAGCGGTTCATGATGTAATAAAAGATCTGTTATGAGAATAATATGAATTACGGATGAACCAGTGTATTTTTTTGGGGCGATACTTTTCTGTGTGAACACTGGACCAATGGAAAGGAAAATGTTGCTCCAAAGAGTGGAGTTTGCACAAAACAAGTTGGAGTTTATTCTTGATATGATGCTCACCCCAAGGGTATGAAGGAAATAAGTACAATTTCATTTAAAGAGGGTGTTATGTTGGAGTGTGGAGCAATAGTGACCCAAGGATGAGTTAAGGACAAAAAAGTTCTGAAGTGGGCCCATAAGCCGAGGACCTAAGGTGGTTACGTAATCACAAGTGAACCACGAGACGTGTTAGAAGTAATATGTTTTTGTTGTAATGAAGAAGGGAACTTTGCCAGAGATTGTCCCAATGAGAAGGAGCCTTGTGCTAAATAGTTGAGTTGAGGCATGTAATGGAACTACAAGAGATTTGTAATGATTTGAGAATCAATAAAGTTATCATCATAGGAATTGATTTGGATTTTATGAGTGGTTTCTATATAGGCAATGAGTGAAAACATGATGCATGTGATAAGATTTCGAAGAGAACTAGTGTTTTTCATTTTAAGCGTGGTAGAGCCCAACACCAAACCCGAATACAAGAGCTAGTGGTTAGTTACGTCAGACTTTGGAATGGACCACGTAATGATGAGTCTGAGTAATTACATCGTAATTTGTACCAATAGAAGGAATGGAAACCATACAATTGGATGGATTTATGAATGCTAAGGAAGCTGGATGTTGGAAGACTGATCAGTTGCAACCCGCTGTTGAGACAAAGTGTTACTAGTGATGAGATGAGCAATAACCCACATGCCCCAGGACCTGTCAAGTAGCAAGCACATTCTTGCTGAAGGAAAACTCCTGGAGAAAGTTACGACTTTATCAAAAGACGATCGTATAGGTGTTTACACAAAAACCTGAGAGTTGTGAAGAACGATAGATGTTTTGTTCAGCTTGCAGAAGTAATGGATATATCCGAACTCAGTTCGTCGACAAGAGAAATTCTGCAATGCTTGTGAGGATGACCGAGTGTTACAATGCGAGATTCACTAAAGCGTATACAAGGTAATGATTTGGGTGCAGAATGGATTGATCACCATGCCGACTTACTCTTATTATTCGCCTTTGCGATATGGGATCGTAAATCCGAGTGTCTTATACATAGAAAGGAAGAAAAGAAGGAGAGATGGGCCAGCCTTGGTTAACAGAGAAAGAAAGGTTTCTTCTTCTATTTTATTTATAGAAAAAACAAGGGAAGCAAAAGATTTATTTGGGAGAGACAAATAAATTTGAATTGAACTAAATTTGGCATGTGACTACTTCGATATAATTCGAACTGCCACAACAACAAAATGGAGTGCAAGGAGAAAGAGCATGGATTTAGGATATGTGCAAACGGAAGAACTTTAAAATGCAAGTGGGTGGTGGTTAATTCCAAACTAATGGATTTTTTTATTATAGCTCCCTGAAATATTGAGAGGCTTTTATATGTTATAGAGAGAAATCACAAGTGAATTCCCTCAATTTAAACGGATCAAATTCCCATACAATTCATTTATTTGAGTTGCAAAGATTTGATGACATAATGGCATGATGACATGATGCAATTCATAAAACAAATAAAACACATAGCGAAAACCAAAATAAATGGAAGGCAACTGAAGCATCGGTCTTGGGGCGTCACAACTCTCCCACACTAAGAGAGGATCTCGACCCGAGATCCCATGGATGGCACCGGAGAGAAGCGGAAAAGGAAGAGGTAAAAGAAAGTTGCTTCTTCAACAAACGATTGAAACCATGAACCTTAAGAGGTTGAATAACTTGAAAGAAAGAATACAACATAGATGAACGAGATTGTAAACATTCTGTTGGACAAGAGAAACAAGGAATATGACGAGAATGAAGAGCTTAGGTGACAAGATAGACATTGAAACGACTCTGTTTAAAACAAGATTGAGAAGGAATACGAATGAAATAATTCGGACATCACTCCGACTGAAAATGGAAGGAATTAACATGAACTTGAGAAGATGGGATGATACTTGATGAAATCAACAACCACTGCCTCCGGAACGATTGAAAGAATGGCATAACGGGTAAGAAAGATTTAAAACAGTACTTGGGTTGAAAAGAGAGGCAAAACTTGATAAGATGAAAGAATTTGAATGGAGGACATGACATTCCTGTTAACTGGACCAGAAAGGAAAAGAACATCATCTTCATATGACAAGATGATGGTTTGAAGAGAGCAATATCACAAAGCCTCTGGAACAAAAAATAGAAGCTAGATCATTAGAAATAAGAGAACAACAAGTTCTACCACAAATGAATTTCAAAAAACAACCTTACAAAGAAGGGTTGATCGAAGTTGTTGAAAAAATCAACAACAAAAGAATAAGCTTGTTATGGGCTTATGGAAGACATCTCAAAATTATGACGTGACAACTAGTCACTACCAAATGATTGATTGCTCTAGATCAATGAAGACATGTAAACTACGTCCATTGAGAGAATAAACAGGAAGCTTGGATCACGCATAATCACAACAATAGCACATTCCTTAGGGAAAGCTTTTAGGTGAGATACAACCCAAGATTACTCCAATGAATAAATTGAGGGTTGCAAGGATCTCCTCAAGAAAGAGAAATGATGGGTTTAAATATCTCATTCTTGATAACTTGCGAATCATAAAACACGGAAGGAAAATTTCAAGAATGACATAGCACCACCTCAAAAGATAAGGGAGCAATTATTTGCACTCCAACAAGAATCTTGACGAATACTTCAAGAAAGAATTAAATCATGATGAACCACCATGAAGAACTCCGGTAACAAAATGATGAGAAGGGAAGGATTAAAATAATAAGATTCAAGCCTTGCAGTGATTTATATGGATCTTCGCGATAAGAAAATTGAGAGAGCTTAGAACACCAGGAGAGAAGACGAACAACTTGGAACCAAGAATTTATTCCTAATGACTAAACTCCGAAGGAAGGGATTAATCACTTCGAGGAAATAAGAATAAGATTTAAGGTATGCTTATCCTTCACTAATTTAAATTGATGAGATGGAATGAATTTGCATATTACTTATCCGCATTGAAAAAGATTAAAAAGAGATATAGCGCAGACTTGAGAAAGACTCACCGGTAGGATTTCAAAAATAATGAATGAATTGATATGGTAACAAAGGAAAATGAATCTTGAACGAACCATCGTAAGAATATGAAATTAACAAAGGAAAGTGAAAGAAGATGTAATGCCCAGTATGCGACTATGTCTCCTACGTGTCGAGGCACGACTTAGAGACATAAGCGCATACTAGAATGATCTCAAGTATGGTATCTTTGCACATCTCATGTAAAAGTTCAGGGACAAAATTGAAAAGATAGTTGGCTTACACTCGCCGCGTCACACAATGAATACAATAGCATACATCATCCAAAGAACACAGGGTCCGACTACGGACGAAATCCAAATGAGAAAGATAGCGTAAACACAAGCCCGGATCCTCCTAGTACGAACCACTACTGATCGTCGGGATACGAAACATAGTAACGACCATGCTCCTCATTGAACTCCCAGTGAAGTTCTGAACCATCTCCTGCATTGTTCTCAGCAGTACCTGCATCTGGTGTGTGTTGAATCTGTGAGCCACAAGGACTCATCAATCCCGTTCCTGGGTATCAAAACTACCAAAGCCTTAGGTGTGGAAAGGTTATTAAAGTGGTTGCAACAAGCACTAAGCACTAGCTTACGAGTATAGAGCCAGAAGAGAACAAGTTCCAATGATTGCCAAGTTCATCAAGAAGTGATCGTAGCTACTCACGATCAAACATAACCCCACCCTGTTCACTTCCCGAAGCCCTTTGGAAAGAGACCATCACGGTTACTCACACAGGTAGTGTACTCTTATGGATATGGTGTCAAGTTATCTACAAATGGATATTAACAAATTCCCATCTGTCACATAACCGCGGGCACGGCTTTTGAAAGATCAAACCCTGCAGGGGTGTCCCAACTTAGCCCATCACAAGCTCATGATCTGCGGAGTCGCAACTCCAAAGTGGGAAGACCCGAGTATTCTCGGAATCCCGTGCTCAAGATATTTCGACAAAGTTAAAACTAATCCAGCAAGACCTCCCTGCGTGCCGACACCCTGATAGTAGCCGCGCGTATCTCGTCTCAGGCCACGACCGGATGGGCGATGCTACAGGTTTTTACTAGACCTCGGGTTTCCCCAAGGTGGCCCTGCAGGACCTCTAGTTGGGACCAACACTCATGCGGAGCACTGGCCCGGGTTGTTAATTAAGAACTCTGGTTTGCAACGCCCTATGCAAGTTTTAGTTACTAGGGAAATATAAAACCAATGTTGGGCCTTCCTAGAAAAGCTTTAAGCAGAGCGAATTATCAAGGGGGGCCCATAAACCCCAACCTTGTTAGGAACGCAAAATCAAGGAACATAACACCGGGTTGTCAGTTCCTAAGGTGGCATGAGTGGAACAAAACACCAAGCAGAAGGCCTAGCCTTCCACCCATTACCAATATATAGGTGCATTAGTTTATAATAGTTATATATTGTGTTATCCCAATAAACAAGTACGGACGTGGAGCAATCTTCAAAACTTCACCTGCAACTAACAACGCTATAAGAGGGGCTGAGCGAAGCGTACTTAGCCAATCAACGGTTTGCTAGGAAGGCGGTTAGAGTGTTTCATGGCAACAATAGGAAGCTGACAAACATGATAGGTATCGAGGCATATCTAAAGAACGAGACAACTAGCATAGGCAAAGATAGAGGTGATATCGGGGAATGGTCATCTTGCATGTTAAGTCCACGGAGGGATCGTAACCTTGCTCCTCAAACTCAGTCTCATATCGAACCTCGAACTGCGAATCGTCACCGGGCTCTAACCAACACAACAATGCAAACACCGGAACAACGATCAATCCTCATGCAATGCTCAAACACATGATGCAAGATGTGATGCATATGAATATGGGTAGGATATGATGCAGCTCATCCGAACATAATGGGTGCACATGTGACATGGCAATAAACAAGACCACAAACATGTAGGGACACATGCAAAAGGAAACAAGGACAAACATGGTCACAAAAGGTTATCTAGTTGAATTAAACAAGCACCCAACAAGTTTTATAAGTTGCTTAACATGGCAAGGGGTGCAACTAGGCTCAGCAACAACATGCTAGCATTTTAAATGGGCCGGAAAGAACAAAAAACAATTTCCGGAAACTCCCATGTTCACAATAACACATATAGGACAGATCTGAGAAAGTCATCTTTTAGAATTGTTAAACATGCAAAGTAACAGCACCATCTTAACCTACACATTTTTCCACCCCAAATACATATAAAGTTTGTCAAAATTGGAGCTATGGTCATTTAGTTATGAATTTAACAAGTTTGAGCATAATTTAAACACAAAATAATTCAAACAACAATTTAAATGTTTTAAACATGGCAACAAACTGCATATAAATATTCTACACTAAAAACTAGGCAGTTTTCATATATAAAGCCTTTTCAACACATGCATATATTTAAAGATATGAATATGCAAAAGAAAATGCAGAAAAAGAAATTAAAAAACAAAAACAGAAAAGGTAAAGGGCTGAACAGACCCAGCCTGGACCAGCCACACTCACTGACTAGTGGGTCCAGGGGGGTGCTGAGGTGGCGCTGCGGGTGTAGGAATGGGTGTGAGTGGCACTGAGGCTGCCAGGTTGGACCGGCTTGTCAGTGGCACATAATTAGCAAAAAAGGGGGCTAAACCACTGCCCCGACGGGGAATCGAACCCGCGCTGCTGGCTTACTGAACGAGAGACACACCACTCGGCTAGCATGCGTGCATCTAACAGAGAAGGGGGACATTGCCATATGAGTAGTCTGAACAAGTAGACGGAGGGGAAAACAGAGCCGGTCGGAGGAGCTCGACGGAGCTGCTCCGGCGACCAAAGTGGGCGGCGGAGGCGTGGGGTGTGTTCCCGGAGGGATTCCGCACCCTCGACATGCACTAGCAGACCCTAACGACGACTACAACGACGCCGGCGACGCGCAAACAGAACGGCGGCGATGAACTACGGCACGACAGCTACGGGCCCTAACGGAGCGACGAGAGCACGTAGCAGGCCCTACGCGACACGACAAAGACGGTGGACATACCCGGAGTAGCAACGGTGGTCGGAGCACTCGCCGGAGATGAGGCCCAACGGCGACGAGCTCGGGTGCGCGCGGCTAGCGTGACTAGAGCATGCAAACAAGAAAGAAAAGGGGTCGGGGAGGTGCGCTAGCTCACCACAAGCACGGAGGTGCGCTTGGTTAGGCGAGAGGATGCCGGAGACGGTGTAATCTCGCCGGAGTTGAATGGAGCCCGACGCGGGGGAACACAACGAGGATGGAGTCGAACTTGGCGTCCCTTGGGGCCGTCGTGGAGCAGGGAACGTAGTCGACAATGGTGAACTTGCTGGACACGATCTCGAGGGCATAGGTGACCGGAGAGCACGTCGGTGATGAGGACGAGCACTCTGATGTGTGCGGGACGGCGGTGGAGCGGCGGATCTGGTGGACTAGGTGGCTGGCGGGGGTCGAGGAATGAGGAGGGAAACTCTAGAGGGTTGGTGGACACGGCGGGGGCTTAAAAGAGGGACCAAGGCGACGGAACGGATAGGCGACACTCTCGTGCTCGCGGTCCCCATGGCGACGGTGCGAGGAGGACGAAAAGGTGGGTGCGGCGGAGGATGCGGTCGCTGACGCGTGGGCCCGTCCTGGCCACGTGGAAGCGACGCAGAGGGGGTACGCGGGAGTCTGGGTGAGAAAAGGCGAGAGGGACGCGCGCGGGCTGCTAGCTGGGCTGGTGGCGCGTGCTAGCTGGGCCGAGGGAGAGAGGCCAAGCCCATGTGCTGCTGGGCTGTCTGCTGCTGGCTGCTGCTGCTGTTGGCCACTGCTGATTCTTTTCTTTTTCTTTTTCTTCAGACATAAAACAAAAAGAAAAAGCACGGGCCAAAAGAAATGGAATTAGGAGATAAATAAAATATTCCCTAGCTCCCGGATTTATGCCCTACTTTATAAAAATGACTTGGACATTTTTAGAGGTAGAAAAATAAAATAAGTTTGAATATGGTTCAAACTTCCGTCATTTTTGAACCTGACCAAATCATCTTAAAATGAGGCAAGGCTTTGCAAGGTGACTTAGGTCAAGGTGACAAAGATGTGGGGAGGAGATGAACATTTAAAAGAAGAGGTTAAGCCACTTGCAAAATACTTAAAGAATGGAAAATAAGGGAAAGAAGTGGTGCAAGTTGAGAGGGGGGTTTAGGGAAAAGGCATGCTCTTGTTACCACCATCACAACAAGATCAAGAAGACCCCATCTAACAACTAGGAATGAATTAAGCACAATGCCAAAAGAAATGCCATGATGATCATGATGCAAAGATGATGATGAAGTAATGCATGAATGCATAAAGAAAATATAATATGAAAATGCAATGACAATGAGAATGCATAATTGAAAAAGAAACCCCAAGGAAAAAGGACAAGGATCAAACGGTATATGCTTTATTGCCATATAAGGAAGGTATCACAAATGGGGTGTTGCAAACTCTCCTCCACCACAAAAAGATCTCGTCCCGAGATCTAGGACTGAAAGATGGCGGGATACTCGGAACGGAGACGATCTTCTCATTCCCATGTAGCTTCTCGGTCGGTATGGTGTGACCACTTCACTTTCAAGAATTTGATGGACTTGTTGCGGGTCTTGCGCTCAGTTTG
The DNA here is from genome assembly GCA_902687465.1 of Secale cereale. NCBI lineage: Eukaryota > Viridiplantae > Streptophyta > Magnoliopsida > Poales > Poaceae > Secale > Secale cereale. The sequence goes on along the minus strand of LR738712.1, from coordinate 261,362,612 downwards.
TTCAAGAATAGCAACGGGGTGCTCACGATAAGACAAGTCTTGCTAACGATCAATCTCTTTGAAAGGAGTCTGTTCAAGCGTCTTGAAGCACTTGCGGAGTTGAGACACGTGAAACACATCATGCACATTTGGAAAGTTGGAGGGAAGCTCAAGTTGGTAGGCTAGACCGCCTCTCTTGCCAAGAATCTTGAAAGGGCCCACGTATCTTGGAGCAAGCTTGCCCTTGATACCGAACCTCTGAGTGCCCTTCATGGGAGAAACACAGAGATAGACATGATCGCCAATGTCGAAAGCCAAGTCACGATGCTTGCTGTCATAGTATCTCTTTTGACGCGATTGCGCGGCTTTGAGATTCTCACGTATGACTTTGCACATTTCTTCGGCTTCTGAGATCAAATCATTTCCAAGGAGTTGACGTTCACCAGTCTAGGACCAGTTAAGAGGGGTACGTCACTTTCTGCCATAGAGGATTTCAAACGGTGCTTTGCCTACACTTGCTTGGAAGCTGTTGTTGTAGGAGAATTCGACAAATGGAAGACAATCTTCCCATTTCATACCGAAGGAGATGACACAAGCTCTGAGCATATCTTCAAGGATTTGGTTCACTCTTTCAACTTGACCACTAGTCTGAGGGTGAAACGCAGTGCTGAAGCGAATCTTGGTGCCCATGGCTGACTAAAAGGAATCCCAGAACTTGGAAGTGAACAAGATTCCGTGGTCTGAGGAGATCACTTGAGGAATGCCATGCAAAGAGACAATTCTGGAGGTGTACAGCTCTGCCAGCTGAGTTGCGTTGATGGATTCTTTGACTGGAAGAAAATGTGCCACTTTAGTTAGCTTGTCAATCACCACAAAGATAGCATCATTTCCTTTCTTGGACTTGGGAAAACCAGTGACGAAATCCATCTCAATGTGATCGAATTTCCACTCAGCAATAGGTAGAGGTTGAAGGAGTCCGGCTGGACATTGATGCTCCGCCTTCACTCTTCTGCAGACATCACACTCGTTCACGAATTGAGAAATCTCTCTTTTCATGCGAGTCCACCAATATGATTGCTTGAGGTCATGGTACATCTTGGAGCTTCCTGGATGTATCGAGAGGAGTGAGTCATGTGCTTCGTTCATTATGAGCTTTCTGAGATCACCTTTGGGAACCACAATTTTGTCCTCAAAGAACAAAGTGTCTCTGTCATCAATGCGATAGCACTTGTACTTTGGAGTACCCTTAGCAATATCATGTTTCACTTTCTGCACCATAAGATCACTGAGTTGGGCCTCACAGATTTGATCTTCCAAGGTAGGAGCAACTTGAAGGTTGGCAAGAAATCCTTGCGGAATAACTTGGTGGTTGAGCTTCCTGAATGATTCACAAAGTTCAGGTTGGAACGGTTCGAGAAGGAGACTGTTGCAATAAGCCTTTCTGCTCAAGGCATCTGCAATGACATTGGCCTTGCCAGGAGTATACTCAATGCTTGGATCGTACTCTTGAATCATATCAACCCAACAAGTTTGGCGAAGGTCAAGGTTTGGCTGAGTGAAGATGTACTTCAAGCTCTTGTGATCGGTGAAGATGTTCACTTTTCTGCCCAACAGAAGGTGTCTACACATGATCAAGGCATGAACAATTGCTTCTAGCTCAAGATCATGTGTGGGGTAATTCTTCTCATTTGGTTTAAGGTGACGTGAAGTGTATGCAACGATCTTCTTTTCTTGCATGAGAACACCACCAAGACCTTGCAATGAAGCATCACAAAAGACTTCATAAGGCTTGGACTCATCCGGAGGAGTAAGAAGCAGAGCAGAAATGAGCCTCTCTTTGAGTGTCTTGAATGCCACATCACAATCAGGAGTCCACGAGTACTTGACATTCTTCTGCAGCAAGTTGGAAAGAGGCTTGGCAATCTTGGAGAAGTTCTGAACGAACCTTCTGCAATAACTTGCGAGTCCGAGGAAACTTCGGAGTTGTTTGACATTCTGAGGAGGTTACCAGTTGACAATAGCTTCAACCTTCTCGGGGTTAATAGAAATGCCCTCGGCAAAGATAATATGGCCAAGATAGAGGACTTTATCAAGCCAGAATTCACATTTGGAGAACTTCGCATAGAACCGGTGCTCACGGAGCCTGTCAAGGACCAAACGGAGGTTCTTGGCATGGTCTTCTTCATTCTTGGAGAATACCAAGATATCATCTAGATAGACGAGAATGAATTCATTGGTGTAGGGGTTGAATATGAAGTGCATCATCCGAGAGAAGGTGGGTGGAGCATTAGCAAGGTCGAAAGACATGACCGTGTATTCATAGGAGACAAAACTCATTCTGAATGCGGTCTTAGGAATATCCTCTTCACGGATACGAATCTGATGGTAGCCCATCCGGAGATCGAGCTTCGAGAAAATCTTGGCTCCTTTGAGCTGCTCGAACAATTCATTGATGTTGGGGAGTGGGTACTTATTCTTTATTGTCTTCTTGTTCAATGGCCGGTAATCAACGCAAAGGCGTTCCGTGCCATCCTTCTTCTTGACAAATAGAACACCACAACCCCAAGGAGAAGTACTCGGTCTGATTAGACCCATACGTTCTTGCTCATCGAGTTGTTTCTTCAGCTCCTTCAACTCATCAGGAGAAAGTTTGTACGGACACTGACAGGCTGGCTCGGTACCAGGTTCATGTTTAATGACGAATTCAACAAGACGGTTGGGAGGCTTGCCTGGAAGCTCTTCAGGGAATACATCCTCATATTCACAAACCACCTGAATCTGGGAAATGGCATTAATCTCGCCCTTTTCATTAAGAGAGAATAGCCTGATTGTTCTATCTCGAGCTTCGAAGATAATCACGTCTTCATCCGGATGAGTTAGCTTGACTTCCTTGTTTGCACAATCAATATTTGCATCATGCTTGGAGAGCCAATCCATCCCAAGAATAAGATCAATGTCTGAGTTGCCGTGAACAACTGGTGAAACCAGAAAACTGTAATGACCCATGTGAATAGATATGTCCGGAGCAAACACGCTAGAATGCATTCATTTTCCCGGAGAAATAATTGATAACTCCCTTGGCAAATTTTTTGTGTCAAAATTGTGCTTCGTTGCAAATGGGTGAGATATGAAAGAGCATGATGCACCCGAATCAAACAAGACTTTAGCAGGTATAGAGTTAACTGAGAGGTTACCCATTATCACAATAGAAGAATTCTCTGCTTGAGCTACATTCATCAGGTTCACTCTTGCTGCCTTGGGGTTGTGCTTGACAATAGCATTGCTGACAGGTGGAGGAGGCGGAAGGCGCCTTGGGTTGGGACACTTGTTGGCATAGTGACCCTTCTGAGAACACTTGTTGCAAGTAACTTATGAAAGAGGCCGATGATAAGGACCACTTGATCTTGGAGCTTGGAACTGAGGCTTGGACTGGTTGCTTGGGTTGGGTGGGTGGGAGAATCCATGATCACCTAAGTGCTTGTTGTTTCCTGGAGGACGGAGCACTGGAGGGGGCGCTAGCCAGAACTTCTGCTGCTTGGCAACCACTTGAGAGGAAGAGAAAGAGTGAACATCATCTCTTATCCTCTTTTTGGAAGCTTCACACTTGAGCTGAGCTGCCTCTTGCTTGAGAGCCATATTGTATAATTGGTCAAATTCATCCGGCTCAAACAAGGTGAGAGCAAGTTGGAGTTCATCTTTCAGACCACCTCGTAATTGGTAGATTTTGCTCTTGGCATTGGGGATGTCTTGCTTCGCATCACGGGCAAGATTCTGGAACTTGACAGTGTATTGGTAGATGGACATGGTGCCTTGCTTCAGGTTGCGGAATTGCTCACGCATACCTTCAATAACACTGGTTGGAATGTGATGAGAACGGAAATCTCTGCAGAAATCAGTCCATGAGATCTCACGACCAACTCTGGAGTCTTTGTACTATTGCCACCAATCTGCAGCTTGATCTTTGAGTTGGAAAGTGGCAAACTTGACATAATCCTCAGGTCTGACGTTACTACATTCAATGTGCTTCTTAATGTCTGTGATCCAATCTTCAGCATCTAGCGGGTCCACATAGTAACTGAAATACTTTGGTTGGTTTGCCAAGAATTGATTCAGTGTCACAAAGTGAGGTTGATTGAACAGATTTCCTTGGCCTTGGTTCCCTTGGTTGCCTTGATTTGCTTGATTGGCTTGGAAATTCTGCATCATTTGCATGAGCATCTGAGTGTTCTGGTTGGTTGCCTGCATAATCGCTCTCCATGCCTCAGACGGAGGAGGAGGGGAAGGAGGACATTCAGGAGGACGCTCTTCTTCACCCTCTTGGTTTGGGTTGGGAACCTTCTTAGGAGCCATCCTGAAGATGATGACAACTAGTAGCCATTGATGCAAAAATAGATAAGCTGAATCAACGACTAGATATTTGCAACATATAGTCTTCACAATGAACATTCGAACAAAATGAACGAATGAATTCCATAGCTTAATGGTACAACAACTTGTCGAGAAGCCACTTGGGAGAACAAAATGATAAAATAAAACAACAAGGTATAGATGGAACAAATACGTAATAGAGGTTTCGTTCCACATGTTCGTGCTGAATGCCCCATGGTACGTGTTACAAAGGGTCTTGCAATCCCCGGATCAGCATAGCAAGGATCCTTTAAGATGCAACTCCCAATTGGAACAACGCCCATGAAACCTCTTCACTAAATGTTGAACCCCAAACCTCATACCATGCACTTGTTGGAAGATTACCTACGGGCTACTTGGAACCCACCTATTAATTCCCGAAGCTTTCTGGTTATGCAATCTGGTGTTGGCGATACAGGGGAAGCACCGCGCACTCAACTCTAAACCTACATCCAGCTGTATCCATCTGTCAACACATAACCAGTCATCCTCAGAAACTCTTTACCACGGACCTTCGAAATGCATCCGCTATACTAGCTGTGGCAATACTCCTGAACTATCTCCCCCGTACTGGGTGACGTCGGGGTTATCTCACCACCAGACATGCATAGAAGAGTTTTCGATGTCGGCCGCCTCTGGTATTCTAGAACCGCTACGATACATTTGTGACGACAACACCCCGGAGCTCAACTCCCTGGGACACTGCTACAACCCCTAAATGATAGGAGGCATCGAGAACAATGTTCTCATCACAAAGATATCAAAACAATCCAAACAATACCCGCGTGATCCTAAAAAAAATTTGGTGAAATTTTGAGAGTAGAGGAGATAGAACAACGTGAGGAGTCCTCACCAGAGCGTTGAAGGGGATGAGGAGTAAAAAAATCCTACTCTCCGATATATATATATATAGGACTTAAAACATTTTGTGTGTGTGCCTAGACTCAACCGTCAGCGGTTCGATCAATCAGGGGGCTCCTAGGTCGGAGAAGGCTCTGAATACCAACTTGTAATGCCTAGTATGCGACCATGTCTCATACGTGTCGAGGCACGACTTAGAGACATCAGCGCATACTAGAATGATCTCAAGTATGGTATCTTTGCACATCTCATGTAAAAGTTCAGGGATGAAATTGAAAAGATAGTTGGCTTACACTCGCCACGTCACACAACGAATACAATAGCATACATGATCCAAAGAACACAGGGTCCGACTACGAACGAAATCCAAACGAGAAAGATACCGTAAACACAAGCCCAGATCCTCCTAGTACGAACCACTTCTAATCGTCGGGATACGAAACATAGTAACGACCACGCTCCTCATCGAACTCCTAGTGAAGTTCTGAACCATCTCCTACATTGTTCTCAGCGGTACCTGCATCTGGTGTGTGTTGAATCTGTGAGCCACAAGGAATCAGCAATCCCGTTCCCGGGTATCAAAACTACCAAAGCCTTAGGTGTGGAAAGGTTATTAAAGTGGTTGCAGCAAGCACTAAGCACTAGCTTACGAGTAGAGAGCAAGAAGAGAACAAGTGAGAACGATCGCCAAGTTGATCAAGAAGGGATCCTAGCTACTCACGATCAAACATAACCCCACCGTGTTCACTTCCCGAAGCCCTTCGGAAAGAAACCATCACGGTTACTCACACAGGTAGTATATTCTTATGGATATGGTGTCAAGTTATCTACAACCGGATATTAACAAATTCTCATCTGCCACATAACCGCGGGCACGGCTTTTGAAAGATCAAACCCTGCAGGGGTGTCCCAACTTAGCCCATCACAAGCTCACGATCTGCGGAGTCGCAACTCCAAAGTGGGAAGACCTGAGTATTCTCGGAATCCTATGCTCAAGATATTTCGACAAATGTAAAACTAATCTAGCGTGCCGACACCCGGATAGTAGCCGCGCGTATCTCGTCTCTGACCACGACCGGATGGGTGATGCTACAGGTTTTTACCAGACCTCGGGTTTCCCCAAGGTGGCCCTGCAGGACTCCCAGTTTGGACCAACACTCATGAGGAGCACTGGCCCGGGTTGTTAATTAAGAACTCGGGTTTGCAACGCCCTATGCAAGTTTTTGTTATTAGGTAAATATAAAACCAATGTTGGGCCTTGCTGGCAAAGCTTTAAGCAGAGCGAATTATCAAGGAGGGCCCATAAACCCCAACCGTGTTAGGAATGCAAAATCAAGGAACATAACACCGGTTTATCGGTTCCTAAGGCGGCATGAGTGGGACAAAACACCAAGCAAAAGGCCTAGCCTTCCACCCATTACCAGTATATAGGTGCATTAGTTTATAACAGGTATATATTGTGTAATCCCAATAAACAAGTACAGACGTGGAGCAATCTTCAAAACTTCACCTGTAGCGAACAATGCTATAAGAGGGGCTGAGCGAAGCGTACTTAGCCAATCAATGGTTTGCTAGGAAGGCGGTTAGAGTGTTTCATGGCAACACTAGGAGGCTGACAAACAGGAATAGGCATCGAGGCATATTTAAAGAATGAGACAACTACCATAGGCAAAGATAAAGGTGATATCGGGGAATGGTCATCTTGCCTGTTAAGTCCACGGAGGGATCATAAGCTTGCTCCTCAAACTCAGTCTAGAAAGGAACCTCGAAATCCGAATCGTCACCGGGCTCTAACGAACACAACAATGCAAACACCAGAACAACGATCAATCATCATGCAATGCTCAAACACATGATGCAAAATATGATGCATATGAATATGGGTAGGATATGATGCAACTAATCTGAACATGATGGGTGCACATGTGACATGGCAATAAACAAGACCACAAACATGTAGGGACACATGCAAAAGGAAACAAGGACAAACATATTTACGAGAGGTTATGTAGTTGAATTAAACAAGCACCCGACAAGTTTTATAAGTTGCTTAACATGGCAAGGGGTGCAACTAGGCTCAACAACAACATGCTAGCATTTCAAATGGGCGGGAAAGAACAAACAACAATTTCCGAAAACTCCCATGTTCACAATAACACATATATGACAGATATGAGAATGTCATCTTTTAGAGTTGTTAAACATGCAAAGCAATAGCTCCATCTTAATCTACACAATTTTCCACCCCAAATACATATAAAGTTTGTAAAAATTGGAGCTATGGTCATTTAGTTATGAATTTAACAAGCTTGAGCATAATTTAAACACAAAATAATTCAAACAACAATTTAAATGTTTTAAACATGGCAACAAACTGCATATAAATATTCTACACTAAAAACTAGGCAGTTTTCATATATAAAGCGTTTTCAGCAGATGCATATATTTAAGATATGAATATGCAAAAGAAAATGCAGAAAAAGAAATTAAAAAAAAACAAAAACAAAAAAGGTAAAGGGCTAAACAGAACCAGCCTGGACCAGCCACAGTCACCGACTAGTGGGTCCAGGGGGGTGCTGAGGTGGCGCTGCAGGTGTAGGAATGGGTGTGAGTGGCGCTGAGGCTGCGAGGTGGGACCGGATTGTCAGTGGCACAGAATTGGCAAAAAGGGGGCTAAACCACTGCCCCGGTGGGGAATCGAACCCGCGCCGTTGGCTTACTGAACGAGAAACACACCACTGGGCTAGCATGCGTGCATCGGACAGAGAAGGGGGAACATGGCCATATGAGTAGTCTGAAGAAGTAGACGGAGGGGAAAACAGAGCCGATCGGAGGAGCTCGTCGGAGCTGCTCCGGCGACCAAAGCAGGCGGCGGAGGCATGTGGTGTGTTCCTGGAGGGATTCCGCACCCTCGACATACACTAGCAGAGACTAACGACGACTACAGCGAAGCCGGCGACGTGCAAACAGAATGGCGGCGATGAACTACGACGCGACAGCTACGGGCCCTAACGGAGTGGCAAGGGCACGTAGCAGGCCCTACACGACACGGTGAAGACGGTGGACATACGCGGAGGAGAAACGGTGGTCGGAGCACTCGCCAGAGACGAGGCCCGACGGCGACGAGCTCGGGTGCGCGCGGCTAGCGTAGCTAGAGCATGCAAACAAGGAAGAAAAGGGGTCGAGGAGGTGCGCTAGCTCACCACAAGCACGGAGGTGCACTTGGTTAGGCGAGAGGAGGCCGGAGACGGTGGAATCTCTCCGGAGTTGAACGGAGCCCGACGCGGGGGAACACGACAAGGATGGAGTCGAACTTGGCGTCCCTCGGGGCCGTAGATGTAGCAGGGGACGTAGTCGACGACGGTGAACTTGCCGGACACGATCTCCAGGGCGTAGGTGACCAGAGAGCACATCGGCGACGAGGACGAGCACTCTGATGTCCGCGGGACGGCGGTGGAGCGGCGGATCTAGTGGACTAGGTGGCTTGGCAGCGCTCGAGGAAGGAGTAGGGAAACCCTAGAGGGTATGTGGACACAGCGGTGGCTTAAAAGAGAGATCAGGGCGACGGAACGGAGCGGCGACGCTCTCATGCTCACGGTCCCCATGGCAACGACGCGAGGAGGACGAAAAGGTGGGTGCGGCGGAGGATGCGATCGCTGACGCGCGGCCCGTCCTGGCCACGTGGAAGAGACGCAGAGGGGGTACATGGGGGCTGATGGCTTCTCGCCCCTCGTTGGTTACCCCAAATGGAAGGTTGAGATGTAGCGTAGCGGCAAATTTCCCTTGGCAAAGATACCAAGGATCGAATCCCGTGAGACTCCGAGGGTCGAGGTGTCAACGGCGCCAGAAACTTAGCGGTTGACGGGACCTGCACACAGATACAGATAATTTTGCTCCCAGGTACAGAGAGGTTGTCAATCCCTCCGGCCTTGTTATTTACAAAGGATGAAACACAAGAGATAATAATGATAGCTATGACTGCAACTAGGAAATAAAAACATGAAGTAAATAGAAGGTGTGATCAGCGGTGGTAATATGGACCGGGGTCCCATGATGTTCACTAGTGATGTCTCTCTCCCAAAAGACGATAAAACAACAAAGCGAGGTAAACAAATTACAGCTGGGCAATTGACAGGATTATGTGCGCAAACCAATGCTAACTATGCTGCAAAGAAAGGTAGAGGCTCAAAAGCATGGGCGGTACGCCAAGGCAAGTAGACCGAAATCAATCTGCATCTACTACTAATCATCCACCTTGAGATATCTATCCAGAACATCTCGCTGGTATTAAGTTGCGAATCCCACCCAAAGTGTAAACTCAAAGCAACAGACAACTGCATTAAAAGAACTTTGCGTAAAGTAAACAATCCTTGCACCCGCAAGTACAAGCACCGTTGTTTTCTCCCTTGTGGCAACAACACATCCCCTAGACTCATGTTTCTGTCACTCAAGCTAGTCATCAGGGGGCATGAACCCACAATCAAGCATAACGCTCCCTCTTGGAGTTACTACCTACTACTTGGCCAAAGCAATAAACAGCAACGGAGAACATGCAAGAATTACTCAAGAACAAAGATATAAAAGAGGTGAATCAAATATATTACTCAAACACAATCTGAACATAATCTCATAATCCATCAGATCCCAGCAAACTCAGCAAAGCAACAGCAGAAAGATTACATATGTGCCTCGATCATGTAGGGCAGCTCACGAGGTCTAAACCATGAAGAGCAAAGAGGGGAGGAGAACATCACATAGCTACTGATCATGGACCCATGGTCCAAGGTGGACTACTCACGACTCATCCGGGAAGCGTCCATGGTGGTGGAGAAGCTCCCGGTGGTGGTTCTCCCCTCCGGCAGGGTGCCGGGAAGAGTTCTCCTGATGCTCCCGATCTTGGAAGCGCTGCAGCGGCGGAACAGAGGCGAGATCGCGAAAAAGGGTTCTGTCCTCGAGGGTTTCGGAACGAGAGGGATATATAGGCGAAGGGGGGCAGCCAGAGGCAGAGCAGGGGCCCCAGGCGCCCCCCTGGCGCGGCCAGGGGTGGGGCCGCGCCAGGTGGCCGCCTGGGCCTCCCCTGGCTCCCCTCTGGCCCATCTTTGGTTCTTCGCGAAGCTTCCTGTACGCTGATTTTTCCTGGAATTTTTGGAGCACTTTTAATATGGGGGAAACCTGAAATAGAAAAACAGCAGAAAACAGGAACTGGCACTGTGGTGCACTGAGTTAATAGGTTAGTCCAAATATGATCAAAAGTGTATGGAAGTGTATCAATATCATAGCAATATCACAAAAAAGAAGCATGGAGCAAGCAGAAATTATAGATACGTTTTGGACGTATCAACATCCCCAAGCTTAATTCCTGCTCGTCCTCGAGTAGGTAAATGATAACAAGCATAATTTCTGTGGTGACATGCTACCAACCATATAAGAACTTTTTAAGTAAAGCAATCAAGGCATGTAATTCAATTCAAGTCATAACAAGCAAGAGTCTATATTAGCATTGTAACAAGCAACATAAGAACATAAAGGTGCAAGAGCTCTCGCTGTCCGTGAGTCGAATGTCTCCAAATGGTGTTTGCGTGCAAGAAAGGGGATAGGGATATACGAGAGAGTAAAACATAGTTTTTGTATTGTTGAGAACTTAATCTACTAAAGTTTCACACTTGGTCTTCTTTGGAATCTTATCTTGACTCATCCCCAGACCACTAGCCAGGTACAAGTCAAAATGATCCACTCCCTTTCGATATTTTGAGCACTCATGCAATGGATGAGCGTAAGGAAGAAAGTTGACACTTAGGATGGCAAAGAGAGAAAAATGATGAAGAGGGAAGACAAAAAAGGTGTGAAAGGCTCACATCAATGAGGACAATCATAGGCGAGAGAAAGCCAAATGATAGATATGATGTGAGGAGTAGGGATTGCCATGCAACGGATGCACATATGAGCTAAGGTAAGCTCTCCAATGGAACTAGTGGGGGTGCATCCAACTTGCTCACTCAAGAAGACCTAGAGCTCTTTTGAGGAGGCTCATCATTGGAATATACAAGCCAAGTTCTATAGTGTGAAGGTCCCCACATAGCTATATGCATGAATGATAATCTCTATGGAGTACAAGGTATAAGATGGAGTACGAGTGTGGATCTCTCAAAAGGAATAGTAGTGTGCCCCCTTCTCTCCTTTTATTTCTTTTTCTCTTTTTTCTATTTTTTATATTTTTTTTGTGGCCTCAATGGCTCTTTCTATTTAACTCTCATTTGTCCTCTTTGGGATCTTTTGATTTTGTCCTCTTTGGGATCTTTTCCTCACTTTAGGGGCAACACTCTATGTATTACAAGAAGTATAGAAGATCTTTCACACTTTACAAAAGTACTCAACATCAAAAAAATGAAACTATCATGATGTATGAAAATGTATGCCTCTGCCGGTGTAGCAGGATATGCAATGATACTAGCGCGTCATGTAGCAATGATTAGGGCAAGGCCCAACTAGCATGCGGCTCATCGATCAAGCAAAAAGCATGTATGACATGAAGATCAAGTCATGAGAAGATGGATGTTGCATGGCAATGTATCTCGGAAAGGCTATGGAAATGCCTTGATAGGTAGGTATGGTGGCTGTTTTGAGGAAGGATATAATGAGGCTTATGATGACAGAGCGTATCGTGCCAAGGATTTGGATGCACCGGCGAAGTATGCGCCAACTCTCGAGGTGAGAAAGGGCAATGCACGATACCGAAGAGGCTAGAAAAATATGGCTAGGTGGAAGTGTCAACTTTCGAATACTCACATTAGTCCGAAGAACTCATGCACTTATTATCGGTAACTCTCAATCAAATTAGGAGGTTCACAAAGAGACAAGTACCCCGAGGAGGAGTGTATGGGGGTTTGGTTATCCTTGCGCATCGTCGACTCATGGTACGTGAGTGTACTCTAATATTCGATCCCTCCAAAGATTAGTGATCCATCTAGTAGCTAAAGTTCTCAACTATTTTGTAGGTTTTCGAAGATAAACACGGATTGCCCAAAATACGACATCTATCACTAATAGGCTAAAGCTCTTGACACCAAAAGTTCAGACATTACTCATGGCAATACCTCAAAACTATTGCAAGTTACTACTAAAATTAAATAGCAACCTCAATTACCTACTTCAAGTTAAGACACACAACTCAGTGCAACAGGCAAACTCTCTTAACAAGATAAACATGAAAACTCAAGAGAGTTCAACAACCAACTAAACAAAAGCTCTTTAAAAAGAAAAGCATGAAAACTAAGAGCTAAACATGACAGCAGCTATGGAAAGACAAAGAACACACACAGCAAAGATAAGCATGAAAATCCTATGTTGTGTTCTAGGTTGAAGTGGAGCGTGTTTTTCTCCCACACAAAGAAAGCTGGGTTCTAACTTGTTATGAACAGCAAGCAAAACTAAAGAAAACTAAAAAAAAGGAAACTAAGAGCAAGACGCTCCAAGCATAGCACATAACGCATGAAGTGATAAAAATATAGTGGAACGAAAGACGAACTGATAATTGTTGATGGAGAAGGGGATGCATGGGGGCATCCCCAAGCTTAGACGCTTGAGTCTTCTTGAATATTTCTTGGGGGTGCACGGGGGCATCCCCAAGCTTGAGCGTTTGACCCTCCTGAATCTTCTTTTATCATCTTCCCTCGCACACTTGAAAACTCCCTTCATACATAACTCATCATAATCTGATTAGCGAGGTTAGTACCCACAATAAAATAATTTTCCCCTACTAGAAATAAATATAATCTTGAAGAGCTACTATTTCTCAAGATTGCCAAAAGGTTTTTGCAAAGAAAAAGCAAGCTCAAGGTTTGCAAAACGAAGAAAAGGCAAAACAGGACATAATCTATGAAAAACAGACCGGCAGGTAGTAAATAATTTTTTCGGGGCACTTCTGCAACTCAAATCAAAAAAACTCAGAACAGACGCTCGAAAGCCAATTGTATAGAGCACGCTGTCAAAAAAAATTCAGATCAAAAAGATGATCTGGTGATTTTATTCGAATTTTTCTGTCCAAGGACAGAATCTGTTTTCTGGACAGCACGTCACAACTTTTGAACTTTCTTGCAATCGGCGGCTAAACTTGGCACAAAGCTGAAAAGAAAAGATACAATGATGATGCTACTGTAGTAACAAACATCAAGACACAACGAAAGCAAAATAAAACCTAATTCGTTGTGGGCTGCCTCCCAAAAGCGCTTTCTTTTATGCCTTTAAGCTAGGCATGATGCAAAAAGATCAAGTTGTATCAATTGAACCATCATCAAGATCATCAAAAAGCTCTTCAATAGTACAACTAGTCTTAAAAGGACTTTCAAATAAAGGCCTAATAAAGATACTTCTAGGGAGAAAACCAAAAGGTGGAAAGTCAATGGGAGATTCATTTATAAATTTATCAAAGAGAGGTATTTCTTCCAAAGTCTTCACAGTTTCAACCCCTTTGGCAATAGATGGATTACTTTTGGAACGAGGAGCCTTTGGAACGTAAACGAACTTAGGTTCCTTCTTTGCCAGAGTTTCTACCTTTTTGGCTTTGATTGAGGAGAAAGTAGTTCCTAAAGTGTCAAAGATTTCCTCAATCTTGTCTATCCTAGAAGAATCCAAGTCATGGGATTTGATGGTCTCCAAAGTTTTGATAATTTATTCATGGAGCTATCAAGCCTATTCAAATTCCCTTGGATCTTACGGTCCAACTCATTTATCTTATTAATGCTTGGCATCTCTAGCTCTATCTTTTCAAGTTTTTTCATAATGTGAGCTAGGGTAATGTCCTCTTGAATGCTAACAACAGGGGGATTTCCAACAAGATTTTCCATAATACTAAGAGATTCCCAAACTGGGGCTTCTAGGAAATTTCCATTGATATCAGAATCTAGAATAAACCTATTCCAAGAAGTAATTCCAATATAAAAATTTCTAAGCAGGATAGTAGTAGATTGCTTCTTGGTGGCTCTTTTTTGAGAATCATTAATTCTATACCAATCATCTTTTAGACTTTCACCACCTCTTTGTTTAAAGGTGAGCACTTCTGCCTCACCAAAGGCAAAAGGACCAGACATAATGCCAACTAAAAGCAAGATAACTATTTTTGTGATTTTTGGTAAGGGACACTAAAGCAAAAACTAAAAGGTAAACTAACAAGACTAAAAAGCAAAGATAAAAGATAGCGTGCAACTCCCCTATCTTGAAGAGTGGAGTCCCCGGCAACGGCGCCAGAAACTTGCTTGATGGCTTCTCGCCCCTCGTTGGTTACCCCAAGTGGAAGGTTGAGATGTAGCATAGCGGCAAATTTCCCTTGGCAAAGATACCAAGGATCGAATCCCGTGAGACTCCGAGGGTCGACAAGTAGGTGTCAACGGCGCCAGAAACTTAGCGGTTGACAGGACCTGCACACAGATACAGATAACTTTGCTCCCAACGAGTACAGAGAGGTTGTCAATCCCTCCGGCCTTGTTGTTTACAAAGGATCAAACACAAGAGATAATAATGATAGCTATGACTGCAACTAGGAAATAAAAACAGGAAGTAAATAGAAGGTGTGATCAGCGGTGGTAATATGGACCGGGGTCCCATGATGTTCACTAGTGATGTCTCTCTCCCAAAAGACGATAAAACAGCAAAGCGAGGTAAACAAATTACAGCTGGGCAATTGACAGGATTATGTGCGCAAACCAATGCTAACTATGCTGCAAAGAAAGGTAGAGGCTCAAAAGCATGGGTGGTACGCCAAGGCAAGTAGACCAAATCCATCTGCATCTACTACTAATCATCCACCTTGAGATATCTATCCAGAACATCTCGCTGGTATTAAGTTGCGAATCCCACCCAAAGTGTAAACTCAAAGCAACAGCCAACTTCATTAAAAGAACTTTGCGTAAAGTAAACAATCCTTGCACCCGCAAGTACAAGCACCGTTGTTTTCTCCCTTGTGGCAACAGCACATCCCCTAGACTCATGTTTCTGTCACTCAGGCTAGTCATCAGGGGGCATGAACCCACAATCAAGCATAACGCTCCCTCTTGGAGTTACTACCTACTACTTGGCCAAAGCAATAAACAGCAACGGAGAACATGCAAGAATTACTCAAGAACAAAGATATAAAAGAGGTGAATCAAATATATTACTCAAACACAATCTGAACATAGTCCCATAATCCATCAGATCCCAGCAAACTCAGCAAAGCAACAGCATAAAGATTACATATGTGCCTCGATCATGTAGTGCAGCTCACGAGGTCTAAACCATGAAGAGCAAAGAGGGGAGGAGAACATCACATAGCTACTGATCATGGACCCATGGTCCAAGGTGGACTACTCACGACTCATCCGGGAAGCGTCCATGGTGGTGGAGAAGCTTCCGGTGGTGGTTCTCCCCTCCGGCAGGGTGCCGGGAAGAGTTCTCCTGATGCTCCCGATCTTGGAAGCGCTGCAGCGGCGGAACAGAGGCGAGATCACGAAAACGGGTTCTGTCCTCGAGGGTTTCGGGATGAGAGGGATATATAGGCGAAGGGGGCAGCCAGAGGCGGAGTAGGGGCCCCAGGCGCCCCCCTGGCGCGGCCAGGGGTGGGGCCGTGCCAGGTGGCCGCCTGGGCCTCCCCTGGCTCCCCTCTGGCCCATCTTTGGTTCTTCGCGAAGCTTCCTGTACGCTGATTTTTCCTGGAATTTTTGGAGCACTTTTAATATGGGGGAAACCTGAAATAGAAAAACAGCAGAAAACAGGAACTGGCACTGTGGTGCACTGAGTTAATAGGTTAGTCCAAATATGATCAAAAGTGTATGGAAGTGTATCAATATCATAGTAATATCACACAAAAGAAGCATGGAGCAAGCAGAAATTATAGATACGTTTGGGACGTATTAGGGGCCTGGGTGAGAAAAGGCAAGACGCGCACTGGCTGCTAGCTGGGCTGCTGGCGCGCGCTAGCTGGGCCGAGGGAGAGAGGCCAAGCCCATGTGCTGCTGGGCTCCGCTGCTGCTGGCTGCTGCTGCTGTTGGCCGGTGCTGATTCTTTTCTTTTTCTTTTTCTTCAGACAGAAAACAAAAAGAAAAAGCACAGGCCAAAAGAAAAGGAATTAGGAGAGAAATAAAATATTCCCTAGCTCCCGGTTATGCCCTATTTTATAAAAATGACTTGGGCATTTTTAGAGGTAGAAAAATAAAACAAGTTTGAATATGGTTCAAACTTCTCTCATTTTTGTACCTGACCAAATCATTTTAAAATGAGGCAAGGCTTTGCAAGGTGACTTAGGTCAAGGTAACAAAGATGTGGGGAGGAGATGAACATTTAAAAGAAGAGGTTAAGCCACTTGCAAAATACTTAAAGAATGGAAAAGAACGGAAGGAAGTGGTACAAGTTGAGAGGGGGGTTTAGTAAAAAGGCATGCTCTTGTTACCACCATTACAACAAGATCAAGAAGACCCCATCTAACAACTAGGAATGAATTAAGCACAATGCCAAAAGAAATGGCATGATGACCATGATGCAAAGATGATCATGAAGTAATGCATCAATGCATAAAGAAAATATAATATGACAATGCAATGACAATGAGAATGCATAATTGAAAAAGAACCCCCAAAGAAAAAGGACAAGGATCAGATGGTAAATGCTTTATTGCCATATAAGGAAGGTATCACAAATGGGGTGTTACAGAAGAGATCGCAAACTGATTAAAGAATACTTGCCAGATACGCTCGGATAATTGGATAGCGATAGGTGGAATGTGAGGAAGAAGAATTCTTCTGGAATGATGGCCATCGGAGAACCGAAACGGAGAACAACTTATGAAATACTCCGGATGGGTGAAAAGAATTCTCACAATCGAAAACAATTACGAGGATGGGATGAAGCTAGAACCATGAATCTTCAAGATAACGGACCAAGATTTAGGATAAATTCTTCTTCAGTCTTCAAACCTGAGAATGAATACGAAGAACACCACCACAATTGTTGAGACACTCCAGAATGAAGAACTAAAAGGTTGACCAACGATGAAAATAATTTGAAAGCGATCTTGGAGAAGGCATATGACTGATAAAAAATTATTCTTACATCACACTTTACAAAGAATTTGAGAATTGCTCCAGAAAATTAGAAGAGTCAGGTAAGATCCTGGAAAAAGACCTATGGGTTAGGGCCCACTGAAAAGAAACACGATTGAACGAATTTTTAAATAGAAATTGCACCAGTTGAATTAAATGTCTTGAATGAGATAACAACCTCGAAATAGTTTGACGGATTAAGAATGGAAATGTGAATCTTCTGAGATCTCTTGTACACCCCGAATATGAATAGAGAGAGTTCTATAAATAAGAGAGCCTTTGACATAAATTTCGACCATGGCAGAACATGTGAAACAAGAGGAAGATACATGATCAAAACAAAAGCTTTAATTTAGTCCACCGAAGAAGAAACGAGAACGGAGAATGATAAACTTGAAGCTCCTGAGCATCTTCGTGAGAATCACCGGATTAACAACATTGAAGGAAAGAATGAAGATACTTCACATGAATATAATGGATACTTGATTAAGAATTCTGGCTCCATAAAGAAAAAGGGGTGGGAGGGTGGGAAAAACAAATGCAACTTGGGATGAATTAAATAGACACCATTGAGAAAAACCAAGAATTGGAATTGCACATAATGAAAGGATCGGGTTAACTTGAAGAGAAGTACGCCGGTTGAGAAGAATTTACTTAACTAACTCGATGATCAATAAGGACTAGCACTCATATAGAAATATGAGAACCTCAATTAGGAAAGGTATGGAATCAACACTTGACATCGAAGCAACTCGAATACCACAATCAAAACAAAACAAAGGATTTGGTATGCGAAAGAAGATGGAAAAAACATATGATAGGGATTCCCTAATCTCAGTCATGTACCTGTTGGAAGATAACTTAGAGCTACTTGAATTCCCTCCTACAAACTCCTGAAACTTTTTGGTTATGCAATCTAGTGTTGGGGATATAGGGAAAGCAATATATCTCACCCAACTAGCAATCCCTACATCTAGTTGTATCCATCCGCCAACACATAACAAGGAAAACTTCGGAAATCATGTACCCCAGACCTTCGAAAAGCATCCGCTATACTAGCTGTGGCGATAATCCCGAACTATCTCCCCAGTACTGGGTGACGTCGGGGTTATCTCACCACCAGTCATGCATATAAGAGTTTTCGATGTTCGCGACCTCTAGTATACCGGAAGTGCAACAATACAACTCTAACAACAACACCTCGGAGCTCAACTCCCCGGGACACTGCCACAACCCCTAAATGACATCAGGCACCAAGAACAATGTTCTCATCACAAAGATATCGGAACGATCCCAACAATACCTGCATGATCCTAAAAAAATAGTGAAAAAGAGGAGATTGAAGTCAAAACTTCTACGTCAAGAGTCCTCACCGGAGCGACGAAGGGGATAAGGATTAAAAGAATTTCTACTCTCCGGTATATATAGCTAAGACTCAAAACAATTTTTGTATGTAGTCTCAACATCGGAAGTGGTTCAACCAAGCACGGGTTGCTAGGTCGGGGAAGGCTCTAATTACCAACTTGTAACGCCCAAGATGCGGCTTTATCTCCCACGTGTTGGGGCACGACTTAGAGGCATAACCGCATTTTGGTTTGGTCACAAGAGTAGTATCTTCAAACAATCCCGTGTAATGAACAAGGAAGATAAAGATAAATAGTTGTCTTACACTTGCACGTCATACAATGGTCAAATTATTCATACATTCATCCAGAGTACACACATAGTCTGACTACACACGAAATCAAACGAAAAAGATAACCACCCATGCCATGCCCAATCGGCCCTAGTAGGAACCACTATTGATCATCGGGGTATGTCACGTACATACACCCACGCTCTTCATCGAACTCCCATTGGAGCTCATGGTCATCGCCTCCATAAAACTCAGTTGTACCTGCAGCTATTTTTGTAGTAAACTGTGAGTCACGAGGACTCAACAATCTTGTTCCCGGGTATCACAACTACCAAAGGTTTTAGGTGGGAGAAGGTACAAAGTGGGGTTGCGGCAAGCACTAAGCATATATGAGGTGCCTATCTTACAAACTTTCAGAGTGAGATGAGAAGCTACGCCGACGTTCGCAACTAGTAATGATCACTAAGTGATCATGTCTACCTACGAGTCATTCATAACCCTGCCGTGTTCTCTTCCTGAACTCCCTCGAAATGAGACCATCACGGCTACTCACACATGTAGTGTATTTTATTGAGTTTTTGTATCAAGTTATTACAGCTGGATAGTAACAAACTCCAACCTGCCACATAACCGCGGGCATGACTTTCGAAAGATCATAACCCTGCAGGAGTGTCCCAACTTAGCCCATCACAAGCTCTCACGATCAATAGAGGTAAAACCTCCATCTTGGGGACAACCTGATCATCAGAGGTAAAACCCCTATCTTGGGCACAAGATAATTCGACAATGGTAAAACAAGTCCAGCAAGACCTCCCGACGTGCCGACACCCCGATAGGAGCCGTGTGTATCTCATCTAACGCCAGAATCGAATTAGCGATGCGTACATGTGCCAGTATACCCCAAGTTGCCAAGGGGCGGCCACGCACATCGCTCTAGTTTGGACCAACACTCATGAGGAGCACTAGTCCGGGTTGTCAATTAAGTCCTCGAGTGCTAGTCGTTCCCTATGAAAGTTTTTAGTTATTAGGCAAATGGTAAAACCAAAGTTGTGCCTTACTGGAGGAGTTTTATTCAAAGCGAACTATCAAGGGTGGCCCGTAAATCCCAACCACGTTAGGAACGCAAAATCAACAAACATAACAATGGTTCATCGGAACTTAAGGCAGCATGAGTGGAACAAAACACCGAGCAAAAGGCCAAGCCTTCCACCCATTGCCAAGTATATATGCGCATTAATTTAAATAATAGATATTGTGATATTCCAAAATATCCTTGTTTCGACATGGAGCAATCTTCAACTTCACCTGCAACTAACAACTTTATAAGAGGGGCAGAGCAAAAGCGTATCTTAGCCAATCAACGGTTTGCTAGGAAGGTGGTTAGAGGTTTTCATGCCAATGTGGGTGGCTGACAAACAAGAAGTGGGTAGCGAGACATAGCGATAGAGCGAGAAAACTAGCATATCAAAGATAGAGATGATATCAAGGAATGTTCATCTTGCCTGGGTGTAATGCCCAGGATGGGACTATACCTCCTACGTGTCGAGGCACGACTTAAAGGTATAAGCCCATCCTAGAATGATCTCAAGTTTGGTATCTTTGCACGACTCATGTAAAAGAGGGATTAAACTGCAAAAGAAGATAGTTGGCTTACACTCGCCACTTCACACAATACATTACATAAGCAAGACATCATTCAAAACATCACAACCCGACTACGGGCGAAGATCAAAAGAAAGATACCAAAACAACATAAAGCCACAGGTCCGGATCGAATCCTAGTAGAAACCACTACTGATCGTCGGAAACGTCACAAGCATACGGCCAAACTCTTCATCGAGCTCCCAGTGTAGAATTTGAACCAGCTCCTGCATCAAACTCGGCTGAACCTACATCTGGTGTTGTAGTATCTGTGAGCCACGAGGACTCAGCAATCCCATAACCATGGGTAACAAGACTAGCAAAGCTTTATGGGTAGGAAGAGGTAAAGTGGTGAGGTTGCAGCAGCGGCTAAGCATAATATGGTGGCTAGCTTACGAGTACCAGAATAAGATGAGCATCTACGCAAACGGTCGCAAAAGTAGTGATCGCTAAAGATCCTGAACTACATAAGAATCAAACATAACCCCACCGTGTTCTCTTCTCAAAGTGAAAAGAGACAGTCACGGTTACTCACACAATTGTGTGTTTTACTTCGGATCATCTGTCAAGTTTTCTACAATCGGACATTAACAAATTCCAATCTGCCACATAACCGCGGGCACGACTTTCGAAAGATCATAACCCTGCAGGGGTGTCCCAACTTAGCCCATCACAAGCTCTCACGATTAGCTGAAGTGATAAATATAATATCATCACCCCTTATCTTAGGGAAATCCGATCAGGCTCGGCATCCCGGTAGCACAAGACATTTCGACAATGGTAAAACAAGTCCAGCAAGACCTCCCGGCGTGCCGACACCCTGATAGTAGCCGCGCGTATCTCGTCTCAGGCCACGACCGGATGGGCGATTCTACAGGTTATACCAGATACCTCGAGTTTCCCCGTGGCGGCCCCGCATAACCCCCGTTTGGGACCAACACCATCAGCACTGGCCCCCCCTGCTATGTAAAATTAAGAATCCCCGAGGGAGCGACCCCCTATGCAAATTTAATTATTTAATTAAGTTGTTATTATGAGCAAATTAAAACCAATGTTGGGCCTTGCTGGAGGAGTTTTATTCAAAGTCGAACTGTCAAGGGGTCCCCATCCACCCATCGTGTAAGGAACACAAAATCAAGGAACATAATGCCGGTTTATCGGCGCCTAAGGTGGCATGAGTGGAACAAAACACCGAGCAAAAGGCCAAGCCTTCCACCCATGCCCAGTATATAGGTGTGTTAATAATAATTATAGATATTGTGATATAACAACAACAAGTTCCCACCTGGAACGATCTTCATCTTCACCTGCAACTAACAACGCTATAAGAGGGGCCGAGCAAGCGGGTAACATAGCCAAACAGTGGTTTTGCTAGGAAGGTGTCAAGGTTAGAGGTTTCATGGCAACAAGGAGAGGCTGACATAAAAGATGGGTAGCGCGACATGTAACGATAGCATCGAGACAACTAAGCATGGCAATGGTTGTAAAGGTATCCAAGGGTATGATCATCTTGCCTGGGATCCCGCAAGGGAGAAGAACGGATCCATGAAGTAGACGGAGCAACACAGTCGAGCGAATCCTCACAACTCCGGAACGAAACCGAAGCTAACAAGAGAAGCAACCGGAAAGAAGCAAACAACACGGTAAACACACATGGCATAAACATGGCATACGATGCACAAGCAAGCATGATGCATGTCCGGTTTAAATATGCATGGCATGGCAAAGTGCACAAACAAGTACTACAAGTTAAGTGGAGCCCAATATGCAACGAGTTGCATATTGACGAAACACCACATTTAATTATTTAATTGACTCTCGTTATTTACAAGACAAGGTTAAAAGTTTTTAACGTAGCAAGAGGTGAAGCATAAGTAAACTAACTATCTAGGCATTTTAAATGAGGCCGGAAATAACAACAACAATTCCGAAAAAATCCCCATGAGCATGTTTAGCAGTTAAGCAAACAACAATTCACACATATAATGTTGTTAATATGATGCGGATGACATGATCAAGTTTATGCAATTTTTATTAAAGTTGACATGAAGATGATAAGGAGTATTTGTCACCATGGTGGAAGGAAAGGGTGCCACGGCGACGATCCAAAAATGATGCAACGCAACATCTCGGTTCCGGTAACTCGTTGAGAGTCCGGTGCAAAAGAAAGATGGCGTGAGCGGGCGAACAAGATGAAAAGGTGGGGCGATCCCATCACCGGGTTCCCACGGGTCGGCGACGAGGCAACCGAGGAGCACGACAAAATATGAAACGGGCATGGTGCACACAAGGGCAAACATTTCATACGACACGAGCATTCATCCACGGTGTCGTCTCGGTATACCTTCGAAGCGTGCGTTTCGAGGCGGTTCGAGATCGTAGTGGAAGTAGTCGTTCTCGCGATACGTAGAGGAAGAAGGCGTAGTAGTGGAAGTAATGGTACACGAGTCATAGAGGAAGTAGTCGTACACGGGGCGACGGTAGTTGTACACGTTGGAGTTTCCATTTCTGAAGAGGTACTTGAGGGTCTCGGCGACGGTAGTCGTTCGGGCGTCGAGTTCGTAGATGTACTTGGCGCATCCATCGTTTCCGGGGCGACGGTAGTGGTACTTGTTCACGAAGTCGTTCACGGGTCTCGGTCTCGCGTCGATCTTGCCGGTCTTGTTAAACGAAGGGGTACTTGGCGGGTCGGTCGTCGTGGTACTTGGGGGTTCTCGATCTCGCGACGGTAGTGGTACTTGATCCGTAGTTGTTCGGGGTCACGATGACGATAGTCGTACGCGGATCGTAGAGGAACTCGATGCATCCAAGGTCTTCGGTCTCCACTTGGCAAAAGAAACGGTTCCTGGACACTCCCAACAGCACAAGGCAACACAACAAAAAAAACAAAAGGGCAGCGCGACGGAGCGACGAGGCCATGCAGCGGCAGCACCGAAGGGGCCGGCGAGGAAGAGGACGGAGCAGGGCGGAGGTCGAGGCCAGCTCGGGGAGGCGGCCGGTGCCCTGGAGATGGAGGGAGCCACGGCTGGAGAAGAGGCGCTGGAGGGCACGGGCTCCACTGGAGATGGAGACGCGTTGGGGCGGACGGGGCTCCTGGCCGTCGCGGCGCTGCGTCGGGCTGGAAAAAGGGGACCGCAGGCCGCAGCCTTGACGCTGCCCGGCCGGCGCTGGGTCGCGCAGAGGCGGGGCGCCCGGCTGCTGGCGATGCAGGGCCGGAGGGAGAGGGTCGGGCGCGTCGATGGCTGGCCTTGCCGCTACGGGCGGTTGGAGAGGAGGGTCGAGGGAGCTGCGGCCTGGCTGGCCTGGCTCCTGGCGGAGCGGAGGAGGCGTCAGTGCCTGGGGCTCCTGGTCGGCCGAGGCAGGGCGCGGAGGAGGGAGGCAGGCATCGAAGGAGATGGGGGATCGAGGGGCTGCGGCGTTCGATGGGAAAGGTGCGAGGGGAACGATACGGAGGGAAAACTGGCGGCGGGGGTTGAGCGATGGGAGCGACTTTCGGCTAGGGTTAGGATTGGGCCGGCTGGGCCTTGAGGCCTAGCAGGCCGGCTGAGGGAGGCTGGGAGAGGGATTGGGCCAGGAGGAAGATGGGCCGGCCTGGGAGCCTGGCTGGGCAAGCCTAGAGGCCTGGCTGGAGGAAAAATGGCTGGGCTGGCTGCCGGTTGCTCTTCTTTTAACTGCTTTTTAGTAGAAATCAAAAGAGAGAAGAAAAGAATGCAAAGGGGGTTAGGGCAAAAGTTAGCACAAGGGACTAATTTTCTCGGGCTCATAAAAATGAGCAAGGTCCGAGAAATTAGAAAAAGGCATGATCGAAAAATATAATTCAAACATATTTGAATTTAATTCAAATGGGTTTGAACTAAGACTTGATTATTGAAGTGTCCAAAATGCTCACATTTTTGGAGGAACCTCGATACAACGGAAAAGAATTATTGGCAAGGTTTTTGAAGGAGAAACTTGAAGTGAAAAAGACATGGGGAAATAATATGCAAGTGTGTTGGGTTAATTCCAACGAATGGAATATTTATTATAGCTCCCTAAAATATTGGGAGTATATGTTATAAAGAGAAGACATCCTTCCCTCGATTTAAATGGACCGAAGGTCCACACGATTTATTAAGTTGAGATGCAAAGATGAATGACATGATGGCATGATGGCATGATGCAAAGCAAAAATAAATAACACAAGCACAAAATAAACACACGGGAGACCCGGAACATCTGGAATCTTCTGGGACGTCGGTCTTCGGGCGTCACACTGGGATCCCGCAAGGAAGAAGAACGAGTCCATGAAGTAGACGAGCCAACGTAGTCGAATGAATCCTCACAACTCAGGAACAAAACAAAAGCTAATGAGAGAAGGAGTCGGGAAAGAAGCAAATAACGTGGTAAACAGACAAGCATAAACATGGCATGATACAAAAACAAGTATGATGCATGTACGGTTTAAATAAGCATGCACAGTGCAACAAACAACACTTACTAATTAAGTGGAGCTCAATATGCAACGAGTTGCATATTGACGAAACACCACATTCAATCATTTAGTTTGCTCTCATTTATGTACAAGACAAGATTAAGGGTTGGTTAACATGGCAATAGGTGAAGCATGAGTAAACTAAACTTTTAAGCATTTTAAATGAAGCCGGAACAACACACAACATTTCTGGAAAATCCCCACATGTTATTTAGCAATTTTTAATGCAAACACCAATTTTAAACATTTTAAATATTTTTAACATGATGCGGATAACTTATACATGTTTTATGCAATTTTGTGAAAATGTTGACACGAGCGTGATAAGGAGCATTTGGTCACCATGGCGGAAAGAAAGGGTGCCATGGCGACGAATCAAAAAATGATGCAACGACAACATATCGATTCCATAACTCGTTGAGAGACCGGTGCAAAAGAAAGTGTGGATGTGTGGAACATGCAAAAGATGGTGGGGTGATTTCGGTAAATGGATTCCCACGTGGTGGTGACAAGGCAAAAGAGGAGCAACGTGCACCAACAATTCGGACTCAAGGCAAACATAGGGTGCATCTCATATAACACACATGCATTCGTTCACGGGCATCATCTCGGCGGTATACCTTCGAAGCTTACGTTTTGGAGCGAGTTCGGCGGTAGTGGAAGTAGTGGTACACGAGCCATAATGGAAGTAGTCATTCTCGGCGATCCTAAATGAGCAAGGCAGAAAGCCCTGGTAGAGTCTTGGCGTTCCAGGTTCTATGGTTGTGGAGTCGGAGTCGGGCCCGA
Source organism: Secale cereale (assembly GCA_902687465.1). Taxonomy (NCBI): domain Eukaryota; kingdom Viridiplantae; phylum Streptophyta; class Magnoliopsida; order Poales; family Poaceae; genus Secale; species Secale cereale. The sequence continues at coordinate 261,336,763 of LR738712.1, read as the reverse complement.
CTGAGTTGAGAAGAGGAGCAGGCCACAACTATTCGAGCAGGGGAGCAGCCGCAGCAGATATGGTTGAGATGAGGCCTCAAGGCGGTGGATCCGACAGAATCAGAAGCAGCGGCCTCGGCTCCAGCGGCTGGCTCCGGTGAGGGCACCGGTGGCCGGGGATGAGCGAAGTGGTGACGAGGAAGAGCGGCACTGGTCGCGATGGCTGGATGGCACAACAAAGACGGGGCCACCGGAGCTTACTGGAGATGGTGGTGGAGCTCCCTGTTCGTCCTTCAGTTCGCCGGCGGCGGGGTCCTGCTTGCCGGATGCGAAGCAAGGTCAGGGAGGGGGCCAGGTCGGGGATGGGGCGCCCATGGGGTCCTGGACCCTATCAAGATGGGGAAGGGCTGCCCGCGTGGTCGTCTCCCCATGAACCTGAGGCATGGGAGGAGCAGGCTTGGGGCGGCCATCCATGATGCTCCTGGACGGGCAGCTCGGGCGCAAGGAACGCAGTTGCCGCATGCCAGATCGCTCGGGGAGCTCCTCGTGCGCGGGAAAGGCCGACGTCGACGATGGGATCACGGCGCGGCTGGCGAGGGGTTCGGGCGCTGCGACTCTGGCAGCGAGAGGTGGGGAGCGAGAAGGTGGACGAGGAGATCGGGATGGACTGGCTGCGGGGGTAGGGTTAGGTTTATGTAGGGATGATTGTGCCAAAAGGGCTGGCCTGGTTGTGGGATAAAGTCCATAGAAAGGAAGAAAAGAAGGACAGATGGGCCTGCCTTGGTTAAGAGAGAAAGAAAGGTTTCTTCTTCTATTTTATTTATAGAAAAAAACAAGAGAAGGAAAAGATTTATTTGGGAGAGCCAAATAAATCTGAATTGAACTAAATTTGGCATGTGACTACTTCGATATAATACGAAGTGCCACAACGACAAAATGGAGTGGAAAGAGAAAGATCATGGATTTAGGATATGTGCAAACGGGAGGAACTTTAAAATGCAAGCGGGTTGTGGTCAATTCCAAAATAATGGAATTTTTTATAGCTCCCTAAATATTTTGAGAGGCCTTTATATGTTATAAAGAGAAATCACAAGTGAATTTCCTCGATTTAAATGGATTGAACTCCCATACAATTTTTTATTTGAGTTGCAAAGATTTGATGACTTGATGGCATGATGACATGATGCAACGCATAAAACAAATAAAACACACGGCAACAACCAAAATAAATGGATGGCATCTGAAGCATCTGTCTTGGGGCACCGGAGCAATGTACTCGGTTGGCCCAGCTGCACGGCCAAGAGCGCGCTGGTGGCCACGTCAATGGTGCATTCGGCGAATATGCCTTCCCTCAAGAAAGGCGAACACACAATGGACCCGTGGCCACTTAAACGGGGCAGGCCCACCTGTTCGCGGCTTAGCCAGACTGGCTGGCCGACAGGTGGGGCCCGTTTGTCAGGTCCATCCCCCATCTCCCGCTCGAACAGAGCAGAGGTTGGGGCAGCGTCGACGGCAGCAAGCCGGTTCCACAAGCCACAGTTTGGGGCGCCCGAGGCATGGGGGTGCTCGGGGCAGCAAGCTTCGTCGGCTCCGCCCATCAGCACGGCCGGGGAGGCCCAGGTCGTGGAGGGCGCCAGCCGAGGCGGATGAGGTCGACGTCGATGGTGGGCATGGCACTACGGCCATCGGGAGAAGTAACCAGAGTGCAGGGGAGCTTCGTGTGGTCGATGGTGATGCATTGAGACCCATAGGTGGATGGGACGGGGCTTGGGCGACGCGAATTTAGTCTGGGGCCGTCGGCGGCTCTCCGGCCATGGAGGCTATGGAGGGCACAAGGAGGGGAGTGGAATGGTCCAGTGGGTCACTTGGAGGTAGAGAGAGCGAAAGGGATTTAAAGGGAAGCCTGGGGCGACCTTAAGTAGCCGACCTATGGCTCTCCCTGGACACGGTCCATGGGTGGCCACGACAATGGCTCGAGCATCCAGGAGAGTGGGTGAGGGGTTGTCTACGGCGTGCGTGAGCATGGTCTAACTCGAGGGAGAAGGAGAGAGAGAGAGAGCGGGGCAAGCTCTTGCGGGTCCCGATCATGGGCGCATACTGGCGGAGGTGGGCGACATCTGGCACGCTCTGTAGGGTGGAGAGGGGGCAAGGGAGGAAGGGCCCTACACACTGGCGTGTCGTCGATGTCGAGAGGTCTTGGCAGGTGTGTCGGGGAGGGCCGAGGTGGCCGAAAGCATCCGGCAGGGAGCGGCTACAGTGCGGGTGCGCGCTGTAGCACGCTCTAGAGCACGCCTATTGCATGCCATGGCATGCCCTTGGCATGTAGGGATCGACCATTAGAGTCTAGGGGTCTAGGGGAATTAAAGAAGTGGGGTGGAGCTTTGGATGCTCTGTGGAACCACTTGAGGAGAGGAGGAGGGTGAAAAAGGGAGAACTGTTGTTGTCCAGAGAGGAAAATGAGGGTTTTCACCCCCCCCCCCAATTATTGGCCTCTGGGTGAATGGTTCCTCCTGGAGATGAAAGGTGACTTTGTTAAACTGTGGTAAAAAGTTGAGGTGAAGGGGAAGAGTAAAAAGGTTCAACATGATGATTTTGGTAAAGTGCCAGAAGGTGTTTGATAGAGGTTTGGGCATGCAAAAGTAGTCCAATTGACATGAGAATTAACATGATCAAATGGCATAAATAATTGAGCTTGTCCTCCACATTTGAGCTCATGAAGAAAGTTGCCAATGTGACTTTGGTAAACCCTAGAAATCAACAAAAATGGATTTTCCAAGATTTAGTCATGCAAATCTATTCTCCTTGATGGACCACTTGGTGTAGTGTCATCATTTGAGGATTTGACCATGTCCACGAAAATTGGGATTAAAAGGAGGAAGTTGGCAGTGTAGAGTTGTTCAAAGTTGGTTCTGGACAGAGAGGGTTTGGGGGCACTTTGATCAAGATATCCTTCTCTCCAACATGTGCCATTTGGTCTAGATGCATAATTAGACCATTTGAGCATGTGCACCAAGTTTGAGAGTATTTGGACATGTTTGGCAATGTAAAGTTGCTCATACTTCAAAATGGACAAGAATGGTTTTGAGGGGTTTTGATGAAGTTATCTTGATCTTCCAGACATGAGGCTTGGCAAGATCACCCAATATGTCAGATGTGACATGCTAGAATGTTCTTATAATTTTCAGAGAATATTTCCTTTGTACATATTTCAAAATCTTGAAATATCCAGAAAGTTTTTTTAGGGATTTGAACAATATTTTGAACATGACCATGTGTTGAAACTCATATATATGGACAATATATGTCCATTTAGCTTCCCTAATATTTCTCAAATATTTTTGAAAGATTCAAATAATTTTAACCTATTAAAGACCATTTCTGGCCTTAAGAAAAAGCATTTAAATAAATTAGACAAATAACTTTGAAAATAATATTTTAGTGGTTTTTGGGAGTCCTATGTCTAATCGGAGTGAAATATAATTTTTGAAAGATTTCCCACACCCTTAATTAAGTACTTGTAGTTCAAATCTCAATTCAGGTGGTTTGGGAAAAACCTAATTTAGAAAATATTTTTTGGCCAAATCATTTTTGTAAGAAAATACTATTCTGTTCTATACACATGGGATGATCAGTGGACAAAGTTTTGGATCAAGGTGAAGGAGTATAAGAGTTCAAGGATTTATTTGTTTTTAGAGCACTTGCAAACAACAAACAAAAATCCAATCAAGCAAAGTTCAAAAACACTCAAAAGTGTTGTGGCATGAAAAACAGGGCATGAAAGACCTGCCCCCCTTACAAGAATCTCGTCGCCGAGATTCCCAAACTAGGCGCGGAAATGAATACAGAAACTTGGATCTTGGGTAGTCTTCACATCCTCATGTTGCTTCTGCTTCCGAGTAGTGCTCGATTGAACCTTGAAGTACTTGATGGTGTAGCTTCGTGTATAACGTTCTTCTTGATCCAGGTTGCAAATGGGTCTCTTGCTATATGTCAGATTGGCTGGGGGTCGATGGCTTGGTGATAGATGTCCTCATCACTGATCGGGCTAGTTAGGAAGTCGAAAACACTTCAGGAGTTGTGTCGCGTGGAAATCGTTGTGCAAATAGGATAACTCAGGTGGAAACTCCAGTTCGCAACGGTCTTCTCTTCGTCTTGAAGTGATCTCGAAGGGGGTCGATAAACTTAGTTTTGAGCTTCCCTTTGCCATGGAAATGCTTGGTTCTTTTGAGAGGAGTGGCTTGTAGATACACGTGGTCATCGACGAGAAAGTATACTTCTTCACGACAGTGGTTGATATAGTTATTCCTGCTCGACATGGCGGTCTTCAAATGTTCCCTAACTAGCTAAACAACTACTTGAAAGGGTGTTCCACATGATCTCCTAATGTCCTATAATCCCCAAATACTTGAAAGGGCTATCCTTACTATAGTCAGTCCACCAATTTCCATTATCGTGATCTGATAAACTCCTATATGTCAAGATTATATCGACCCCAAAATCAAATCCGACAATTAATCCAATCTCTCTAGTTTATCTTCCACCGAGAAACATGGTATCATGATCGAGATCATCATTCTAATTCCAATTTACTCCCAACCATGTAGACTCACTCAGTATCTTACTCCACTACCTATTTAAATCCAAATCTCATGTCCTACGAGGATTTCTACATGTCCCCAAGCCATTATCATAGCGTCAACTATCTCCTATTAATATCATCCGATGAAGTCAAATCCTTGTACTTCCGAGAATTTCGTCTTGCGATCATAATTATCCTACTAAATCCATATTACTTAGGTGTAACGGAAGTTATGCTACTCTATTAACACGATCCCACCAAGTTCCTCTACCAACATGAAATCCTCATAATCCACCAGAGAGTCTCAGATAATTCCTCAAGGTCACAGATATATAAACTCATCAAGTCATTTGCCCTCTATTCCTACATCCTCAAATTGGTCTTCCCTATGGCATCATCGGTTTTTGTGCTATGTTAGGATGACAATGTGCTCGGTCACTCTCTCCATTAGTTCTAATGATCCCAGTGTTGTGCAAGGTTATAGAAGCTTAACTAGTCTCTTGCTATTTTGTGGGTTAAGCACATGGTTAAGGATTCGAGCTAGGGTATCTTGTGAAGTCTTGAAGGGTCCAGGGATGGGTTTCTTAACATGAGGGGTTAACATAACTCTACGGGCTTGCACTTGGTCGAGGAGGCTACAGCAAAAGTCTTCAGTGCTAGTTGGTTGCGGAAGTAGAATCCTTGGTGTATCTTGTCTTCCTGGTCTTCAGTTGAGGAGAGGGATGAGAGGGAAAAGTAGCATAGAGGAGGTGGGATGCCTAAAGGGGGTTCTGTAGTGCAAGTGCAAACAAACAAGTGCGGAGAGGGCCAAACACAAGCATTAAGATAAGGAAGGTGATATAGTCGCGTACTTGATACCTTGGACAAAAGGGCGACTGATGCCAAAACACAAACAAATAAAAGAAAGTAATACACAATCATGTTTCTATTGAAACCATAATATGGACTCGACTGCGCATAGGGGGTACACGACTCATCCAACCCTAGGGGTTCTCGGATTTAGTAGTCGTGCTTTGCTCCATGCCTCGTGCAGTCTTCTAGGTTTTCCTCAGATGTCTCTATGCCTCTTGTATTTGTTCGATGAAACTATCCGGGTTGAGCCTGAAGAATCTTCATCAACTTCTCGCCCGATGAACTGACGGGGTGAAGGTGGTTCCTCCAAGTTGACATTGACTTTGTCTTCTATTGTCTTCCTAATCAGGAAGATCCCTTTTGCCTCTTGTTGGTTTCGTTGATGGCAACATCGACA
>LR738712.1:261231560-261330856 GCA_902687465.1 Secale cereale | reverse complement strand
GGGGGGGATCAAGAGAACCGTTTTCGTGCTCACAATAGTGAGGCGGACCAAATGGTGAGGTTCTCATCCACTGGTGGTTTCCGATACAGCAACGGTAGCGACAGGGTTACTCTATTAGCAATGTATATCGTGATCTTGCATATCTTAGGACCTGATTGTTGCAGGCTAAGGTTGCATCATCTTGGGGAAGTGTTGAGGGTGTCACCATCTTCCGAGTCTGGGTTTCCTCAATCCTTGAGATGGTGTCTTCTGTCTTGTCGTGGTGTCGCCAAACTTGTGTTCAGAAGATGTGGGTGAATTAATGTTTGGCAAGGTGTCTTCCTTCTATATTATGCACGAGGATTACAAGGAATCCCGTGGTCAGGGGCATGAGGGTGCTAGCGACCATTTGCAAAAAAAATTGAAGGGGGAGAAGCCAATAAGGAAAATATATCTTTAGTTGTCGAAAAAAATCAGAAGGGAAAGAGAAGTATAGATACATTTAAAAATATTAGTGATAGTTTTGGAAATAGTTTTACCCTAACTAACGACCATGGTAGCTAAGGCTTCCTACATTAGGATGGCTCCGATACCAGCTCTAAGTGGACCCCGACTCATAAGTCATGATCATTGAATGCATGCGTACAGTGATCCTAGAGATGAATGCTCACTGAACACACATAAGCTGAATAACAAGAGTCTTACATCTATGCATACCGTCTTACACACGTAGGATCATTATGGTCAAATCTTAAGTATATCATCACAGCGGAAATCTACGTCTATAACTTGGACCCATGGCATCTTCCTTAACCCTACAGGCATTCTGACTGGGAAGTGTCCTAGCACGCATGTTCTTCACCAAAGAATTCTTCATCTTACACCTAATATTTCATGCCAGGCCAATAAAATAACCATTGGCAAGCCAATGAGTACTTTGAATGTACTCGCAAGCAACCCAAGAGTGATAACAAAATTATTATGCAAGGCTCTACTGCTAAATTGGAATTTTGCGGAAAGCTAGTTTTTCTCATGCAAGTATGATTAACATTTGTCAAGGACATGAATGCGTCTGCAACAAGCATCAGGAGGTTACAGACATCAACATCGAGAAAGAGTTATGAACAACTCATGATCAAGCTCATCGTGACTTCCTCATGAATCATATTAACAATATTACCAAACTGTGTTGTTTTCCTTAGACACACACTAGGTTTTGTAAACGATGGACGTAGCCCAAGAGCGGTAATCCAACTGTCCTTGACCGTGGACATGGCTATTCGAATAGTTCGACACTCTACAGAGGTTGTGTCGGATTCAGGGCTCCGCAGACCCTAGATAGATTTGAACTCTGGGGTGCGTGCAAAGAACTCAACTTCCCCAGTCTGCCAACTCATCGATCTCACGGCCTAGCTCGATGAACTGGAAGGAAATGAAACAAGGCAGTTTACCCAGGTTTGGACCACCTTGCGGTGTAATACCCTACTCCTGCTTTATGGTGGAGTAGCCTCGAGGTGGGCTAAGGATGCACTAGTACAATGGAGGAACAACCTCAGCGGGTGTGTTCTTGTGCGTGTGAGGGTGAGGATGGTATGAATGATCCGTCCCCCTCTATGGTGGTGGCTAGGCTATATTTATAGTGACCTTAGTCCTCATCCCCCAAAATGAAGGCGGGAAGGGATCCCATAACGGGCAAATTGGAAGGGGGGCAACTAGTACATCTTATCCTGATGAAATGTGGTCTTCCCCTGCAAAGCTTCTGGCTGTGACGCCATGGTGGGGTCGGTGATGACATTCGTCCTGTCGTCCTGGAAATCTTGGTCTGGTTGCATGGAAATGGAAACCTTTGGCTGATTCCTCGGGCCTCCGCGCCCGTGCTTGCCTCGTTAGCACCAAAGAGGAAACCTGTTGTACTGCGCCGCCTGGCGCCCGCCTGGCCTCGGTCGCCAAGGCTCGCGTCATCTGAACCTCACGAGGTGGGGACTTGCATAGAACTTTCCGCACCTCAGGAGCCAGTCTAGTGAGGCTGCTCCCTCCAGAGGTCTTGTAGTCGTCCGCCTCGTGAGGCTTGGCACCTTGCGAGGGTCTTGTGTGTTGATATTGAAGATGGGTCGTACCAGGCCGGTGATGGAGCCACATTGCGGGCTGCACGCAGGCAAGTCTGGGTACCCTGGTTCCTAGAGCACCGACAGTAGCCCCCAGGCCCTAGGCACGCTCGGACTTGGCTTCGAGGCGATGCCAAAGGGCAAGGGCGGAGTGCCACGGGCCCCAATCGCCTGCGTCCTGGTCGACACGTGGTGCATGATGGGACGTGGGAAACTCCACTTCCCCATGCAGCCTTGGAAACTGCCAGACATGATTGCTGCCTGTTGTAAGCGCACGTTTGCCAGACTTGACTACCGCGTTCGCCCTTGGCTCCCCACCTTCCTGGGAACTCGCTGGTTCTCTCCCAGATTCGGCGCCGGTGCCAATCTTCCCTTGACACCATGGCCCCAAGGTCGAAGAAGAAGGGAAAGGCATGCACGCCCGATGAATCCTGGCCTGGCTTGGAGCCCGTGCTTGATCGGTCGACGATGGTCAATCGGGAGGGGTTGGACAAGGTTCGGCCGGCCGCCGCCGCCGATTCCAACGAGTGGAAGGCAACGATGGTCTGGCCTGCCTCCCGGTCTATGATGGACATGGAGGCCACCGAAATCCCCATCCATCTTCATGCTCTCCTGGACGGCTTGGTCCCTCCTTTCTCTGATTTCTTCAATGCCACACTCTCGCATTACCAGATCCAAGCGATGCATCTGGATCCCAGGTCCATCATCCTCCTTGGCACCTTCGCCTTCCTGTGCGAGGCTATGGTGGGCATTGCCCTGTCTGTGGCCTTGCTCCACCATTTCTTCTCGCTCCACCTGGTCGACGACCGACAGCGCTCGAGATGCGTGGCTTTCCAGGCCGTGGCGGCTACAGCTGGCTCAGGCATCGACTTTGCACTCCACCCGGATGTGAAGGGGTTCCGGAAGCAGTGGGTGTTTGTGGACACCGCCGCGTACATGTCACTGATCCATCTCCCGCGAGCGCCGACGGAACCCGGCTTTGGCTGGGGGCACTTGAAGCTTGCCGACCGTCGGCTCGCCCACGTCTAGTACAGGCTGGACAATTTGAAGAAGGTCGGGGTGACGTCCCTGATGGAGGTGAGGGAGTTCGTCAGGTGGCGCATCGTCCCGCTCTATCGCCATTCTTGCCCAATGTGGTCCTTCGCTGGCCCTAAGGACCCCATGAGGCTTCAGGTGCCTTCACTCCCATCCAAGACGCTGCACGCAATGCTTGATCTCCTAACGGGCAACCCAGCGCATGTCGCGCTTCCAAAGGAGGGGTGCCTCTTGTATAACTACTCGAACAAGGAGGACTTCGTGAAGCAGATACCCTTCTTTGATGAGTGGGGGCTGCGCCCGAAGGTCCATGAAGGGCCTCATGAGAATCCCATCTTGGTGGCTCCTATACTCGCAGATCCTGTGGCGCGCGCCCCAGATGTGGGTGCAGGGGGCGAACACCACCGGATGCTCCTGGGGCGACTGATGGGGAGTGGATGTCGGCAAGTGCTCCTGAGGTAGTCACTCCTGAAGCCCCGATAATCACTCCTGAGGTGGCCTCTATTGAACAGGTGCGGCCCGACGCTCCTAAGGAGGTTGCCCTTGAAGTCCAGGCAAGTGCACGTGAGGCAGTGGCATGCAGCCCAGCCATAAAGGGCCATGCTCCGATCCTTGGCTTGCTTCGCCCGAACCTTGGAGCACTCCGCAAGAGGAAAGGACTCTGGAGCTGTAGTGGAGACGGTCCCCGGCCCCTGAAACAAAGGAAGTACATAGCAATAGATGAGTAAGTGCCTTATATTTGTGGTTCTTCGCGTGCTATGTCCTTTCCTGACCCTGGATCCTCAGGATCTCTCTAGCTGCGGCGAAACCTCCTGGGGCACATCCTCCCGTGGCCCTTGGCTGCTTGCGACTCTGAGCCCCCCGCACCAAGCACCCACACGAGGTACGAAAGCAGCTCGCGAGGCGAATGCATCGCTAGGGGCCATGAGCCTATGCCCCCAGCACCGTTCCTTCATGGTCGCTTCTGGAGCATACGAGGTGTGCTGAGGGCTCCTCCACTGGTCCTCACTTGTGGCTGGGCGACCCCAGTACTGGCTTCATCTTCGAGCGGTGGGGCCGTGTCGCTCGGCGCCTCTACCAAGGCCCAGGAAGTAGTTGAGGGAGCGTCGGCCACAAGCCCTTTGCCGGAGGTAGGCGAGTCGCCCCGCGCCTCCCGGACAGCCCCTGGCATGGAGGAAGGGCTCGGTAGCGTGCTGGAGATCGCGCGCGGGCCCAGTGCTATCCGCCATGACCTTTTCCAGGAAGCCATGGGTGCGCTGAGTCAGCTTGGGGGAGAACCTATCAATGTCGACGCCCGCCTCGAAGCAGAGAGCCTCTGCTTAGCGTGCGAGGGGCACCAGGTAAAGGTCGCCATCAACCTAGGGCATCTCCAGCATGAGCATGCACATGCAGACGTTGCGGTGTCCCTTGCAGCTTCTCGTGACGCCCACACTCGCGCTCTAGAAGAGGCCAGTGCCATTGACTGCCGTCGCGAGGTGGAGGAAGAGCGGGAGAGGAAGCTTCAAGCTTCGAATGATGCCCTTGAGCGGTAGGTCCAGGTGCGCAAGGCCTCCCTGGCGGCACCATCGAGGGAGACCCCCTCCGATGCGAAGGAGGTCCGGGCACGTGAGGACACGCTGGCACTTGAGGTCTTGGAGCACAGCTTGGAGCTCGAGAGGCTGGAGGTGAGGGAGCGCTAAGTTGTCGCGGCTGAGGACGCCACCGCCCCTTGGGAAGCCAGGATCCAGCATGAGATTGACCAAAATGTGGCGGAGATTTGTGGGTCTCTTGTTGAAGAATACCGCCATAAGTTGAGGCTTCAGGAGACCTGCTTCCAGCAGCGGCAGGTCGAGCTGGAGGGTAGGACCGCCGCCCTTAGGGCGAGGCTAGCTGCAGCGGAGCAGCGTGAGATGGTTGCCAAGGAGGCTCAGGATTACGCCCAAGGTGACTTGTCTTCGCTTCAGTAGCAAGTCGCAGACGTCTCATCCATCGTGGGTAAGGCCGCGAACGAAGCAAGCCATCGTCGGATGATGCAGTGTGAGCACTCCTTGATGCTTGAAGATATTAGGGTCAGGGCCAACCGGGCCATAGACACCATCGGCGAAGAGAGCGTCTCTCAGCCGCATGAGGATGATGACAGCGGCTACCTCCACTTCTTTACTCAAGTCGTAACCCGTCTGGAAGACCGGGCCACAAGAGCTCGCCAACTTGTCGAAGAAAGAATCCGGGGCCTTCTTGGGGGGCACGTTCTCATGCATCTTCAGCTACCTTCTCAGTCTCGACCCCAACTTTGACTTAAATGCTGCGATAGCCCCCGTGCCCAGGGACACTCATGGTGATTTGGAGATTTGGGTGAATGACCATGTGGAAGACATGGTCGCAGAGTTTTCCCTTGAGGGTGGTGTGGATGTGCTCGCAACCGAAGAGGGTGATGTGTATGGTGATGATGAAGACGGCGACGCCGACAGCAGCGCGCCCTGCTAGGCTTGCATTTCCTCTCATGTCCTATATGCAAAAAATCTTCGGATACTACCCCAGAGGGTGTGAAAGTGTGGGGACCCCGACTTAGAAGTCGAGATCACCGAATGCACGTGTACAGTGATCCCAGAGATCAATGCTCACTGAACACACAGAAGCTGAAATAACAAGAGTCTTACATCCATACAAATAGTCTTACACGAATTAAGGCCATTATGGCCAAGTCTTACATAGATAGAGCCTCACGGGCTGAATAGGAAATAACTCAAATAGCGGAAGTCTTCGATAAACGGGTAGAACCCATGCCATCTGCCTTAACCCTACATGCATTCTGACTGGGATAGCGTCCTAGTTCGCATGTTCGTCTCCAAAGAACTCTTCCTCATATTCCTGTTCTTCCATGCCTGGCCAATTAAATAACCAGTGGCAAGCCAATGAGTACTTTGAATGTACTCGCAAGCAACCCATGATGTGGTTCAAAGTAACAGTGCAATTGAATAATAATGATCAATCTAGCAAGGCTAGAACAAACATTCTATCAGCAAGTTAATGCATCAATAAACTCGCGTAACCTCGAAGACAGGTTACCGATATCAACATGAATATGATTCATCTCATCGAGTCAAGTCACCACCTTGACTCACATACACACGCATGGTTTCACAAACATTGGACGTAGCCCAAGAGCGGTTACCCAACTGTCCATGACCGTGGACACGGCTATTCGAATAGTTTGACACTCTGCAGAGGTTGTACACTTTACCCACAAGATCCGGGGAACTTCCGTGTCATCCACGACCCGCGGTACCTCAAGTACCCGGGGTAAGCACCCGGTCATTACCTTTCCTTAGACGACACTAACATAGAGTCCACTCGTTGGTACACGGCCCTCGGGTACAAACAATAGATCACGGGACTTGACCTAATTTCAATGTCACGCATACCCGAAGGGACCAACGGTGTGTCCGGTGCCCTGTGAAAACAGTCATGGCCGCCTATCCAAGCACGACCCCGTCCCGGGAAAGACCTCGAGTCTTCCCGTCACTAGTAATGCGGGCACCATGCTAGTATCGACCTAAGTATTCAATAAAGCCCCGTCCCATAAGGGGTAGTGTGGTTGCACATGTATGGTTGGAATAACGGTCGCAACTTAAACCAATCCGTTTGAAAAACACACACACTTGCCTTGGCACACCACTTCGTCATCAAGTGGTCACCCAACTCATCATCATCATCTCCCTCGGGCATAAATGGCACCCGACGGGGTTTTATGCAAAGACTTCAACCATGAAGGTTCATGTCACACATGCATCACTAATCATAGCCACTCACCATATGCAAGTCTTCTAGCACATAGCAAGATCAAGATCATGGCATGCATCATATGGTGGAATCAACTAGGTCACTATCGTAACCCTAATCATCATGCATCGGAAACAAACGGGTTCCGAAGAACAAGTGTATCATGGTCAAAGGGCTGCTTGCCTGGATTGGCTTGGTCTTCAAAGTCTTCAAATCCTTCTCCTTCTTCTTCCACAGCAACTTCGTCAAATACGGGATCTATACGTCGCATAATAACCACGGAAAAATAAGAATACAAATAAAACAGAAAAATCAAAGTGCTCAGAAAAATGTCAACTCATTTTTGTAAAATACTAGAGGGATTTCTAAGATGGGGAAAAATCTTAGTTGGAGTTTTGGAGTAACAGAATGGAATCTATTGATTTTTGAACAGGAGTTTAACTGCGCAAATTTGAATTTAAATTTGAACAGTACATCAAAGTTTCATGGATTTGAATGAAAGTGGTACCATTAAATAGGTTGGAATATTACAAGATTTTAGGAGTTGGAATTATTTAATTTGGATCAATATTCTTTTCTGTAGAAATGTTTAAAGCATTTACAGAAAAGAAAAAGAAAAAGGGGTCCTGTGCACTGGGCCAGAGAAGGCCACAGTGCACGGCCCAGATGGATCGGCCCAGCCGAACGGGAGCCTGCGCGCGCACGTCAGGTTTTCAAACCTGACGGGCGGGGCCCGTGGGTCAGCGGCACAGAGGAGGGGGAGAGAGGTGGGGGGATGACAGGCGGGGCCCGCTTGTCATCTCTAACCCCACGGCCACGGTGACGGCGAGCTCACCGGCGAGGATTCCGGCCACGGCGATGGCAACGGAGGCCAGGGACGTGACCAGCGTCGTGTTGCGGTTGCTGTGGTGGTGGTGCGGCACGGCGGAGAGGTCCGGTTCACAGGCGGCGAGGTGGAACGGCGGAGGCTCGTCGGGAAGTGGTGGCTGAGGTTGTTTCCGGCTGCAAACGGAGGGTGAAACGAGGGGGAAATGGTCAGTGAGGTGCGGCGGTTCCGAAACGGGTGGAAGGAGAGGCAGGGGAGGCCCGTACCTCGAGATCGCCGGCGGCCCGACGCGGCGGCGCTCCGGTCGATCCCGAGCACTGGGACCTTCTGGGGTCGAACTGGAGTCGCTGGGGGTGATCAGTGGAGAGGAGTGAGGCTGTGGATGGTGCTGGAGAGGCTCGGGAGGGGCTTATATAGCCGCGCCCGTGGTCCACCGTGGACCCGTGCGCCGGCGAGGTTGCAGGCGAGGCTAGGAGGGGTTCTGGAGCCTGGGATCACGCCGGGGAGGTTCGTGGACTTGCTCCACGTCCAGCTGAGGGGAAAAGAGGAGCGGGGAGCGTCACAGGAGTGTGCGCGTGCGAGGCAGAGGAGTGGCCGCCGCGAGCGGCCAGCGCGCGTGCGACGACGGCCACTAGAGGGCGCAGGAGGAGGGGGGACAGCGCCGGGGAGGTCGCAGACGTCGAGGAGCCTCGACTGGCGCGAGGGGGAGGCCCGAGGCTGTCGGGGGAGGCTGATTGGCCGGAGCCAGCGTGCGGGGTGCACTGTTGCGCGCTCCAGAGCGTGCGTTTGACTGGCATCGCCGCGCTCTCGCCGGTTTGTTCCAAACCAGCGTGTCCAACAGTGTCCAGCGCGTTGTGGGAGGAGTAAAGAAATGGCCTGAGGCCTTGGATGCCCTGGAGACGCTGAGAGAGAGTGAGAGTGTTGGTGAAATGGTAGAAACCTGCTATACAGCAAGGTTAAACAGAGGTTTCACCCCTCAATCATGGAGCTGAGGTGCTGGGGGAGTTACTGGAGGTAGCTGGTAACTCAATGAGCATGTGGTAAGAAGTTGATGCCATGGAGAAAAGTGAAAGTGGTCAAGTTGGAGGTTTTAGAAATTCTGCAGAAGGTGTTTGATCAGTGTTTGGTCAAGTAAATGAACTCTACTTGACATGGCACTTAACAGGGTTGAAAGACATGAGAAAATAGGGTGCTTCACCAAATTTGGGCTCATTTGAAGAAACTAGCCAATGTAACTTTGGTGAACCCTAGAAATCAACAGAAACAGTTTCATCTTGATTGAGTCAAGCTAATCATCTCCCCTTGATGCACCACTTGGTGTAGCACCATCATTTGGGGTATTGATCATGCCCACAAAGTTTGAAGCTCCAGATAAAAAGTTGGTAATGTAAAGTTGTTCAAATTTGCATTTGAACAGAAAGGGTTTTGAGGTGATCTGATCAAGTTGCTCTTATTCCAAATCTTGTGCCATTTGGTCTAGATGCCTTATTAGGTCATTCTAGCATGTGCACCAAGTTTGAGAGAATTTGGACAAGTTTGGCAATGTAAAGTTGCTCAAACTTCAAATATGGACAGAATGGTTATGAAGGGGTCTGAGGATGTTTTCTTGCTTCCCAAGGCATGGGACTTGGCAAGATCATCAAATATGTCATATATGACATGATAGAATTTCCCTGGAATTTTTGGAGAAAATTTCCTTTGTAAATATTTCAAAAGCTTGAAATATCCAGAAAGGGTTTTAGAGGGTTTAGCCCATTATTTTGAACATGACCAAGTGTTGAAACTCTTATATATGGACAATATATGTCCTACGAGTCTCTCTGAATTTTGGCAAATATTTTTGAAATAGTTAAATAATTTCCCCCTATTAAAGACCATTTCTGGCCTTAAGAAAAAGCTTTTAAATAAAATAGGAAAATAACTTTTAAAATTATACCTTTTTGGTTTCTGGGAGTCCTATGACTACTAGGTCTCAAATAAACCTTTTGAAATAATTTTCTCACCCTAAATCAAGTACTTGCAGTGCAAATCTCAATTCAGGGGTTTTTGGAAAACTAAATTTATAAAATACTTTTTGGCCAAATTAATTTTGTAAGAAAATACTATACTGTTATATAACACTTGGCATGATCATTGGGCAGAAGTTTTGGGTATGGAGATGAATTCTACAAGAGGTCATAGTTGACTTTAATGAGCACATGAAAAAGCAAATGAAGAAAACTCAATTCCAAATAAAAAGCCAATGATGCTAAAAAAATTTGCTGGTCCAAATTTTCATGCTTCAAAGATACAAATAACATGTTACAAAATGCAGGGTGTGACAGACCTACCCCCCTTACAAGAATCTCGTCCCCGAGGTTCCTAAACTAGGGCTTAAAAGAGGTCGGGTAACTCGGATCTAAGATAGTCTTCTCGCTCCCAGGTTGCTTCTGCTTCGGTGTGGTTGCTCCACTGGACCTTGAAGTACTTGATGGTACGGCTGCGCGTACGTCGTTTTGCTTCGTCCAGAATGCGAATGGGCTTCTCGCGGTAGGTCAAATCAGGCTGCAG
The DNA here is from genome assembly GCA_902687465.1 of Secale cereale. Classification (NCBI taxonomy): domain Eukaryota; kingdom Viridiplantae; phylum Streptophyta; class Magnoliopsida; order Poales; family Poaceae; genus Secale; species Secale cereale. Next base: position 261,320,602 of record LR738712.1, on the reverse strand, counting down.
ATCAATGGCTTGGTGATCCACATCCTTGTAGAGATTGGGCTTGTCCGGAACTTGGAGACATTTCCGGAGTTGTGACACATGGAATACATTGTGCACATCGGATAGCTCAGGTGGTAGTTCCAACTGATAAGCCACTTCTCCTCGTCGGTCGGTGATCTTGAAAGGGCCAATGAACCTTGGCGCGAGCTTCCCCTTGACGTGGAAACACTTGGTTCCCTTCAGAGGAGTTACCCGCAGGTACACATGATCTCCGACACGGAAACTCATGTCTCGGCGTCGAGTGTCAGCATAACTCTTCTGCCTTGACTTGGCTGCCTTTAATCGCTCTCTGACTAGTTGGACTTGCTCTTCTGCTACGCGGAGAATATCCGGTCCAAAGACTAGTCCTTCTCCAGTCTCCGACCAATTGATGGGTGTGCGGCATCTGCGTCCGTACAATACCTCCAATGGTGCCATTTGAAGGCTTGACTGGTAACTATTGTTATAGGAGAACTCGGCAAAAGGGAGACAGTCTTCCCACTTGGCTCCATATGCCAGGACAAAGGCTCGGAGCATGTCTTCGAGAATCTGATTGACTCGCTCAGTCTGTCCTCCGGTCTGTGGGTGGAAAGCCGTGCTGAAAGACAACTTGGTTCCCAAGGCTTCTTGGAATCTCTTCCAGAACCTTGAAGTGAACTGGGTGCCTCGATCTGACACAATCTCCTTGGGAACACCGTGGAGACTTACGATTCGGTTGATATAGAGAGTTGCCAGCTGGTTGCCTGAGTAGGTAGTCTTGACATGAATGAAATGGGCCACCTTGGTCAAATGATCGACTATGACCCAGATAGAGTCATGTCCTCTATTCGACCTTGGTAATCCAGTGATGAAGTCCATTCCGACTTTATCCCACTTCCACTCAGGAACCTTGAGTGGTTGAAGCAATCCAGCAGGTCGCTGATATTCAGCCTTGACCCTTTGGCACACATCACACTTTGCAACATAGGTTGCAATCTCTCTCTTCATACCGTGCCACCAGAATCATGCCTTCAAGTCTTGGTACATCTTGGTTCCTCCGGGGTGGATGGAATACGAAGTGTCGTGGGCTTCTTGCAGAATCAGCGTTTTCAACTCGGTGTTGTTTGGTACGCAGAGGCGACCTTTGTACCAAACAATCCCGTGCTCGTCTTCGGAGAATCCTGGGGCCTTGCCCAGCTTCATCTTCTTCTTAATACCTTCAATGCTTGCGTGTCCATCTTGTGCCTTCTTGACGTCATCCATCAGGGTCGGTCTGACTTCCAAATGATCCAGAAATCTGGGGGTGACTAATTCCAAACTGAATTGTTCGATCTCCTTAAACAAGGCTGGCTGCCTTTCTTGAATAACGACATTCAAAGAGCAAGCCTTCCTACTTAAGGCATCGGCCACCACGTTAGCCTTCCCAGGGTGATACTGAACACTGAGGTCATAGTCTTTGATGAGTTCCAACCATCTCCGCTGCCTCATGTTCAATTCCTTTTGGGTGAAAATATACTTCAGACTTTTGTGGTCTGTGTAAATCTCACACCGTTTCCCTAGGAGGTAATGCCGCCATGTCTTCAAGGCATGAACAACTGCCGCTAGCTCAAGATCGTGAGTAGCGTAGTTCTCCTCATGGGGTCGTAGCTGCCTGGAGAGGTATGCTATGACGCGGCCTTCTTGCATCAGAACGCTTCCCAATCCGGTTCGAGAGGCATCACAATATATCACGAACTCCTTGTGAATATCAGGTGTTGCCAGAACTGGGGCGGTGGTCAATCTCTTCTTGAGCTCTTGGAAGCTCTCTTCGCATTTTGGCGTCCACTCGAACTTCTTGTCCTTTTTGAGGAGCTGAGTCATTGGTCGTGCAATGCTAGAGAATCCTTCCATGAACTTGCGGTAATAGCCCGCTAGTCCGAGGAAGCTTCTGACTTCCTTGACGGTCGTTGGAGATTGCCATTGGGTCACAGCTTCGATTTTTGCAGGATCAATAGATAATCCTTCTTCGGTCAAGACATGACCTAAGAATCCAACTTTATGCAGCCAGAACTCACACTTGCTGAATTTGGCATATAGTTGGTGCTCACGAAGCTTGTCTAGGACCATCCTCAGGTGCTGCTCATGCTCTTCCTCCGACTTCGAGAACACAAGAATGTCATCAATGAAGACAACAACGAACTTGTCCAAATATTCCATGAAGACTTTGTTCATGAGATACATGAAGTAGGCCGGGGCATTGGTTAACCCAAAAGACATGAACGTGCACTCGTACAGGCCATATCTGGTTACGAATGCCGTCTTCGAAATATCTTGGGGTCTGACCTTCAGCTGGTAATACCCAGATCTGAGGTCGATCTTGGAGAATACCTTGGCTCCACTGAGTTGATCAAACAGATCTTCGATCTTGGGAAGTGGGTACTTGTTCTTGATTGTAACTTCATTGAGGGAACGATAGTCAATGCATAAGCGGATGGTACCGTCCCTCTTTGCCACAAACAGAACAGGAGATCCCCAGGGGGAGGCACTCGGGCGGATAAATCCCTTCCTTAGCTGCTCTTCTAGCTGCTTCTTCAACTCGGCTAATTCTTCCGTCCCCATCCTATAAGGCTTCTTATAGATGGGTCCTGCTCCGGGCACGAGCTCGATGATGAACTCAATGTCACGGTCAGGGGGCATTCCCGGTAGTTCATCCGGAAAGACATCAGGATACTCACATACCACCGGTACTTGATCTAGCCCAACATCAGACAGACAATTGACTTTAGCGGTTTGAGCGGAAGAGGAGTTGGGAGCAAACTTGACTTCGACTCCTTGGTCATTGGTCACAGTGACTGTCCGATTGGCACAGTCTAACAAGCCTTGGTGCTTACTGAGCCAATCCATTCCTAAGATCACATCCAAGCCTTGCGATCTCAGGATGATAAGGTCTGCTAGGAAGTCTACACTGTTAATGGTAATACTGACTCCTTTACAGCCTATCTTGGCTCTCATCTCGGCTCCGGGGGTTTGTACCACCATAGGGTTATTCAGGGGTGTAGGGGTCATGCCACTTTTTAATGCAAATCTTTGAGTGACAAATGAATGCGTTGCTCCAGAATCAAACAAGACAGTTGCAGGTGCTGAGTTGACAAGGAACGTACCCAGCACGACGTCCGGGTCTTCCTGGGCTTCTTCAGCAGTGACGTGATTCACACGCCCCTTCCCATAGTTCGGTGGATTGCGAGGAGCTGGGTTCCTTGGTGGCATTCCACGGCCTTGTCCTTGGTTCTGCACATTGGGGCGCGGGGCTTCAGGCTTCTTGTTGGGGCACACCCTTGAGATGTGTCCGGGCTGACCACATCCAAAGCAAGTGACTTGGTTTGGAGTGTTGATCTTGTTGCCACCACTGGTATTGGGGTTGAAGGCTGGCCTGGGGTTGGCATACTGCTGAGGCTGAGGGTTAGCACGAGGTGCAGGAGCTCTTGGCTGCTGATAGGTTGGCTTGGCCGGGGCTGACTGCCACGGACGAGGCTTCTGGTTGCTGGAACTTCCCTTACTGACCAACTTGCACTTGCGAGTGTCTTCCAAAGCACGCCGCTTGTCTTCAAGCAAAAGTTCCTTGTTCACCAGGTCAGGGAAAGACGGGCAGTCGCACACGACAAGCGAGTATTGCAGAGTCTGATTAAGGCCTTCCATGAAGCGCTCCCTTTTGGCAGCATCAGTGCTGACATCTTCAGGGGCATACCTTGACAGAACACTGAACTTCTGCATGTACACCTTGACAGTGCCACTTCCTTGCTTCAGGGCTCGGAACTCACGCTTTTTGATAGCCATGATTCCGGAAGGAATGTGGGACTTGCGGAATTCTGCCTTGAAGTTAACCCAAGTGATGTCTTGTTCAGCATGCATGACCTTGAATCCATCCCACCAAGCTCTAGCAGTTCCCCCGAGGCAGTGGGCTGCATAAGCCACCTTCTCGCGATCTTCGGTGCATCCGACTAGTTCCAGGATTTCCTCAATGGAACGGACCCAGTCATCTGCATCCAGGGGTTCAGCAGTCTCGATGAAGGTTGGCGGTGCATGCTTCTTGAACTCTGCCAACGTGGAACGTCCATTGCCATTCCCCGCCGGCTGGCGGTTGTTGGTGACACCTTGAGCAATCAGCTGGAGAGCTGCAGTGTTAGCTTGGCGTTCCTCTCGGAAAGCTTGGAGAAGCTGAGCCAATGTCCATGCTTGGAGGAGGTGGTGGTGGAGCTTGGTCGTTGGTTTGGTCGTGGCCTGCCTCTGGCTGAGAGGATGCTCCGGCTTCGGGCTGCTGGGTAGAGGTACCAGTACGAGTTACAACAGGCATCCTATTGGAGTGGTAAAAGGTCTCATGACTCGGAAGAGGGAAAGCAAGATAGATGGGTGCCTAGTAAGGGGGTGGGTGTGACACTAAATCAAATCATGCAAGGGCCGAAAGGCCAAAACACATCCATTAAAATCCAAATGGGTGATGCAGTCGTTTACACATTCCCGAAGGAAGAATACGACATACATCCAGACACAACAAAAGCAACACTAGATGGTTTCATATGAACCATACAAGGACTCGACTGCGCATAGGGGTTACACGACCTATCCTACCGTAGGGGTTACAACTGGCATATCCGAGTAGCGAATAATGCCTAAGCGGTGGAATGCTCGGTCGCGTATTCCGGCTCTTCTGGGTCTTCCTCCTTGTCTTCATCTGTCTGGGCTCCCTTCTCACTTGAGGGAGTGGGGGAGTGGAGGAGTTGGATACGACGGTGCTTCGACGGTGGTGTAGGGAAAAGCTTGCGATATTCCCTTGCCGTCATCCGGCGTCGCCGAGGTGGTTCTTCACCCTTGGAGGATACATCCTCGGAGGGCCTTCCGCCTCGATATGCGATAGCGGATTGTCCAGAAGGGGCTCCTTCCTTCTTGATCCTGTTTGCCTTCTCTTGAGCTCGACGAAGAAGTGCCTTGGTCTTGTGAAGTTCTTCTCGGAGCTTCATTGATTCCGAGGCCAAGTCTTGTGCCAGGCTGTCGGCACACAGACTGAAGTAGGTCTGGAATCGAAGCGAGAGTCCTTCCTTCAATGGAGGGGCTAGTGCGCGGCTTTCTTCGTCACCTTCCTTCCGGTAAGGTATGAAGCGAGTTGCCATCTTGGCTGCCATCTCCGGAAGAAGCTCGCGGAGACGGGTTAATGCCTTGAGTGCAGCAGCCTCGACAACGAGTGGTAGTGTTGCCATCTGGGGTCCCTCGAAGAACCAACTTGTGGAAGGATCGTTTGCCCTCACGATCACTTCCACATGGTACTCCACCTCAGTATCGCTCACCCAATGCTCAAGGTAGGTGAGGATGGGGGCTCGGTGGAACTGACACTCCTGGAGGCTATCCTCGAGAAGTAAGGGAAACCCAGTGGTCAAGTGCTCTTCGGGAACAGCGGCCATCTACAAAGGTGGAATAGGAGGGGTTAATAAGCTGATGAAATCTCAGGTTTTGAAAAGAAGAGAGGTTCAGAAGGCTTTTGAAAAGGGGTCTCAACTAACTAACGCCCATGCTAACTAAGGCTTCCTACAGTTAGGATGGCTCTGATACCAGCTCTGTGGGGACCCCGACTTAGAAGTCGAGATCACCGAATGCACGTGTACAGTGATCCCAGAGATCAATGCTCACTGAACACACAGAAGCTGAAATAACAAGAGTCTTACATCCATACAAATAGTCTTACACGAATTAAGGCCATTATGGCCAAGTCTTACATAGATAGAGCCTCACGGGCTGAATAGGAAATAACTCAAATAGCGGAAGTCTTCGATAAACGGGTAGAACCCATGCCATCTGCCTTAACCCTACAGGCATTCTGACTGGGATAGCGTCCTAGTTCGCATGTTCGTCTCCAAAGAACTCTTCCTCATATTCCTGTTCTTCCATGCCTGGCCAATTAAATAACCAGTGGAAAGCCAATGAGTACTTTGAATGTACTCGCAAGCAACCCATGATGTGGTTCAAAGTAACAGTGCAATTGAATAATAATGATCAATCTAGCAAGGCTAGAACAAACATTCTGTCATCAAGTTAATGCATCAATAAACTCGCGTAACCTCGAAGACAGGTTAACGATATCAACATGAATATGATTCATCTCATCGAGTCAAGTCACCACCTTGACTCACATACACACGCATGGTTTCACAAACATTGGACGTAGCCCAAGAGCGGTTACCCAACTGTCCATGACCGTGGACACGGCTATTCGAATAGTTTGACACTCTGCAGAGGTTGTACACTTTACCCACAAGATCCGGGGAACTTCCGTGTCATCCACGACCCGCGGTGCCTCAAGTACCCGGGGTAAGCACCCGGTCATTACCTTTCCTTAGACGACACTAACATAGAGTCCACTCGTTGGTACACGGCCCTCGGGTACAAACAATAGATCACGGGACTTTCCCTAATTTCAATGTCACGCATACCCGAAGGGACCAACGGTGTGTCCGGTGCCCTGTGAAAACAGTCATGGCCGCCTATCCAAGCACGACCCCGTCCCGGGAAAGACCTCGAGTCTTCCCGTCACTAGTAATGCGGGCACCATGCTAGTATCGACCTAAGTATTCAATAAAGCCCCGTCCCATAAGGGGTAGTGTGGTTGCACATGTATGGTTGGAATAACGGTCACAACTTAAACCAATCCGTTTGAAAAACACACACTTGCCTTGGCACACCACTTCGTCATCAAGTGGTCACCCAACTCAGCATCATCATCTCCCTCGGGCATAAATGGCACCCGACGGGGTTTTATGCAAAGACTTCAACCATGAAGGTTCATGTCACACATGCATCACTAATCATAGCCACTCACCATATGCAAGTCATCTAGCACATAGCAAGATCAAGATCATGGCATGCATCATATGGTGGAATCAACTAGGTCACTATCGTAACCCTAATCATCATGCATCGGAAACAAACGGGTTCCGAAGAACAAGTGTATCATGGTCAAAGGGCAGCTTGCCTGGATTGGCTTGGTCTTCAAAGTCTTCAAATCCTTCTCCTTCTTCTTCCACAGCAACTACGTCAAATACGGGATCTATACGTCGCATAATAACCACGGAAAAATAAGAATACAAATAAAACAGAAAAATCAAAGTGCTCAGAAAAATGTCAACTCATTTTTGTAAAATACTAGAGGGATTTCTAAGATGGGGAAAAATCTTAGTTGGAGTTTTGGAGTAACAGAATGGAATCTATTGATTTTTGAACAGGAGTTTAACTGCCCAAATTTGAATTTAAATTTGAACAGTACAGCAAAGTTTCATGGATTTGAATGAAAGTGGTACCATTAAATAGGTTGGAATATTACAAGATTTTAGGAGTTGGAATTATTTAATTTGGATCAATATTCTTTTCTGTAGAAATGTTTAAAGCATTTACAGAAAAGAAAAAGAAAAAGGGGTCCTGTGCACTGGGCCAGAGAAGGCCACAGTGCACGGCCCAGATGGATCGGCCCAGCCGCACGGGAGCGTGCGCGCGCACGTCAGGTTTTCAAACCTGACGGGCGGGGCCCGTGGGTCAGCGGCACAGAGGAGGGGGAGAGAGGTGGGGGGATGACAGGCGGGGCCCGCCTGTCATCTCTAACCCCACGGCCACGGCCACGGCAAGCTCACCGGCGAGGATTTCGGCCACGGCGATGGCAACGGAGGCCAGGGACGTGACCAGCGTCGTGTTGCGGTTGCTGTGGTGGTGGTGCGGCACGGCGGGGAGGTCCGGTTCACCGACGGTGAGGTGGGACGGCGGAGGCTCGTCGGGAAGTGGTGGCTGAGGTTGTTTCCAGCTGCAAACGGAGGGGGAAACGAGGGGGAAATGGTCAGTGAGGTGCGGCGGTTCCGAAACGGGTGGAAGGAGAGGCAGGGGAGGCCCGTACCTCGAGATCGCCGGCGGCCCGACGCGGCGGCGCTCCGGTCGATCCCGAGCACTGGGACCTTCTGGGGTCGAACTGGAGTCGCTGGGGGGATCAGTGGAGAGGAGTGAGGCTGTGGATGGTGCTGGAGAGGCTCGGGAGGGGCTTATATAGCCGCGCCCGTGGTCCACCGTGGACCCGTGCGCCGGCGAGGTTGCAGGCGAGGCTAGGAGGGGTTCTGGAGCCTGGGATCACGCCGGGGAGGTTCGTGGACTTGCTCCACGTCCAGCTGAGGGGAAAAGAGGAGCGGGGGAGCGTCAGAGGAGTGTGCGCGTGCGAGGCAGAGGAGTGGCCGCCGCGGGCGGCTAGCGCGCGTGCGACGACGGCCACTAGAGGGCGCAGGAGGAGGGGGGACAGCGCCGGGGAGGTCGCGGACGTCGAGGAGCCTCGACTGGCGCGAGGGGGAGGCCCGAGGCTGTCGGGGGAGGCTGATTGGCCGGAGCCAGCGTGCAGGGTGCACTGTTGCGCGCTCCAGAGCGTGCGTTTGACCGGCATCGCCGCGCTCTCGCCGGTTTGGTCCAAACCAGCGTGTCCAACAGTGTCCAACGCGTTGTGGGAGGAGTAAAGAAATGGCCTGAGGCCTTGGATGCCCTGGAGACGCTGAGAGAGAGTGAGAGTGTTGGTGAAATGTTAGAAACCTGCTGTACAACAAGGTTAAACAGAGGTTTCACCCCTCAATCATGGAGCTGAGGTGCTGGGGGAGTTACTGGAGGTAGCTGGTAACTCAATGAGCATGTGGTAAGAAGTTGAGGCCATGGAGAAAAGTGAAAGTGGTCAAGTTGGAGGTTTTAGAAATTCTGCAGAAGGTGTTTGATCAGTTTTTGGTCAAGTAAATGAACTCTACTTGACATGGCACTTAACAGGGTTGAAAGACATGAGAAAATAGGGTGCTTCACAAAATTTGGGCTCATTTGAAGAAACTAGCCAATGTAACTTTGGTGAACCCTATAAATCAACAGAAACAGTTTCATCTTGATTGAGTCAAGCTAATCATCTCCCCTTGATGCACCACTTGGTGTAGCATCATCATTTGGGGTATTGATCATGCCCACAAAGTTTGAAGCTCCAGATAAAAAGTTGGTAATGTAAAGTTGTTCAAATTTGCATTTGAACAGAAAGGGTTTTGAGGTGATCTGATCAAGTTGCTCTTATTCCAAATCTTGTGCCATTTGGTCTAGATGCCTTATTAGGTCATTCTAGCATGTGCACCAAGTTTGAGAGCATTTGGACAAGTTTGGCAATGTAAAGTTGCTCAAACTTCAAATATGGACAGAATGGTTATGAAGGGGTCTGAGGATGTTTTCTTGCTTCCCAAGGCATGGGACTTGGTAAGATCATCAAATATGTCATATATGACATGATAGAATTTCCCTGGAATTTTTGGAGAAAATTTCCTTTGTAAATATTTCAAAAGCTTAAAATATCCAGAAAGGGTTTTAGAGGGTTTAGCCCATTATTTTGAACATGACCAAGTGTTGAAACTCTTATATATGGACAATATATGTCCTATGAGTCTCTTTGAATTTTGGCAAATATTTTTGAAATAGTTAAATAATTTTCCCCTATTAAAGACCATTTCTGGCCTTAAGAAAAAGCTTTTAAATAATTTAGGAAAATAACTTTTACAATTATACCTTTTTGGTTTCTGGGAGTCCTATGACTACTAGGTCTCAAATAAACCTTTTGAAATAATTTTCTCACCCTAAATCAAGTACTTGCAGTGCAAATCTCAATTCAGGGGTTTTTGGAAAACTAAATTTATAAAATACTTTTTCGCCAAATTAATTTTGTAAGAAAATACTATACTGTTATATAACACTTGGCATGATCATTGGGCAGAAGTTTTGGGTATGGAGATGAATTCTACAAGAGGTCATAGTTGACTTTAATGAGCACATGAAAAAGCAAATGAAGAAAACTCAATTCCAAATAAAAAGCCAATGATGCTAAAAAAATTTGCTGGTCCAAATTTTCATGCTTCAAAGATACAAATAACATGTTACAAAATGCAGGGTGTGACAGAAAGCATTTTTGGAAGAGAATTCCTCTATAATGTATGAAATGAAGATATGCTTTTCGGATAGGTTGTGGGAGGTGCCGCCATGATCCAGGGGGCTCCCGAATAAAGTAGATGTCGCGACTTATCTTTGGTAATGGTGGGGTTGGATGAGTTCTTGTGGCGCGGGAGCGCCTCTCTCCCGAGGCGGGCCTTCCGAGGCTCTTGAGGGCCTAAGCCTCCCGAGGAGCCTGCAGACCCACTCGAGAGCGCCTCGCAAGCCAATTGCTGAGTTCCGGCACGGTGTGCATGCAGTGGTCCTGCGGTAGTTGCGCTATTGATCCCGAGGACGCCCCGGTGCCATTTGGGCTAACCCAATCGCGCGTATAGTGCACACACCACGCGCAGCATGCATGAGCCCCGCTCTTCAACAAAAACCAAAGGGCAAGAAAACACCATGAATCGAGAAAAAATAAAATCTCATTGCAAAAGATGGCAAATTGGGCTACAGAAAGAGAGCGAAAAGCAATAGCCTCGTCCGGCACCTAGCTAGTCTTCTCACCAGCGCGGAGCTAAGTGCTTCCACTGGGCGTGGTCATAGTCAATGGGGGACAGTGTCGACGGCCAGCGCACAGCATGGTGCTTCCACTTGGACTTGGGTGGGAGCCCCCGTGAGGTCCGAGGGCGGCACTCAGGAGGCTCCGGGGCGTGTACAGCCCCTACTCAATATTACGTGAGAGTATCACAAGCAGAGATCTTCATGGGTATCCTTGGCGCCTGCAAAGGGCCCCGCCCTGCGCCTCCCCCGACTGCTATTGGGGCGTAGGAAAACTAGGACGAGACCAAGGGGCAAGGGGGACACTAGCGATGCCCCGATGATCGCAGGCCCTCCGCCCGGGGAAAGTTCTTGCTGGCACCTTCCCTGGAAGGGGACCTACCTCCGAGTGGCATGCGCCGCCTTGCTCCATGCGGTGCGTAGGAGGCCCTAGCGCCAGGCTTCCCCATGGAGCCCCAGTGCATCGCGCCCGCCTGCAGCGGTGCCATCGTCCTGAGGTCAACGGATGTTGTCGTGGCTCGGTTCACCTTCAGTCCATGGTTAGTGAGGGAGTCCTGTATTTAGGGGTCCTCAAGCATCCGGGTCATTGATGCTGGGCCGAATTGATGGGCCGTGAAGATAGAAGCAGAAGGCCCTCCCCCGTGTTCGGTTAGGACTCTGATGTGTGTACTAAGGAAAGAAAGATGTCCGGATGGAACAATTCCTTTCTCCCCAAGTCACCTTTGTAACCCTAGGTCCCCTCCAGCGTGTATATAAGACGAGGGGTTTAGCTCGTAGAGGAAGCAGATAATATAGCAATCACATAGGCTAAACTTCTAGGGTTTTAGCCATTATGATCTCGAGTTAGATCAACTCTTGTAACCATACTCATCAAGATCAATCAAGCAGGAAGTAGGGTATTACCTGGATCGAGACAGCCTGAACCTGGGTAAACATTGTGTCCCCTGTATCTTGTTACCATCGATCCTAAGACGCACAGCTTGGGCCCCCTACTCGAGATCTTCCGGTTTTGACACCGACAATGGTGATTTCATTGAGAGCTCCGCTGCGCGCTCACGAAAAGCGATCGATGGCTCGTATTGTCATCAACGATGAGATCACCCTTGGAAACAACCTGGCTATGGGCCAGATCCTCCAGCTCGGCGAGTTCGCTGTATGCGCCCATGTGGCCTCAAGGCCGGCCGCACCTCTCGCGACCTACGAGCACTACTCCTGCGTTGGCTCCGACCTCCCTGATGACGCGACCTCGAAAGAGTCCTCCTCTTTAAACGATCTGGTGGATCGCATCGCCACCTTGGGGCTTTCATCATCAGATGATCAGATTGGACTTAAATCCAGTCAGGAAGTCAATTCCACCACAACTACTCACCTGGTGGCGGCAATCGAGGACCGAGTTGAGAATACATCACCTCTTCAAATGGAGACCGGCGCTATTCGGATCTGCAAACCCATCGAGCCGAAGACACCTCTGGGAGGTGGCTCATCATGCTCTTCGAGCTCTGGGACAGACACTAGGCCCGTGGAATATTTAGACCCTGCCAGGCCCAGACCATCGACACCGGAGGTTGTGCAAACCCCGGACTATACATTGAGTTGGGACTTAAATTTATCCACACCCACCCACCACAATACGCGCTCTCCAATTAAATCCGGACAACCAGACAAATATGACCTCACGTATATACAGCAGCGGCCCTAGAAAACACTTCATCACTTCTGGGCTAGATTCCTACTTGTTAAAAACAAGATTAAGGATTGTTGCGACGATGATACGGTGCCCATATTTCACCGCAATTGCATGGACGAGGGAGTCTTGAACGCCCTCAACCGTCGTAGAATAGGGAGCTTTGTAGAACTGTCACACTTGGTAAGAAAGTCTTGCACCATGGAAAACACTTGGAAAGCCCAGAGTACACCTCTGGAACAGTCCATCTTCGGACTACACAACAATAAGGCGTCGGTGTACAAAAGTAGGGGTCCTTTTGCACCCCTTTACTTGTGCACGGGCAGTTGAAGCCGTGCCTACGACCACGCTTGGCGGAGCAGAAGGAAAGCACGAGGCTTCCAAGGCAACTCTCAAGCCACTGAGATGAAGGACAGAGGGGCAAGGTGGACTCCTCCCCCGGCAACACCCTTGCCAGGGCGGCCTACATAACCTCGGCAAGAGCCTTGTCGGGGCCGCTCGCCCAACACCAGCAAAGCTACCACCCTTGGGTCGGATACTCTGACACCATCGACAACGTCAAGCCCAAGATTCAAGGGGCACCTGCGTAGTGGCATGTAGATTCTTGTAGGGACAAGGGGCCTAAAAACCTAGACAAGAGACCAGAAGACGAAGAGCCCCAGCAAAGAGCCTTGCCGGGGATGACCGAAGACCCCCGGCAAGATCCTTGCCGAGGACGGCCACAAGACCCCGGCAAGACCCCTTGCTGGGGGCTTCTGTGGGGCCTCCGCCAGGCCCGTGCCTGCCAAGGTTTCGCCGCCCCGTGGCCACTCCTACGCGACGATCGACTCGCCAACTATGCAAGCACCTGCGTGGCAGCATGCAGCTCCTACGCCAACTACAAGCACATGCGCGATGGCATGCAGATCTTCGTGAGGACCCTGCCACCACAGCAGCTAACAGCCAGCGTGGCGCCGCATGCCTTGTCAGCCTAGACGCGTGTCAGAGCGAGGTAAGGCGGCAATGGGCGGGGCAAGCTTCCTTGCCGTCCCCGATAAAGCTAGGGGACACATAGGCGGTGCATAAAATGCGTTTGTCCTAAGATGTCAGGGGATAACCTTGTACACTCTAGTAACTTCACACCTCTTGTGTGTGATTGTGGCAACCCCTTTGACTTATAAAAGGAGGCCCAAGGCATACTGAGAGAGGATTCATACTTTTGGAACAACCACACATAGAGGCCAGTTCAAGAGCTCAAGAAAACCAAATATACACATACAAGCAGGACTAGGGTTTTACGCATCATCTTGCGGCCCGAACCTGGGGAATAACGCCCATGCGTTGATCGTCTAGACCTGCTCTTTGCACAACTCTACGCCCCGCAACCGTAGCAAAAGGGATCCTCGGGATCCCATAGGTGTCATTTCCCCGGCATAAGGTGAAATGGACATACCCTGACAAGGCATCCGATAACACACACAATGGCAAGAAAACCAGACCTTTCACAAGGCACAAATCCATTCTAGATGAACTGCTGGATCAACCTTGCCAAATACATGCCACCCCGTACAATACCCCTACCCACTGCCTTAGAACATGTTGGCTACTCCAGCGGGTAGCAAAGAGCGGTGAATCAATCCTCACCACCGCAACACCGGGGGAGAAAGGCCTCGATGTCTTCACCATCTTCGAGATGTTCTCCTCAAATAACCGACACAAGAGAACAAAATGCGAACTGGCAGAGGTCAATCAAATCAACATTGCAAGACCATGGAACGACACGGCAATCACCTTTTCTGCCAAAGACGAACCGCGAGTCCGGCCGGTCTGAGCCACATCCGCTCTCATACTGAACCCCATAGTAGATAGCTTCTGCCTCACCAAAGTACTCATGTACGGAGGCAACGTACTTAGCCTCATATACGAGTACACGCTTGCAAAAATGCAGGTTGCCAAATCCCGCATTGAACAAAGTAATACAACCTTTCAAGGAATTATCCCTAGCCGGGAAGCCCGGTGTTCGGGAAGCATCAAGTTCGACGTAGTTTTTGGTACACCCAAGAACTAAAGGCCGGAGGAATTGCTCTTCCACATTGTCTCCTTCAATAGCTGATACCACACACTTTTAGGGCGGCACGCTTTCTCACACTTTCAGGCTATACCCCATTACGGGTACATGAAGCTTAAGATGTCGGGGCCCAATGGAATAATCACAGTTGCAAGTGATCCAGATAGAGCACTCCGTGCCGAGAACAAAACTGCATCTTTAGCCCTAGAGGCACTATCTGAAGCCCTCGCGGCGGAAGAACTAACCACCTTACGATCTACGGTGGACAGGGACGACGTAGTTCTTGACAAACTATCAAAATCTACCTCTTTTAAGCCGACAGATGAAATTGTGAAATAACAAGTGCACCCAAAGGACCCTAATAAAATAACATCTATTGGGGCGCAGCTGAATCTGGCGGTAGACAAAGCTTTACGCGCCTTCCTTCACGAAATTTTGGAATATAGTTGCTTGGCATCATTCAGATATGCCAGGAATCCCGCGCAGGCTGGCCGAACACAGCCTCAACATTATCAAAGGGTTCAAGCCAGTCAAGCAATCATTCCGACAATTTTCTAAACCCAAAAGGCAGGATGTGGGGGAAGAGCTAGCCAAGATATTAGAAGATGGTTTCATAAGGGAAATCAAGCACCCAGATTGGCTTGCCAACCTGGTCATGGTGCCAAAGAAGGACAAATCCTGGCACCTTTGTGTCGACTTCACAGACCTAAACAAGGCCTGCCCTAAGGATCCCTTTCCTCTACCCCACATTGATCAAGTTATCGATGCAACCGCAGGACATGACTCATTGTGTTTACTCCACACCTACTCCGGATACCATCAAATAAAAATGAAGGAATCTGATCAGGTCGCTACGACATTCATCACTCCGTACGGCCCCTATTTCTTTAACATATGCCATTTGGACTCAAAAACGCTGGTGCCACATATCAACACATGATTCAAACATGCTTAGAAAAACAAATCGGCAAAAAAGTGGATGCATATGTTGACGATGTACTCATCAAGATCAAACCCATTGAAACTTTGGTGGATGATCTCCGCCTTACGTTCGATAATTTACAAACATATGACATACGGCTCAATCCGGAAAAAATGCGTCTTTGGCGTTCCGGCTGGAAAGCTCTTAGGGTTCATCATATCCCATAGCGTAATCGAAGCGAACCCAGCTAAAATCCGGGCCCTGTCACAACTAACTATGCCAACCAATCTCAAACAAGTGCAAAAGCTAGCAGGTTGCCTAGCGGCCTTGAGCCGCTTTATCTCCAGATTAGGGGAGAAAGCACTACCGCTTTATAGACTGCTACGACGCACAGACAACTTTGAATGGACGGATGCGGCCATGATCGGACTAGAGTAAATAAAAACCTTATTAGTAGGTAACCCAATCCTAGCCAATCCTGACGTTGGCGAGCCAATGCTGCTTTATATCTCCGACACTCATCAGGTAGTGAGTGCGGTGCTCGTCGTCGAACGAGATGAAGAGGGACATAAATTCCTAGTTTAAAAACGCGTATACTATGTATCCGAGGTTCTCACACCATGCAAGTCATGATACGCCCATTACCAAAAATTTGCCTATGTGGTATTCATGTCATCTCGGAAGCTTGGACACTACTTTCAAGAGTGTTCGATCAAAGTGGCATCCGAAGTAACACTAAGTGATATCATAAATAATAAATACACCAATGGTCGCATAGCCAAATGGGCCATCGAGCTCTTACCATTCTAAATAACATACAAGCCACGCCGGTCTATTAAGTCCCAGGTGTTGGCCGACTTTGTTGCGGAATGGATTGAAGCCGAGCTCCCTAAAGAGTACATGTGATACTCCCATTGGACAATGTATTTCGATGGTTCAAAAATGCTAGCCGGATTGGGGGCCAGCGTCATCTTGACATCCCCGACAGGAGATATAGTCCGCTATCTGTTATAGATCATGTACACGGACTCAAACAACGCAGCCGAATACGAGACACTACTGCATGGTCTCAGCATGGCCGTATCCATGGGTATACGACGCCTCGAGGTGCGTGGAGACTCAAACTTCGCCATATCTCAGGTAAACGGAGAATTTGATGCGAAGGACTAAAAAATGGTGGCTTATCTAAACACCATATTATAAATATCGTCTAGATTCGAGGGGTTGGAATTTCAACATGTGGCTCGGGATAGGAACCAAGCAGCGGATATACTTGCTCATATGGGCGCCAAACGCGACCGAGTCCCACCTAACACTTTTGTGGAAAGGTTGCTCAAGCCATCAGTAACATGGCAGGACGAGAGCAGTGACGCCAATCCGAACCCGGACACTCCCCCTGCCAGACTCAATACAGATGTCATCAGGGACTCTGACACAGAAATCACATCATCGGCTCACGAGATCATGGCCATTATAGCCCCCTGGCACTACAAAAAAAAGACACATCTGTGACATTTTGGGCCGAACGAAACTTTTTTTGTCATACTTATGACACTTCTATGACGATAATTGTGACAAAACTCGGTATCATCATAGAAGTGGTGGGGTCCTACTTCTATGACAAAAAATCATGACAGAAATTGGGCTTTTCGTCCTGGGCGGGCCGGAGATGCAGCTGCATGACATTCTTTGGGCCGTCCATGATGGAAAAAACCGTGGTAGAAGCAAGGGCGAGGAAAATATCAGGGTGTTCCCGGTTACGGTGGGTGGTCGGGGCCGAGCGATGCGCGTTTCTCTCATACACGCACATGCGTGGGTGCTAGGCATTGGGCTCTAACTGAACCCGAGCGAGGCGTTGGGCTCTGACTGAACCCGAGCGATTGCACCGCAGGCTACGCATTACTGAACCCGAGCGATCGATCGATGGCTGTTAACTGAACCCGATCGAGCGATTCCTTCGCTACTGTTGCTAACTGAAGCCGATCAATGCTGCCTCTGCATGAACTGTGAGCGTTGTTGGTGGGGTTTGGATGAACAGTTCCCGGTGGGGGTGGCTGAACAGGACCCCGTGGTATTGCCTCTGCATGAACAGGATCCCGTTCGATCGAGCCGGTTGGGGCTGCATGAACAGGACCCCGTGGCGGGCTGCATGAATAGGACTACCCCGTGGAGAGCTTGATGAACAGTAGAATGTGGAGGGCTGGATGAACCGTATCCCGCGGAGTGGTGGTTGAACAGGAGCCCGTGGAGAGGGCTGGTTGAACAGTAGCCGGTGGAGTAGGGCGTGGTGGAGGCTGAACAGTCGCAGGTGGAGCCTGGAGGAGGTCGACGGTGGATGAACAGTAGCCCGTGGAGGCTGGAGGGGGTCGACGGTGGTGATGAACAGTGTTCCGTGGAGACCCGTTTTGCGGTACGCCACACCCCTCCCGATGAACAGGATGCCCATTTCGACCGTAGCGCTCCAACACAAGTCTGTTTCCTCCGTTTTGAGGTACGCCACACCCCTCCCGATCAACAGGACCCCCATTTTGACCGTAGGAGGTCTGTTTCCTCCATTTTACGGTACGCGAGATCCCTCCCGATGAACAGGATCCCATTTCGAATGTGGCCGGTCGAACACATGGCCGTTTCCTCTGTTCTGCGGTGCGCCAGGCCTCGTTTCCATCGGCTGTTCCATCCAAGCCCTCCCGATGAACACGACGACGCATTCCGTCTCGACCCAGCCAGTTGGCTCCCCATGAACACGACGATGACACTGTTTCTCCGTTCCGACCCAGCCATGTACACGAGCCCTGGCCGTACATATGCGCGAGTAGGCGTTCGAGACCCTGCCCGTATGTACGTACGTGGCCGTATTTTCTTTCTTGCACACTGGCCGCTGTACGTACGTGTACATGCTACCTGCGCGCCTCTACTACGACACATGCGCGCCTCTACATCGACCAGTATGTACGTACACGTTTGTGACCAGAATGAAAATGCTACGTACGCTTCGACCAGGTGGGTCCCGACTGTCACGCACTTCCTTGCCTGGGAAGATGTTGCTGGTGGGTCCTAGCAGTCACGGGGGCGAATCATTTTTTTTGCCCGGACGCACTTGCTTGCATGCGAAGATGTAGCTGGTGGGTCCCAGGACTCAGGGGGAAACGTTTTTTTTCATGAAATATGGTGGCCCGTCCGGTGGGTCCCCGCTGTCAGGTGGAGGAATAATTATTTTGCGCATAATAAGGAGGCACTTTCTTGTTGCGGCTGTGGACCCAGCTGTCAGCCTCTCCACGTACAGTCCACGTCCGATGGAAGCCGTTCCTTGACCATGTTGACCACGCCGCGCCGAGAGCACCAGGGCGGTGGACGACGGCGAGGCCTAGGAAAGGGACGACGAGGAGTCGGGGAAGACGTGGCAGTGGATGCCCACGCGTAGAGGAGTACGAGGGTTCACTGGTTCGCTGCCGTGTGAGACTGCCGTCGCCGCAGAATAACAAGTGGGTGTGGGTGAGTAGACGGATGGCCTGGCCAGTGGTCGGAATAGTAGGGGGCGGTGAGGCCTCTGTGACAGCACAGCCGGCCGCGGGAGCCAGGAGCATGCGGCACGACCTGCGCTGCTTTGGGCGGCTGGAGCAACAAGACCAGAGGTTGAAGAAGCACTACGGCCGTTGGATGGACATCGTACGGTCACTAGAGCTAGAATCGTTCATATTGGCTAAGTTGACAAAGCACTCTGTCCCCGTCAACTAGGTAGGCCCACAAGTCAGCCACCCACCACGGTGGGTCCCAACTAGTAGGGGGAGTATTCATTTTTTTTTGCATAATAAGGAGGCACTTCCGGAGGGTCCGAGCTGACAGCGGGGGGAACATTTTTTTCCCGAAATACGGTGGCCCGTCCGTTGGGTCCCAGCAGTCAGGGGGGACGTTTTTTCGCCAAATACGGTGGCCCGACCGGTGGGTCCCTGCTGTCAGGTGGAGGAATAATTATTTTCCACGTAATAAGGATGCACTTCCTTGCGGCTGCCGTGGACCCAGCTGTCAGTCTCTCCACGTAAAGTACTCTTCTGATGGAAGTTGTTCCTTGACCATGTTGACCACGCCACGCCAAGAGCAAGGGCGGTGGATGACAGCGAGGCCTACGAAGGGAACGACACGGAGGCAGGGAAGACTTGGCAGTTGTTTCCCACGCGGAGGGGAGTACGACTGTACGAGGGTTTACTGGTTCGTCTTCCGTCGCCGGAGAATAACAGCAGGTGTGGGTGAGTAGAGGGATGGCTAGGCCAGCGATGGGAGTACGGTGGGCGGTGAGGCCTGCGCGGCAGCACAGCCAGCCGCGGGGAGGAGGGAGCAGGCAGTCCCACCGACGCCTATTTAAGCGGCTGGAGCAGGAAGAGCAGAGATTGAAGTAGAACGACGGCCGTTGGATGGACATCCAACAATCACTGCTTGTGCGTCAACCTTTTTTTAAGAAAGCCTCAAATTTGTGGAAAACATCATACAGCCCATCTTCCATTATTTCTAATAATTTACAGCCCATTTGCTAATTCTTAAGGTTTTTTTGGGGGCCCATATTCTTTTTGTTAGCATTATAGCCCATATTGTGGCCACAGTAAAAAAAATATACGAAATTTTGCATATTTCGGTGCGGTCCAAACTATTTTTAATCCCGAAATTGCGAGTCACATTTAAACTAATTTTAAAAATAAATGTATATCAATCTAAAATCCAACAAATTGTCCATGCATAAAAATCAATGCAATTTAAAATCTCGGAAAGAAAAAAAGAAATTTGAAACTAATTGCCAGTTTGATGTGTTTTAAAAATGTACATCCCATTTCTCATTTATGATAGGCCATTTTCTCGGCTAGCCGAATGAAGCTCTCCACGTCTTGAAAGATTTGCAACCCAACAGGCCTGACAAAGCGACTTAGTTGGCAAATCACGAAAAAACTGGAGTGTGGCCGTGGACAGAGCTGCGCCCGTGGACCCAGCTGCCAGCCTCTCCACGTACAGTACTCTTCCGATGGAAGTAGGTCATTGACCACATTGACCACGCCGCGCCGAGAGCACCAAGGCAGTGGACGACAGCCACGCCTAGGAAGGGGACGACGCAGAGCCGGGGAAGACGTGGCAGTGGATGCCCACGCGGAGAGCAGTACGAGAGTTCACTGGTTCGGCTGCGGTGTGAGGCTGTCATCGCTGCAGAATAACAGGGGGTGTGGGTTAGTACATGGATGGCCTGGCCAGCGGTGGGAGTAGTAGGGGGCGGTGAGGCCTCCGCGGCATCACAGCCGGCCACGGGAGGCAGGAGCACGCGGCACGACCGGCGCTAGTTTGGGCGGCTGGAGCAAGAAGACCAGAGGTTGAAGAAGCACTACGGCTGTTGGATGGACATCGTACAGTCACTGGAGCTAGAATCATTCATATTGACTAAGTTGACAAAGCCCTCCGTCCCCATCAACTTAGTAGGCCCACAAGTCAGCCTCCCACCAAGGTGGTTCCCAGCTAGCGGGGAGAGTATTCATTTTTTCTGCGTAATAAGGAGGCACTTCCAGTGGGTCCGAGATGACAACGGGGGAAACATTTTTTGGCAAAATACGGTGACCCGTCCAGTGGGTCCCAGCAGTCAGGGGGGAAATTTTTGCAAAATACGGTGGCCCGTCCGGTGGGTCCCTGTTGTTAGGTGGAGGAATCATCATTTTCCACGTAATAAGGAGGCACTTCCTTGCTGTGGCTTTGGACCCAACTGCCAGCCTTTCCACGTACAGTACACTTCCGATGGAAGTCGTTCTTTGACCACGTTGACCACGCCGCGTTCCATTGCATGCATGCGTCCATGGGCGTGGTGCGTCCCCACTGTCAGCCTCTCACGTAGAGTCATCTTCCGATGACACTCGGTTGTTGACCACGTTGACCACACCGTGCCGAGCGCACCAAAGGCCGGTGGATGACGACGACACCCCAGACTAGAATGACCCAGAGATGGGGAAGACTGGGCAGTGGAGTTGCAGAGGGAGAGGAGTGGGAAACTTGACTGGTTCGGGTGCGCGGTAGCACAGCCGCGGTGCCGCCCACGGGAGACAGGAGCAAGAACAGAGGTTGAAGAAGGAGCACGGCTATTGGATTAACATCCAACGGTCCAGCTGCTAGAATCATTGGTTTATTAAGTTGACAAAGCCCTGCGCACACGTCCGCTTAGTAGGCCCACAAGTCAGCCACCAAATCTGACGGGTCCCAGCTGTCAACGGGAGGAATAATTTTTTTCGCATAACAAGGAGGCACTTCCTTCCGTGCGAAGATACAGCCGGTGGGTCCCAGCTGACAGGCGGAGGAAACATTTTTTTCAGCTTAATAAGGAGGAACTTTCCTTGTGTGCGACCATGGACCTCGTGGGTCCCAGCCCTCAGGCTCTCCACCTACAATCCTCTTCTGATGACTCTCGTTTGTTGACCATGCCGCACCGAGCGCTGCGAGGCGGTGGACGACAGCGAGGCCCCGGACGGGAACGACTCGGAGATGGGAAGACGCGGCAGTGGAGTTGTAGATTGAGTGGAGGAGAAGGGTTATAACTGGTTCAGGTGTGGCGTGGGGCTGCAGTCAGTAGAGAATAACAGGATGTGTGGAGGGGTGGAGGGATAGCCTAGCCGGCGGAGGGGAGTACGGACCAGGCGGCCCCGGCGACGCTGAAGGAAGAAGACGAGAGATTGAAGGTGCATGCCGACCAAGTTGACAACGCCGTGCGTAGGCTTCGACATATTGGCCTACATGCCAGCCTGCAAAAATGTGGCCTATATTTAACCCATGTTTTCTAGAATGTATAGTCCATTTGCTGGGCTGGGTGAACAAATAATTTCGCGTCAATGCGGCCCATTTATATTATCCAAGAAATCCCAGCCCATTTGCACTTCCTTCAAATACACGAATTAGGTGGGCCCGTTATACACATAATGTTATGTTAGGAGCAATTAATATAAAAAATAAACCATAGAGGCACATTTTTATATACATAATTAACAAATTAGCGAGTTATTGCTCAAAATAAAAATGAGCGCATTATTATTACATTGGTCCTTAAAATCTTCGCAAGCTTTTGTACGTAATCACCAGGATTTTCCTTCGTGGTGAGTCAAAAACAACCAGGATTTTCCTTGCCAACTTTCTTTAAACATTTACTTTTATAAGTTAATAACACGTGGGATGTTTTTATAATGTATATATAAGTCTCTATAAAATATACGATAATAGTAATAATATAAATATATATGATGTGGTTAAAATAATACATTGGGCTGCCGATCTTTAAGAAAAAGCCCATAGGCCGGTACAGACCTCAAAAAATAAGTTGAAACCACTGTCACCGTATGTCGTGGGCTACGCATGTTAAAATACAAAACCTAGGCCTAGCTGATACTTGTTCGCCCTCTGGAAAAGAATGATACCAGAACCCCAAGCGAACTGGATTATAGAGGGGGCCGGCGGCACGACTGAAGAAGCACATCATGAGCGATTTTTTTCTTCAGTGGATGGCCCTCGATGGCGTTTTTTTACTTGCCTCTGCACCATACAACTTGTATTTTTAGCCTCCCAGTTCGTGCTGGACCAGCAGCCCATTTGTTGGGCGTGCGAACCTACAGAAACCAGCACTCGATTTTTCATCAAGCCCCAAAAACAACGCAGTACTATGTTTATTTTGAGGCCGAAAACATTACGGCAGGGGTTGAGCGGGGGAGGGGGCAAGACAGAGCAAAAAGATTAAAAAGAGCTGATGGGCCATTGTTACCCTAACAAAGAAGGTGTAATTCTTCTTGGGAAGAAGGTGTGCCGTTGACACCCACACATCACATACCCCACAGTAGGCATACTAACAAGTACACACACAATCACAACAGAAAAGGTAAACATTCGTATCAAACTCAGGTTCACAGGACACGTTCATATTCGTAGCCAACATTCACTATCAACAAGTCAAAAGATTCATATATACACAAGTTCAGCATGTTTATGAATCCAAATGATTGATAGATCACACAACAATATTCATAGATACTTCACAAAAAGATTGAGATATACACATGTTCAGTATGTTTATGCATCCAAATGATTGAGATCACAGTCAATATGATCCATGGACGAACTTTAAATACCTAGGGTACAGACTAGTAAATGGTGTTTAGTCGAAGGTACTTCTTGCTAAAATTAGTGCTTGTATGAGTAACCTTTCGAGTACATAAGAGGCAACACAGACAATCTGAACTTTGCTTGTAGGTTTATCCTCCAATAGTGGCCTCGTGCCGAGGGAGGTTTGAGCAACTTGGCCACTACTTTCATCCAACTAGTTTACTGGCTCATCTTGGTCCCGTAGCTCGCCAAAATTCTACATTCTAGATTGGTAAATGGTGTTCAGTCGGAGGTACTTCTTGCTAAAATTAATGCTTCTACGAGTAAACTTTTGACTACATAAGAGGCAGCACAAACAATCTGAACTTTGCTTGTAGGTTTATCCTCAAATAGTGGCTTTGTGCCGAGGGAGGTTTGAGAAACTTGGCCACTACTTTCATCCAACTAGTTTACTGGCTCATGTTGGTCCTGTAGCTCGCCAAAATTCTACATTGCAGACGAGAAAGGAGGCGGTTGAGAAAATGAACCACCCAAATTTTTTGTGCAGTTCAACTGAAATGGAGCATCCCTGGCCTGCAGACTGATTAAGTGCCAGATGAATATACGCGTCAACCAACTTGTCTGGAATCTTTAGACTCCATGCCATACAGTTTGCTACCATATGTGCAGATAACCAAAAGGCACAAGTTGGGACCAAAGACTGGACTACGTTTCTCTGGGCTATGCGCCAAGCAATATTTTTGGCGTTCACTCTCCTAATACTTGGAGTTTGACAATTGGTTGACGCCGGTTGATACTCGAATGAATATAGGCACTTCTTCTTGTCAACATCGATGCTTGTCTGAGTGAACTTTGGAGTACATAGCAGCAGCATAAGTACCTGTCCATATGATCTTTTTGTGCAATTCTACTGAAATCACCCGATGTAATGATAAGCCAAGCGACGACAGCAAAGGAAGAATGCAAGCCGAGATTAGCGACTAACAGGAAAGGAAGGAAGCTGTCGAGGCAATGAAGCACACAAAGTTTTTGGGCAGTTCCACCAAAATCGAGCATCCCTGTTGGCACATATATTGAGAGAGTGAGATTACTGTAATAGTGGGACTAGTTGATGAAACATACACTAACAAATAGAAGCACCCTCATTATCTTAATGGGTAAAGTTAGCATTCCCTCCCTGCTCGACCACATGATTCACCTCCATAGACAAACATACACACGTACATGATTCAGCATAGGGTGCTAATAGAGATTTGTTAAACTCCGACAGGAAAATTTGGCAGCAATAAATTAGTGGTACTTAAGTACTCCTAATTAATTAAGTGAGACAGCAAATGTGGAAGGGCTCCCTGGAGGATCGTGGCACATGTAAGGTAGTCGTTGTCGGAGCCCTTGAATGGCCTCGACCGAGGCCTCTGGCTTCAGCAAGATCGCCTTGGCACTGTTTATTCTTCTTCTTCTTTCTCTTCATGATCTGTTTCTCATTCTCCTCACCAGTTGGTGAAACCAAGTACATGATTGGCCTTCAATTTTAGAATTGGTTTTGTTAGTGAGGGAGTACAAGTGTACTAGTACAAAATAGCATTATTTTCTCATGGCAGTCGCAAAATAGAGATGAACACATGCATTAAATATCATTCTTACCTAAAGGAAGGTTATGGTGCCAATATGGATGATGAGGATCGGAACACAGATCTCCCTTTGTGCAGTTCCACCGAAATGAACCAACTGTTCCATTCTGACATTCCAGTTAAACAACGCAAAAGTCACTTCTTTTAAGAAGAGTTTTGTGCAGTGCACCAAAAGGTCACAACAGCAACCAGGTGAAATGGAGATCCCTGTTTACACAAAAAGCTACAAAGGAAACAGTCAGAGTCTCAAACAATTACATGCAAAAACATTTGGCTAAACTTGTCATGGCTTATAACAGTGGCATGGCTTCATTTTTACCAGGGGCATTAGATTAAGAACAACTAAATATTTGGTATAAGGGCATGGGACAGTGGGTGCACCAGCAGTCCAGCACCATGTGGCAATTTTTCGTGTTTTGACCCTTTTGCGATACAAATTCAGGATCTGACCCCAGTTCGAAAAAAAATCGAGTTCTGACCCTTTCGCTACCGCCACGGGTTCTGGCGGCAGGGTTACACAGGCTACCGCCACGGTCCATGGCGTGTGGCTGGGGTTTTGCCTCGTAAAGTTTCTTTTGGTTTCCAAGTTAATTTTTGCTTCTTTTGAAAAACAATATCACATAAATGATATCGACCCAAAAATATGAGCTCATATATTTTTTTAGTGATTGTTTCTTTTATAAAGTTTTATCACATAGTTTCACGAAGAAAGCAAAATATGAGCTCAGAAAGAAAGCCAACAAACGGTACAACAAGTTCTTAAGACAAGTTTATAGGGTGGGTCCTGTGGGTTTAGGTTTTTACAAATTTTATTGATTGTTTGTTTTGTCACAAGTTTCACATAGTTTCACAAATAGCAAAATATGAGCTCACATATTAATAAAGGTTCCACATAGCAAATATCGAACACTTTACACATAGATTCATAAGTAGGAAATAGCAACTAGCAAACTTGTCCACATAGTTTGACAACCCCTACTAAAACATAGATGCATATGCAATAAACATGTTTATAGGGCAGGTAAACCTCCCCCCTCGTATGTTATGCCTGGCCGTGGAGACAGATACGACAGCGGATCCACCGGTTAAGGCGGAGGCGGAACGCTAGTCGGCATTCGGCTGTTCAAGAACTCCCACCTTGCCTTGCCTGCTGGAGTTTTTGCCTCTGGCCTTCCCCAGCTGATGATATCGAACGTCGATGCACTTGGGAGCGGCATCCTTGCTCTCTCCTCCGCATTTCTCTCGAAGTAGATCCTCCAGCCCAAATTGCCCATCTCCCAGTTGGAGTGCTGCTTGGCAACTTCAATGGTCCCTTCCCGGCGTTTACGGGAGATAGTTGGTTCTCCCTCCATCTCTACAGTCACTCTCTTGAACTCCTTCACACTCTGCGACCAACACTTCACATCATCGGCGATCCGTTCTACCCTCTCGTGCCACCGCACTGCACTCGTCTCGTGTAGGAACTCGTCTAAAAAATCTCCCACCGGCTGTAGAAGCTCGAGGAAGGAATCATACATGTACGGAAGTGGCAAGGCAGAAGGGTCGTGTTGTAGATGAATGGGCGATGGTTGCGCCACTGTTGCAGAACTAAACATATGGATCAAATAAATAAAATACATATATCAAGATGGTAGGAACTCGTCTGACCAAGTGCTGACATGTATAAGCACCCTACCCGCCAGGGGCCCTGGTGGTAGCCTGTCTAACCCTACCGCCAGAGCCGGTGGCGGTAAGAAAAAGGGTCAAATCCAGAAAAAATTTCAAACCAGGGTCAGATCCTGAATTTCTATCCAAAAAGGGTCAAAACACAAAAATTTGCCACACCTTGTACCTAAACAGGGGCATAAAGTGGTGATTCATAGTTTGTTTCCCCGAGAAACAAACATCCAAGAAACATATCTGGGTTGGTCCCATTTTTGTTCAATCTAGCCACCTACTCCTATGTGTGGATAGCAAATCTAGTCCTGGTCATACCACTGTGTTCAGCGTTACCCCTATATTTTCACTCCATCAAACAATCGTTTAAAATTGTGTACTATGTGCCAGGTCGCCGTTTTTTTAGTTGTTGATTGTTTTTTGAGATAGCTACCCGCTTGTTCCAAGTGGGTTACGGTGTGCCATGTCGCACTTTGTATCGTTCAAGTCTGGTACAAGTCCCTTAGGCAAGCCAAAGTGTATCTAACAATTTGAGTAACTCAAGTTAGGAAAGTGTGGCAAGTGTGGGAAAAATCATGTGGCAACATAAGACAAACATAGTCACAATCCAAACAGCCCCGTAATTTTTTGTTACATGCATGAAAATCTGGTTAGTTAAATTTATAGTCAAAATTTGGCAAGGTGCATCAAATTAACACATGCAAGTATCAAAAGGGAAGTCACGGCATGCATGCATGCGTTGTACTCCCTCCGTTTCCAAATATTAGTCTTTTAAGAGATTGCAACAAGTGACTACATATGAAGCAAAATATGTCTACATACATCCGTATGTAGTAGTCCATTTGAAATGTGTAAAAAGA
Organism: Secale cereale; assembly: GCA_902687465.1. Lineage (NCBI taxonomy): Eukaryota > Viridiplantae > Streptophyta > Magnoliopsida > Poales > Poaceae > Secale > Secale cereale. The sequence continues at coordinate 261,293,208 of LR738712.1, read as the reverse complement.
CTTATATCAAGTGCAGTGCTTTGATGTGTCGCGTCAACTCGTACAAGACCGAGAAGTTTGATTACTACAACGCCCTCTCCCTCGCGGACTGAGCTCTGGTGCCTTAACTGGACCTGCCTTTGGCTGCATGACAGGTGGGCCAACCACCTGTTGGGCCCACATGCCATAGACGCAAAGGCACGAGCAGTAAGTCAATGAAGCTGCGTCCCTCCCTCATGCATGAGTGTGGTGGCTGGCAGGACTAGTAGGAGCTTTCGCTACACGCTTCTTGACGGTGGTGAACTTGCAGATGGAGTTGACCATCATGTCGTCCATGCAAGAGGCGAAGCCGGTGTCGGTGAGGGCTACGACGCCGGCGGTCGCCAGCACCGTCTGGAAATGCTGCGTGGTGCGGGGCCGCAGGCCGGCGCCTTGGATGATTTGGCAGAGCCGACTACCACACGTGACCATCGCTTCCGTAGGTGCTTCTGGCTTCTGGTCACTTGGTCTTGGATTGGAGTGAGAAGTGTTGCGCAGTGATTGAGAAAGAACATTTAGGGGCTGTTTGGTTTGAGACTTAATTTTGCCAACGGTTGCCACACCTAAGGTTAGGCAAGTATGACCAACTTAGGTGTGTGTTTGTTAAGATTCCCTTAGGCAAGTTTGGCAACAATTGTATGGTAAAGTGTGGCACTCCTAGGCCTAGAACCAAACAACCCCTTATTGTCAATCTAACCCTGCCATCCATACACCTCTCTGGTTTAGAGTTAGTACAATGTTAGAATCTAACTCTAATCTCTAACTGAGTTACTAGAGTTCTCCTCGTCTTGGTTCATCGCCATCATACTTTTCCCATTTTTGTGTTTTCAGTATCATGCGAACCGAAGAGGCCCTTAGACTGGTTTAGGTCCGGTAGTTTTTTATAAACGTGTTATGTCCAAAATTTAATGAACGTGCTCCGGTTTCTATGAAAATAATCCGGTTTCATGTAGGAATTCATTCATTTATTTATTCTTCTGCGGGGGGTTTGCATGTAATTCATGAGGTCTGAAATGTAAAGTACCCCGGCATATGCTCAGAGTCGTACATGCACTACGACCCAGCTGCTCTATGTCCCACATGTCGGCGAAAGGGAGCACGTGGAAATAGCCTAGGAGTACATATAGGAGGATAAATGCGTGAAAAAATATGTACCGTGAAGCATAGCTGCGGTTCGAAAAAAGACCTAAAGTGATGACAGGTATAGGTCGCATGCACCCAACTAGTGGTAGTACTCCCTCCGTCCAGAAATACTTGTCATCAAAATGAATAAAAGGGGATGTATCTAGATGTATTTTAGCTCTAGATAAATCCCTTTTTGTCCATTTTGATGACAAGTATTTTGGGACGGAGGGAGTACTAGACATATGACTGCTTTTCCCTAAAAAAACAGGTACGAGTGCTCAGTACTCCTATTCTATCAACGCGAGTCCCATCTGACAACAGCGTCTGTGCTACAGCTAGCTCTTCTCCCTCGTTTCTCTATTCTAATTCTAAACTCAGCTGATGCCCGGTGGACGGGGTGGGGATTTGCCAATGGTCGGTTTGCTAAACTGTGGCCCCACCTCACAGTGAAAACGTTACTACTTGAATAAAAATGCCATATACTCTTGTACTAATAAAACATTAAGGCCAAGAGGTGATGCAGTGCTGGTTACAGGAGGCAAGAAGAAGAGATGCATCCATCGACGACGTCCACCTCCTCGACTCAGGGCGCCGACACACAGAACGGCGGCTAAGTAGCTGTAATGCCCCGGACACACCCTCCGATGGTTCGTTACTCCTGGCGGGATCTAGACTGGCCTCACATATCAATACTAGTCTTTTCTGCGCACTTTGTCCTCACTTATGTGCACCCGGGACCAACTTCCCGGCCGGTCACCAATCCTGACACTACTCCAAGATGAGCACGCTTAACTTTGGAGTTCTGTCCGAATGGGCTTCCGGGAAAGAAGGAATTCCTTGTTGATATGAGTAGTCTATCATCCCTAATAAGCCAGGCTATCGCATACACCCCGACTCAGAGGAACCGACGTCCTCGTCGGGCCACAGGAACGTTCCCTCTTGGCACTGTCGGATTCAAGGCTCCACAAAACCCGTTAAGTTCGAACACAGGGGCGTGAATGAAGATCTCTCCCACTCATGTCTACCTAGCGCCTCGCTCTCGTCTCGGTGGAATGATTCAAGCAAACAACGAACAAACACACAAGAGTTTATCCAGGTTCGGACCACCGTGTGGTGTAAGACCCTTCTTCCTGCTTTGGTGGATTGGCTTCGGGCAAGCTAGAATACGAACTGCTACAAGGGTTCCTGAGCTCAGGAGGCGAGCTCATGAGGGTCAGGAGGCTAGTGTTCTTGCTCCTTGTGCGGTGGTCAAGTGTGTGAGTCGATGATTCCTCTCCCCCCTTTGCAGTGGAGGTTCTAGCTACGTATATAGGCGGCCACGGTCCTCTTCGCCCGAAATGTTTAGGCGGGAAGGGATTCCACAATGGCCATTTTTGATCGGGAACACAAGGACGTTCCTACCCTAACAAAAGTAGTCTTCGCGTGCAAAAGGATCAGGCGATGACACGGTGGTGGGCTCGACGGTGACATCTTCCTTATCGTCCTTGCAGTCTTCGGTCTTGTTGCACCAAAGGGGAAACCTTTGCCCCGCTCCTTGGGAACCAACGGCTGCGCTGTCTCCTTTGCACCGAAATGGCAACTGTGCCGCTGGCGGACGGTGGCACTCGCTGGCGCGGTGCGTCGCTGCTGACATCACGGCCTCCTCCTGAGGCAGGCTTGGCCTTGGATTCTCCGCCCCTTCGGAACGCCTTGCCGAGGCCGCTCCCGAGGGGGTCTTGGCGTCGTTCTCCTCGCGAGGCCTGGCCCCTCGCGAGGGTCTTGAGAAGCTGGTCGATTAGCAGGGCCGTACCAGGTCGCTTGTAGGAGCGCGTCGCGGCCCGCAGATAGGCAAGTCTGGGTACCATGGTTCCCAGGACACCGACAGTAGCCCCCGGGCCCAAGGCGCGAGCGGAGTTGGCCTCAGGGCAAAGCCTTAGTCGAGGACGAAGCGCTGCGGGCCCCAAAAAGGCTGCGGGCCAGGCTGGCGCGTGACGGTTGGATGGGACGCGAGCGACCCCGCTTCCCACGCCGTCTCGGTAACCGTGTGTCTTGACAAAAAAGGGGCCTTCTCTGCTGGGGGAGTTATCATCCTCCTTCCTTCCTGCTTGGATTTCTTCCCCTTGAGCCTCTTGCTTCTCTGCATCCTTTGACCCTCGTTGACCATGGCGAAGAAGAACAAGGGCACCGCGCCGGCGTCTGGATCTGCTTCTTCTCTTGATGAGGCGCTTGAGGAGTCCTCCATCATCAGGGAGGAGGACTACTCAGAGGTCCAGCCGTTCCTGTCGAGCTCCCACAATGAGCACGGCCCGACGCAGATCTAGGCTGGATCCACCATGGCACGGACCTTGCCAAAGTCATGCTACCCCTTCTTCCTCCACAACATCTCCGTGGGGCTCGTGTCCCCTTTCTCCGAGTTCTTCTACGCCATCCTGGAACATTACCAGGTACACGCTCTCCATACCCAACCTCGTTCCATCTTCGTCTTGTCGCTCTTCGCCTTCTACTGCGAGGCGTTCGTGGGGGGTGAGGCCGACGGTCACCCTCTTCCGCCACAGCTTCTCCATGCGTCAATACGACGATGGCCCGTGCTCGGGCTGCGTTTCCTTTGTCTTCCAGCGCCAGGGCTATCGCCTGATGACGGCTGGGAAGAAAATAGAGTCCCACCGGAAGAGGTGGGTCTATCTGGACGCCCCACGCACCCATCCTCTGTTGGTGCTACCTACTGTCCGTCCGGAGAAACTTGACGGCTGGCGCCACGTGAAGCTCACTGGCCCTCTCGCCGGGCCAGTCTTGGCGAAGATTGAGGCCGACCTGAGCTCAAGGCTCGAAGGAGGCCAAATCATGAAGGAGTTCTTGAGGCAGCGTCTGGCTTCGCTGGAGGCTCACTCACGCCCCATGTGGGAGCTGATGGGTGATGACGACGGTCTCCGGCTGCACCCAGGGATGCTGGCCGAAGATGACCTGGACTTCACCTCGAGGGCCCTCCTGGGTATGGTTCCGGAGGATCTTGCTGGGGCCTACCTGCCGCTGTACATCCACCCTGACAAGGCTAAGCTGCTGAAGGCCATGCCGGACCATGGTGCGCCCGTGGGCGCTCCGCCCATGTTCGACGTGTCTTCCGGTGATGACGACAAGGGCGACGAGGGGGGCTCGAAGGAAACCCTGGACGACGATGGGGACTCCTTCGAAGCGTTCGCCGGGGTGATGACGCCAGGCGCAGGTGCCGCCGAACGAGTCCAGGCGACCACTCCACGTCGGTCCGGACGCACTGCGTTCGGGGGAAGCAAGGTGGCGACTCCGCCGAAGAGCACCATGCCAGCGAACCTGGCGACCGCGCCTAGGACCATGGCCCTACGCCTTGCCCATGCCCGGGCTATCGGCACACCCGACGCACCAGTAGCTGCTGTTGACCTGCTGGTGAAGAGAAGGGTGCGCCTCGCCTTCGACGAGTAAGTGTGCAATTTCTCATTCATTCTTATTTGCCGTGCCCCTGATGCGCTCTCCCTTGATGCAGCAGCCTGGGGGTGTGATGAAGAGGGTCCGGGGGAAGTCCTGCCACAGTGCCCTGCTCCTTCGGCTGCTGGTGCAACCTCAGGGAAGGATGCCGCGACGCTGGGTGCCCCGGTCGGCCGGGCCACCGTGAGTGTGGTGACGGTGCCACCCGAAGACGTCCCCGTTTCCGGCGAGGCTGCGGAGTTGGCTTCTGCTCCAGCTCCTCTGGCGAGGGAGGCCGGAGCCCCCGAGCCCCTAGTCGAGCAGCCGGTCTCGTTGGTGCCCGTGTGCCAGCCGGGGCAGCCCAGTCTTGAGGCTTTGGATGCTGCCTCCGCCGCGCTGGGTCGTCTTCGCGTTGATCTGCAAAATAGTGACGGCCACTTGACAGAAGGGCGCCTGGGGCTGATCCACGGGTGGCTCCTAGCAGACGAGTCTGCACGGACCTCCTGGGATCAGGCCTTGGCGGCTGCTGCCAAGAGTCGAGAGGAAGCTGCGGTGGCCACGCTGGCTCGTGACGCCGCATGAGCTGACGTCGCGTCCTTCGAGAAGTGCTACCTCAAGGCAGAGAGCGAGCTGGGGGCCCTCCACGAGGAAGACACCAGGCGCGCCCTGGAGCTCAAAGGGTTGGAGAAGGAGCTCGAGGCATAGAAGGCCGTGACATCCCGGCTGCAATAGGAGCATCTTGCTGACCGCACCACCCTGGAGAACCTGAAGGTTGAAGTTGTGCAGGCCAGGGCGGCCCAAGCCACTCGTGCCGAGGAGGAAGCTCTCGCGACCTTGGCGACGGTGAGTCCCGAGGACCTTACCGCCTTTGACCTTGAGGCCCGCAACACGCTGCATGCCGCCTATGGGGAAGGGTTCAAGGAACCGTTGGCCGCCCCTGAGGGAGGCCCCGCCGGACTTCTTGTTGCGCTCATGGAGTCCCTGCGTGGTGTTACGTCCGCGACTGGCCAGTTAGCTGATGCTGAAGGCCGTATGCTGCTTACCTTGGTCCCGACGCAGGTGTGCAGCCACCTAAGCCTTCGCGACCTCACCCTTGACCTGGCCTCGCTGTCCGAGCCATTGACCGTAGTCATGGAGAACTCAGCTGCCGAGGCCCTGAGGGCGAAGGTCACGTCGCTGGTGGAGGTGTTCCTCCAGTCTACCGTTACCGCGGCCGAAGGGGAGACGACCGGTACTGCTGCGCCCGGCGATGCTTGATCCATCCTGTTTAGTGAGAGAAGTGCGAGTGCCTCGGGGAGGCGTAAGAACTTTGTTGAATTTGAAATTTTTTGATGTTATTGTAATAGCTAGATGATTCCATGCTTGCTTCCTTTCATGTTTGCTTTAGGTGCTCTGCGTCGGCAGGGCCCAACCCCGCGCATACCTCGACCGCCGCTGAGCCCTCTGGATGACCGGGGTTACAGTAGTAACTAGACTCGTTGTTGAGCCCTCCGGACACCAGGGTTACCGTAGTAACTAGACTCAAGGGATGAGGGGCTACGTGGCCAGTGAGGCCCTTGGGTCCCGATGCCCAAGGGTCCCCCTTGATGTTCAAGCGATCCCGTTTTCATTCTGTGTCGGCAGGGCCCAACCCCGTGCATACCTCGATCGCCAGTGAGCCCTCCAGAGGACCGAGTTTATCATCATAACTAGGCTCAAGGGATGAGGGGCTACGTGGCCAGTTAGGCCCCTGGGTCGTGATGCCCAGGGGCCCCCCTTGACGTACGAACGACTCTTCATGAAGGAGAACAAGTACCATACCTTTCCCACGAGCCTTCGCCTGGGATGGGGGCACGAGAAGGCTAGGTATCTGGGCACCTGGTAGGGTGGCGTCTGCCAGGCGTGACCTGAGCACAGCCCCTATGCCTAGCCCCCATCGCGACACCCATCCAAGGATAAGCTGTGAGCGTCGTGAGCTGAAAAGCTCCCTGAGGTTGGTGCGACCACTGGGGTCACCCTCAGTTGTTTATAACTAGCGCGGAGCATAGAGCTACCACACTTGCACGGAGTGTGGGCATAAACGCGCCTCGGTCGTATCGGCCAACGTGGAGCTTGGTGCTTCCACTAGTTCGTGGGCATAACCGCTCCTCGGTTGGATCTGCCAGCGCAGAGCTTGGTACTTCCACTGGACCGTGGGAGGGAGCCTCCCACCGGGAGAGATTCCGGGGCGTGTACAGCCCCGTCCTGACGCGTGGCTTGCACGGTAGGACAGCTAAGGTGTATATGGGCCCTCCTCAGGACGAGCTGAAAGACACTGAGGAAGTTCTCATGAGCTTACACATCACTCACGAGACCCTACCCTGAGGCGGGTTGCGCCTGAGTTTCTTCTGCCAAATTTGAAAAGAGAGGTGTTGTGTCAACCTGCACCGAGTGCATCTCCACAGGATATTGCATGAGAAGGCCGCATCACCAACGACCCCAGGAGGTGACGTCACGGGGTTAACCCGCGAGACAGAGCTCAGCCACTGGATTTGTCGACGCTGCAGGGATGGACCCGAGCACAGACGCCGTGTCCAGTCTTCTCATGCCAAGATCCAAAGGAAAAACAGTCGGCACGCGGTTCCCGCGTGAGCGAGGCACCTGCCACGGGCCCCTACTTACCCATCCCCGATTAGCCCATGCGAGAAAAAGGCACCAAGGACCATGGGAGGTGCCGTCACGGAAATGGCTCGCTAGGCAGAGCTCAGCCTTCGGATTTATGGACGCTACACGGACGGACCCGAGCACAGACGTCGTGCCAGTCCTTAATCATGGGGCGGTCGCGAGTGGGCTCACAAGGGCTCATGACCTTAGTGGCGGTGAGGACGCCAAGCATATAGATAATGCGAATGGAAACAAATATCTGGCCTTGATCATGCAAAATGGGAGACAACCACGGGGGAACAGCCCCCAGCAGCCCGAGGATGATGCAGCTCGAGAGGTGCCCTCGTTTGGATACCTGAAGTGTCACCTGATACTTGCCGAAGGAGAGTTGGGGTAGCTGAATACGCGTGCTATGCGGGTCGCTCCTGAGGATCGTCGGGCTCCTGAGGCTCTCAGTGGTCGCGCGGGTCCGGCTCCCGCTCCGTCTGGACCGCCTGCCACTGAGCCTCCCGAGCCCCCAAGGCCTGCTGCGCGAGATGCCGGAATGTGGCAACTACGTTGCAGAAACCGAAGAGCGTGCAGACGTAGCTGCAGGGGAGGGCCCTCCTCCGGCCGAACGCCATCGGCCAGAAGGGCTCGTGAGAACCGGCTCGGTTGATACCCGCGATGTCGACGCAGACACGGAAGCAGTCGCTTGGGCTGCGAGTGGGTGGACATGGGATCACGCGGTTACGCCCACCACGAATGAGTCTTGCATACTGAAGTTCCTCTGTAACTTAGTTGATGAAGTCCTGAGCCCCCTGCGCTGGGCTCACAAAAACGCGCATCAAGATACGCTTGCAGGTGGTGCTCGAACACCTCCCTCGGGGCACGGGTCAGCTCAGGGACACTCCAGAGGAGAGCCCCCGAGCCTGTCACGAGAGGGGCGTCGAGCGCGCCTCCCTATGCGAGGGTGGAGGGCGCCTCGTCAGCAGGCGCGAGTCCTGAGGCCAGGTCGTCGGGAGCCCCCACGTCCTGAGGTCCGTCGACGGGTAGGTTCTTCTTCTTCTTGGGGGCGGTCTACAGGGCGAGGACGGCTTGATCCTCATCGGGGTATTCAACCGCCGCGGTCTGGTAGGCACGCTCCAGGGAACGCACCGCTTCCTTCTCGTCGGAAGAGATCGTGATGACTCCGCCGCTCCCGGGCATCTTGAGGACGTTGTAGCCGTGATGGTTCGCCGCCATGAACTTGGCAAGGGCAGGATACCCTAGGATGGCGTTGTACGGGAGGTGGATGTTGGCGACGTCGAAGTCGATGAGCTCTGTGTGGTAATTGTCGCGGTCGCCAAAGAAGTCGGGGAGGCGGACTTGCCCCATCGGGAGTGTGGAGCCAGCCGTGACTCCATAGAACGGCTTGGTGGGGTGGAGCTGATCATAGGAAATCTGGAGTGTCTCGAAGGTCTGGACGGAGAGGCTGTTGATCCTTGCTCCACTGTCGATGAGGGTCTTGGTCACGAGGACGTTGCTGATGGTCGAGGTGCAGAGCATCGGGAGTGCGCCTGGGGCCGCAGTGCACTTGAGCTGGTCTTTGGGGTCGAAAGCGATGACTTGCTTGGTCCAGCTGAGGTTGCGCGTGGCGTCAGGCCTGGGAAGCGCCGCGTTCAACTCATGGGCGAACTGCTTGAAGATGCGGTGAGAAGCCGGGGCATGGGCTCCTCCCAGAATGCACGCGACTGCACGCGGTTCCTGGAAGCCCCCTGCCCCGTCTCCTTGGCGGTCGTCGTCGTTCCTCCTTAGAGGTGGTGGCAGCGGAGGCAGGCCTCCGTTGCCTTGAGGGCGACCCTCACGAGGCTGGTCGCGCCAGGGGGCGTCACGAGGCTGCTCCTACCAGTGGTCTTCACGAGGTTGCTCACGCCACCCTTGGCGCTAGTTCCCGCCGTCCCAACGTCCTCCTCCTCGGCCTCCTCCACGGCCGTAGCCGCGGTTGTCGAGCTCAGGGCGCTGCCCGACGCGCCCACGGCGCATCGCCCTGAGCTCCTAGCATTCATTGGTGTTGTGGCTGTGGACGTTGTGGAAGACACATCACGGTCGGTTGTCTCTGGGGAGGTCATCATAGCCGCAACCATGCTTCACTTCTGGCTCAGCAGCCAGCACTGTGGTTCCCTTGCGCTTCGACTCCTTGGCCTTGGTTTTCTTGTTGTCTGCGTCCACCTCAGGCAGCTCCTGAAGGGAGAGGCGGCCTTCCTCCGCCCTAGCGCACTTTGCCGCGAGCTTGAACATCTCGAGGGCTGTGCACATGTCTTCGTGGATGGTGAGCTCTTCCCTCATCCTGAAGTCGCGGACGCCATCGGAGAACCCGGAGATGATGGCCTCGTCCGAGACCCTGGGGATACGGAGGCGCATGATGTTGAAGCGTTGGATGTACTTTTGCAGGGTTTCTCCTGGCTGCTGCCTCTTGTGACGCAGGTCAGCAGCTGCCGGGGCTCGGTCGCGGGTGCCTTGGAAGTTAGCGACGAAACGCTCGCGAAGCTCTCCCTAGGAGGAGAAGGATCCCACCGGGAGGTTCAGGAGCCAGGAGCGCGCCATCCTTCAGAGCCATGGGGAACCAGTTCGCCATGACCTGCTCAGTGCCGTTGGACGCCTCGATGCAAAGCTCGTAGAGTTGGAGGAACTCCATGGGGTCGGTGGTGCTGTCGTAGCGTGGAGGCAGGTCCGGCTTGAACTTGCCGAGCCAGACGAGGCGCCGTAGCTCGGGAGCTAGGGCGCCACACCCGCTCACGCTCATGATCACAGGCGCCCCCTGCACCTGTGACGCTGGTTCTTGAGGTGCTGGTGCCACCACCTCCTGTGGCGCGTGGTCTGGGCGTTGTGGGCCAGGGGGCCCACGAGCCCCTGCATGTGGGTGCGGGATCACCTGGCAACTCTCCTCGTCACGGGCGTGGGATCTGCGGGGTTGTTCACGTTGAGGGGCCCCGCGCCGGCCCTCCTGGCCAGCAGGGTGAAGGGGAGGTGGAGCCGGGACTCCACGGCCCTCGTTCGCCGCCGGGGGCGACGGAGGACGTGAGGAGTGCGTTGGTGCAGGTGCTTCTCCAGCTGCGCTGACGAGATCAGTGATGCGATGGAGCCACTCGTCGTAGATATCATCTGCCGGGCGGTAGCGCAAGGCCTCCCGCGCCATCAGTAGTGCATGCTGCTGGTAGACCGGCCCGTGGAGGACCAGCGAGGACGACGCTGCGGCCGGTGAGGGTGAAGGTGTTGCCGTGCGGCCGTCCTGCTGCACATACAGTGGCAGTGAGGAGTCCTGCTGCTCGTGGACAGCCGGGTCGGTGGCGGCGTTGGCGACCGGCGAGTTGGGGCGAAGCGGTGTGCCATTGCCCGCGGGCGCCGTATGAGCGACGTTCGCAGTGCGGCGGGCGGCGCGAGCTCGGCATGTGTCCACCATGGCTGTGGAGCAGGGTCGGTGACGAGAACACGACGAGGTCGTCGAAGAGGCGAGATTTCGACACGCCCCCTACCTGGCCCGCCAAATGTCGGATTCAGTGCTCCGCAAAACCCGTTAAGTTCGAACACAGGGGCGTGAACGAAGATCTCTCCCACTCATGTCTACCTAGCGCCTCGCTCTCATCTCGGTGGAAGGATTCAAGCAAACAACGAACAAACACACAAGAGTTTATCCAGGTTCAGGCCACCGTGTGGTGTAAGACCCTACTTCCTAGTTTGGTGGATTGGCTCCGGGCGAGCAAGAATATGAACTGGTACAAGGGTTCCTGAGCTCAGGAGGCGAGCTTAGGAGGGTCAGGAGGCTAGTGTTCTTGCTCCTTGTGCGGTGGTCAAGTGTGTGAGTCGATGGTTCCTCTCCCCCGTTTGCAGTGGAGGTTCTAGCTACTTATATAGGCGGCCACGGTCCACTTCCCCCGAAATGTTTAGGCGGGAAGGGATTCCACAACGGCCATTTTTGAGCGGGAACACAAGGACGTTCCTATCCTGACAAAAGCAGCCTTCTCCTGCAAAAGGATCAGGCGGTGACACGGTGGTGGGCTCGACGGTGACATCCTCCTTATCGTCCTTGCGGTCTTCGGTCTTGTTGCACCAAAGGGGAAACCTTTGCCCCACTCCTTGGGAGCCAACGGCTGTGCTGTATCTTTTGCACCGAAATGGCAACTACGCCGCTGGCGGATGCTGGCACTCGCTGGCGCGGTGCGTCACTGCTGACATCACTGCCTCCTCCTGAGGCATGCTTGGCCTTGGATTCTCCGCCCCTTCGGAACGCCTTGCCGAGGCCACTCCCGAGGGGGTCTTGGCGTCGTTCTCCTCGCGAGGCCTGGCCCCTCGCGAGGGTCTTGAGTAGCTGGTCGATTAGTCGGGCCATACCAGGCCGCTTGTAGGAGCGCGTCGCGGCCCGCAGACAGGCATGTCTGGGTACCCTGGTTCCCAGGACGCCGACAGGCACAAACGTCTATGTATCCAGTCCAGTACATGTGCCATGCCGTGTGCCACGACGGGTCACAAACTAATGAACATCATGACCGCGCACCTATCCGCAAATATCCGTGTAACCGCGAGAGTCGGCTCTGGTACCAACTTGTAACGCCCCGGACACACCCGTCGGTGGTCGTTACCCCTGGCGGGATCTAGACTGGCCTCACATATCAATACTAGTCTTTTCTGCGCACTTTGTCCTCACTCATGCGCACCCGGGACCAACTTCCCGGTCGGTCACCCATCCTGACACTACTCCAAGCTGAGCACACTTAACTTTGGAGTTATGCCCGAATGGGCTTCCGGAAAAGAAGGAATTCCTTGTTGGTATGAGTAGTCTATCATCCCTAATAAGCCAGGCTATTACATTAGCAGCGGCTTTTGTGGCTAGGTCGACGTGCTTCTGGACAATGGCGTCCAAAGATTCGAGCTACTGGAAGAAGGTCAACGTCTTTCTGTCCTCGCTGGCCTTGTAGTGGCCTATGTAGACGATTTCCTCGTAGACGTGGATGTGCAGGTCGACGGTTTCTTGCATGGCGAGGCGCTGCGCGACGAGCGCGGCCTCAAGGTGCACATTCTTCATCGTGACCTCCGGCAACTCAGGTCCACCAGGGCTTGAAAGAGTTCGTCACCATGGAGGCCGATGAGGGTGGCAGCAAATGAGGAGCCTGGGTGCGCGGGCTGGAGCAGTACGGCAAGGTCGTTCGTGCGCTTCTTGATGGCAGTGAACTTGCGGATGGAGTTGACCATCATGTCGTCCATGCGAGAAGCGAAGCCGGCATCGGCGAGGGTTACGACGCCGGCGGTCGCCAGCACCGTCTGGAAACCTGCGCAGTGCGGAGCCGCAGGCCGGCGCCTTGGATGATTTGGCACAACCGACTACCGCTCGCGTCCATCTCCTCCATATGTGCTTCTGGCTTCTGGTCACTTGGTCTTCGATTGGAGTGAGCAGTGTTGCGAAGAGACTAAGGAGTAGATGGATTGGAGTGGTGGGGTGCCTTTATATGAGAATCCAAACTCTGTTGCATTCACATCATGATGGCTCTACTCTGCTTCTCCAATGAATTCCCCCTACATGTAGAGTAATTTGAGGATGCATCATTGACCGTTCAATATCTCGGGAACCGCTACCCTCTCCCTCCTTGGCATTCAAGCACCTATGGAGGCGACTGCCGCTCGCGTCTATCGCGTGTCAGCAGACGTTCCCATCGACGACGAGGTGCCTATTGTGACTTCGTAAATTTCAAGATGATACTAGTATACTCAATATTGTGCACCGCGACCAACGCCGAGAGGAAAACGAGAGAACTATGTATTTATTTACGGTGTAGATTCACTCATTTTGCTCCATATGTACTCCGTCTCGGTGTAGTCTAGTCACTTGTTGAAATCTCTAGAAAGGCGAATACTCCTTTCTGGTTTACAGGGCTATACTAGCAAGTAGTACTACAATAGTGGGCTCACATACCAATTTTGTCTCATGCAAGAGCCTGGCTATATGCGTGCTCCAAGGTTCGCAACGGCCACGTTCGGGTTGCACTACTGCTTCTACAGTATTGAATCCACTGCTACATGTCTGTCCACCTCGACTGGGAGCGATAAGCAAAAGCTTGTTCTCATATACAAGCCACGGCGCGCATGGGCGAGGGAGAAGGCGTGTAGTAGTAAAATCAAGCTTCTCCTCGTTGTACGAGTTGACGCGACACATCATAGCACTGGCCCCACATGGTTGCCTCTAAACTTGGCTGAAAGACCCATAGTATACAATACTCCATTTGCTGCAACCTCTAACATTTACCCCCACAAAAAATTAAAATATATATTCTTGTCTTGACCAGATGATCGTGCAAACTAGAATCACCAGGATGACAGGTAGGGCCAGAAGATTATTTTAATAAAAATAATAGCATGGAACCGAGTAGCCGACCTCAACGATTTTAAGCTTACAGGCATGGTACACGCTAACCTAGACTACTCTACACATGAAATTGCCACACGGGCGTCCGGGCGGCGCTTGGCTCTTTGCCTCTTCGGGAGTACTACTGTAGTGGAGGAGTACTACAGTATGCTTCTGGCCATCTGACACCGATTGAACTGCTGCATGTCCACCGCGTACGGGAGGGAGAGTGTGTAGCGAACGAAAGCTTTTCCTAGTCTTGCCAGCCACCACGCTCGAGGGCGAGGGTGGGACGCAGCTTCATTCACTTACTGCCCCTGCCTTTGCGTCCATGACAGGTGGGCCCAACAGGTCGGTGGCCCACCTGTCATGCAGCCAAAGGCAGGTGTGGTTAAGGCGAGAGGGCGTTGTAGTAATCAAACTTCTCGGTCTTGTATGAGTTGACGCGACACATCAAAGCACTGCACTCGATATATTTCAATAATTTGTGTTTACCGATGCAGTAATTACAACGCATGCATGCATGTCGTGACTCTCCTTTTGATACTTGCATGTGTTGATTTAATGCACCTTGAAGTAGTATGAATATGTGACGGTAAATCATTGTAATGCCCCGTCCCTAATAAAGCAAGAGATGGTTGTACACGAGGAGGGCGAGATCATGCAGACGGAACAGGACCCGACGATGGAGCTCTCTATGGTCTCGATGGACCTCACCTTGCTCCACTGCCCCTTGTGCCTCCACCCCTTGAAGCTCCAGTGTATGAGGTTTGAATACACATCGTCCGTTCGGCTGATCGAGCAAGGTGCAGGTTTCCTGATTGATGTCTTGTTTGATTGATTTGTGCAGTGCAAGGAAGGGTACCTGGCTTGCGCGGACTGCCGCGTCGAGCGCCCCGGGAACCAGCGGCAGTGCCAGAAGTGCGAGCATTGCGGTGGCTTCGACATGCGGAACACGGTGGCGGACGCCGTCCTCTCCTCGCTGAGGGTGGAGTGCCCGCATGAAGGCTGTGGGCTCTACGTCACTTACCACAAGATCACCGATCACCAGAGCGTGTGTACGCTCGCGCCCTGCAAATGCCCCGTGCCCATCTGCGGCTACGAAGGCCCACCGCCGGTGCTCTCCCACCACATCAGCACCATGCATCCCATGCCCATGCACAGGATCCAGTACGGTAAGGCGCTCCAGCTGCAAGTCCCACTATCGGAGCCACGGCTCTTGCTGTTCACGGAGGAGGACGGCCGCACGTTTTTCTTGGTCGGCGGCGTGCTCGACATCGGCGCGCCTATCGCCGTGTCGGTCGTCTGCATCAAAGCGGGGGCATCCCCACTTCCGCACTACGTGGCCAAGCTATGGGCGAATGGCCCGCTGGGGGAGCCCAAAGGAAGGACCGACGCCGTCAAGGTGGAAATGGAGGTGACAAGCAGCAGGCATCCCGGTGACGCCGCCGTGCAGGAGCTGACCTTCTTCACAGTTCCGCCCAAGCTGCTGGCCGGGGCTAAGCTGGTGTCCCTCCACATTCAGATTGACAAGCTCGGGTCCTAAATGATTCTACAGTGCCTTCTGTTTATCTTAGTAATATGCTAATATAGGGTTAGCTCGGTCTACTTTAGCTTAAGAGATGGTGGGTTTTGATGGCGATGCAGCAATTACCTCGACATCAGATCAGCAGTGAAAGTAATTTCAAACAGTCAAATGGATATTTTGTGTCTGTTGGATATAAAGATCCTTTGGGTAAGAAGTAACAACTTATATACTTTTTTTGAAACGGAACAGCGATACTAGTATAATGTTTCTTGACATGCACTAATATTTTTGAAATGGACGTCGGGGTGTAGCTAGAAGGGCGATTGGGACGTGGTATCGGCCCATACCGCGGTGAGCCCCATACTGTGGATTTTCTCCCTCGCCGATGTCGACCGCGTCTACACAAAACATTGTTCCCTTCCCCCAGCTGCGGGATCAGGCCGGATATGTGACCAAAGGTGTGGCCACTATCGTTCTATGCTTGTGAAGAGAGCAACCCAAGCAAGCGGGCTTGTAGCTTAGGCTCCTCCTAGTGTATATATAGTGGTTTTCTTTTTCTGTCCATATCAACCATTTTATATTGCGTACATGTCATTGAAGAGTGAAATGATGGTCGCTTCTTCCGACTAACTTACTGTGTGATTTGACTGCTCCTTTAGTGGCCCCTACACGTACTCCCCCTACGTGTATGCAGCAGTCACACGTACACATGGATGCAAAAATGCGCGCGACGCCCTAATGTGTGCATGTCCGAGCACACGACGGAGCACACACGGTCACGCTCAAGTGCTCAACCTACACATGCATGCACACACATACTTAGCCAAGGTGAGCTAGTGACCATATAAACACCAAAAAATGTATATATTGAGCGCAATGAGCGTATTATGAAGTCCACTGACCGTATTTCTATAAATATACAGTGACAGACAGTGTATTTATCTCCTTTGAAATTAAGCCATATTAACCGGAGAGGAGGCAGTATGGACTAGCATTACTTTGTTGTGTCCCGTCAACTTGCCGAACGAAGAGAAGCTTGCAGGACGGGAGAAGCTTGCACGCGGTGGCTCGCAGGACAAGGAGAAAATTTTGACTAATGCAAGTCGTCGTTCGCTCAGGCGGTGGACGTGCAACAGTTAATTTGGTGTCAGATTGCCAGAAGCATACACTATACTAGTAGTACTATTATTGTTGCACTTACCGAAGAGGCGAACATCCAAGCACAAAGTTTACTAGTACTACTACTATAGTAGGTACACTAGGAACCGGATGGAGGAGCATCTGCACTCTTATTATATTTTTAATATGTGATAAAGCAATCTTCAACACATTTGGTTCTCTTCGAGGGTTCTCGCATGTGATAATGGAAGTTGATTGCATGGAATACTCGCCACAATTCTTGCTAAATTCTGGCTCATATCCTGTTACAAATAGGAGCTATCGGTAATATTTCCTCTTTTTTTGTTATTCAGCATGTAAACAGGTCAGCAAACCTTGCGTCGCATCTTTGTGCGAACCGTGCTTGCTGCACTTTGAATGTGGCCGAGAGCTGGCTTGATGAAACACCTCGCTTCCTACTTTTTTTTCCGGGGTACCTCGCTTCCTAGTGACCAGTGTCTTGGCTGATCATCCTAAGAATGCTTATATATGAATAAAGCTCTCTCATTTACCCGCAAAAAAAGATTAAGCCATATTAACCGGAAAGCAGAGAGTATGGACTAGCACTACTTGTTGGTGTGTCCCATCAACTCGTAGAACAAGGAGAAGCTTGCAGGACAAGGTGAAGCTCGCTTATGCCTTTTGACTAATGCAACGTACCCTCGCCTAGGTGGTGGACATGCATCAGTTCATTCGGTGTCAGATTGCCAGAGGCATAAACTATAGTACCGAACATGCTAAGTACCATCATTGTTCGACTTCATGAAGAGGCGAAGAGCCAAGTGCAAGGTTTAGTAGTACGAGTAGTACTACTACTAGAACCGCATGGTGGAGCCTCTGTACTCTTATTTTTCTTTAATCTCTGATAAAGTACACATTTATTCCAAAGAAGGGCGGAAAACGGCAACCCAACATGTAATGATGATATCGATCAACCATGCTCGAATATATCTTGGCCTCCGTGCGTGCCCGTCTGTGTGTTCTGGCTCCTCGTCTCTTTCAAGGAACGACATGTTGGCCATTTTGCCGTCAATTGAGATCGGTTTGATCACACTCCGGTCCCACATGTCAGTGATATGCCAAGAGGAGGTGCGTTGACGGATTGGCCGTACGCGTACTTGGTTTTGCACCTTCATACTACTCCTCCCTCCGTCACAATTTACAGGGTGCGCTTCATTATGATGCATTTCTTTCAATGCATTTCCACCACTAGAGAGACTTTAGACACATTTGGTTTAATGCTCAATTAATCAGGGCATGGTAACCGCAATTTTCTCTCGATATAGTACTATGGAGTGGAGTAAGTGCATGCGTGTGTTTACCCGGGGTGGAAGCACTGCATGCATGTGTGTACGCATTTCCTCTAGTAATAGACGCCGTGCTATAACTACCAATGCTATTTTTCAGGCCGATCGCTAGTCGCCTTGGTCCCAAAGATTTGCTCTTTTTTTGAAGCGTGCTCTATAAATAGTGACGCATGGAGTAGTATGAGCGGATTCAAAGAAGAGCGTCTCCACTTCACCACGTAGCCTTGGCGACTGCGTGACTTGACAAGTCCTTGCATGCACAAAAGACCAACATTACCTGTGATCATGGAGGCTGGCGGTTGGCCTTCTCCTGGCTATAAATAAGGCGGTAGGCAGAGTCCTTGCTGCCCATCTTCTTCCTTCGTTCCTCTCGCTTCATCTTCCTCCTAGCCCTTCGCCTGGCCAAGCCCCTCATGGCGCCGACCAGGAAGTTTTCATCCGCGGAGAAGGGAAAGACCCGGCAGGAGGGGCCTGGCTCACCACCAGCCAAGAGGGGCCGAGGCCGCCCCCACAGACGTGCCGCGACTCCCGACGGGGCTGCTTGTGGGCATGAGCGGACCTCCACAACGCCCGTAGCCGCCCTCAGTAACCGTGGCTGCAGTCCCTCGAGTGGTGGGGATCGCTGTGGCCTCGGCGGTCTTGCGAACGAGGGGAGGCGCTCCGGGGTCGTCAGGCCTCCCCGGCCGCGCTCCCATTTGGCGGAGGTGACGCTGGAGTTCGTCGTGTGGTCGGAGAGCCCGGCCGGTACCCGGCTCCAGCTCCCGCGCTCTATTGCCGGCTAGTTTCTTGCCGTGAGCTCCGGTGGCTTTTGGCTGCAAGCAGACGGTTGCTGTAGCAGGGCTTCATGGGTTGCGGTGGAGGTCTCCACCGTTGGTGCTGTGACTCTAGCCCACAACTGGCAGACGTTTGCCCGCGCGCGTGGCTTGGGCAGGCGGTGCACCCTTCACTTCAGGTACAACGGCGACTCGACCCTCTTCGTGAGAGTGTTTGGGGAAGACGGGTGCCACGCCGAGTGCTGCCCCGAGGACAACGAGGACGGCGAGGTGCTTGGCCTGGGTGATGGCCGCAGCTCATCCAGCTATGGTGGCTCCTCCTTAAACAGCAGCTCCAATAGCGGTGGCTACGACCAGCCGCCACGCTGCCGCGCCAGCTGTCAGGACCACAATCCTAGGTCACACAGGTCTTTCATTTAACACACCATATCACTTTGCGGCCTCACGCACGGTATCCCCATGGGTGCCACCTTACCTGTCCCGGGATCGTTTGCGCATTTTGGCACACGTATATGATAGTGTGGCTAGCATCCATATGATAGATAACCCGGGCCGACATGACTAGTTATAAACCAAAAGTGACGCTAAATTACAAAGACATGCATAAATGACCCGGCAACGAACTTGTTGGTCATCAACGTATGAACCCAAGTCGTAGCGAACTACAAGGACTTAAAGGAACAACATGTGACATTTCCCCTAAGGGACAGACACAGGAATGAAGAAGGACACATGCCGACCAGCCTAAATGTTCCGGAGCAGTACCAAGCTACCAAGGCTCAGTGGAAGCACTAGGAGGCATTTCCCCATAAGATACGCTACCAAAGGTGAATAACTAGGTGTCGGATCCCACACATAACAATACACATTACACGTATGCATAACATGCAAGTATGTAATGTTCAACATGGCATCACAATATAACTCAACATCTCATATAGATAAAGGCCCAGAAGAGCCATCATAGCATTTATTACAAACAGGGGTCACATGACCCAACATACAGAGCATACAGGCAACAGAAGCATAAACATGTTTGAGTATAGACATCTGAAAAGGAAGAAGGCTATCAAGCCTGACTATATACCAGACCCTCCCAAGGGTACAAGATCGTAGCTGAGGTAACAAGCTAAATGTCGAAGTCCACGCGGAACTACTAGTGAGACTGAAGTCTCTCTACAAAAACATAAATTAAGCAAACGTGAGTACAAAGGTACTCAGCAAGACTTACATCAGAACTAGCTACATATGCATCAGTATCAACAAAGGGGTGGTGGAGTTTGAGTGCAGCAAGCCAACTTTGACTCGGTGTCTATCCTGAACTACGACTGCAAGTAACTCTTTTGAGGTGGCGCACACGAGTCCACATATTCACCATATCAATACACCACTATGGATCCGCTCCCGTCTCCCTACGAGAAGGCCATCCATAGCAATCACACTTGTCTTGAGCATTTTAGAGTATCCACTTCAAGTTGTCTATGTACCACGTAAGCAGCCAAGAAGTCCATAACCGCGGACCTGGCTATTCGAATAGATCATGTTAACCCTGCAGGGGTGTACTTCTTCACACACGCTCTCGCCACTTACCGCCATGTACAAGTCGTGTATCTCGGCAACCTTCAAGCGGAAGTCTGGCGAGGGTGTCGCCCACGACCTGACTAACCACACAAGACTCTAGTCTAGGTTTATCGCCTATTCGAGTTCCGTCCGTAAGGAGATCCGGCCGAGGTGTCGCTCACGGCCCCAAACGATGTGTAGAGGGTTCCCAAGCCCACCAAATGGGCGTCGCTTGGTACACCCGGCCACGGTGCCTCGTCTGCCCCGAGCCCACCTGTACCGGGTGCCACTTGGTAGACTACTAACACTGCCTACAAACACCAGAAACTAGTTGCAACTCCTGGACAGAGATCGAGTTGATTAATAAGTCGAGAGGGGCACTTAAGCATTCCAATGTGTGGTAGTAACTAGTCATTGGAAAACTTACACAGAACTCAGTTCTTTAGGATGGCTCCAGTGAGACAACCCACCATGTACTCCTACATGGCATCTCACCGCTACCTTTACCAAATCGTGTTCACACACTTAGCTCACACACAGTAGGACTTGGTCATCACCATTCCAATTCATCCTCGATGAATCAGACCTGACACAACTCTAAGCAATAGTAGGCATGACAAGCAAACATGAATGAGTAGGCACATCATGGCTCAAACAACTCCTACTCATGCTAGTGGGTTTCAACTATTTACTGTGGCAATGACATGTCATGCAGAGGAAAAGGGGTTCAGCTACCGCAACAAATAGCAGTTGAAATGTTGTTGTCCTAATGCAGTAAAAGAGAGCAAGAGTGAGAGAGTGGGATTGTATCGGAATGCTCAATGAAGTTTTGCTTGCCTGTCCCTTCTGAAGATAACACTGTGTCTTCATCAGTGTCATCGATCACATCGTCGGAACAACGTCTACTGAGAGCGGACAAACACTGGCAAACAAGAGAGAACACAATCAATGCAGTGCGACAATATGATGCATGATCATGACATGGAAATATGTTGTTGATTGAGCTAATGCAACTAGAAACTGTATTAAATGAAGTTGGTTTGAACCAAAGGTTCAAAATTCAAACTTCATATGTGATTATTCAAATGCTATTTATTCAAATTGTCCTAAACAGTGGTTGTAAGTATATCAAACATGCATGAAAATGCCATAAACAGATTCTTTGGATTTTTTTGATCATTTTTCATATATAAATTATTTTCATTGGAGTTATAGATTATTTTCTATGATTTTTGGAAGTTTTAGCTATTTTTTGAAATAAATAAATCATTTCTGATTTATTTGAAATCCCACAAATTAGTTACTGCGTCAGCACTAGGTCATGCTGACATCAGCAAGTCAATAGGGCGCCGTCCAGGTTAAACCTGACTTGTGGGGTCCACACGTCAGTGGCTCTACTAATTAACAGGGTTAACTAACACTAATTAAATCCTAAACTATAATTAGAAAGGGCACGGCCCACATGTCAGTGACTAACGAACTAACCAATTAATTAGTACTAACCGAGGTTAATTAACAGGGCGGGCCCCACTTGTCATTGACCCAGGGGTCATCAGGTTAGTGCCTAACGGTGTTTTCGCCGGAGTTAGGCCGTCGGCGACGGCCGAGATGGCGGAGGTCGCCGGGATTGCTACTACGGCGACCAAACTCGCGGAGGAGAGCATCTACGTGCTCCTGGGACTCGCACGAATCTAGGGGTGCAGCCAGAATCGTCGGAGATGGCCGGTGTAATGCCCCGGATGTAACACTTTCCCTATATGGCAATATATAAACTTTGGATTCATCAGTTCCATTCCGGGTTCTTCTTTCTTTTCGGTTTCGTCGTTTTGTAATGTGCGTGTGTGCATTTCATCCATGTCATGTTGTCATGTGCATTGCATTGCATTTGTGTTGTCGTTTGCATCCGGTCCCACTCGTCTCTTCCCGTTGTCCGTTTCGAGTTCCGATGCTCTCACACGTGCCCGTGTCATCCCCGAGTCTTGTCGGTCCCACTCGTTTGCATCCGGTCCCACTCGTCTCTTCCCGTTGGCTGTGTAACGTTTCCGGAATGGCGTGAGACTTGTCGTGCGATGTTGTTTTGCTATGTGTAGGCGGCCTGTCAAGTTTCGTCGCGTTTGGAGTTCGTTTGATACTCCAACAGTTAACCTCGTGGGCTAAAAGTACCTCCTCTTTGAGGCCCAAGAACCCCTCCACAATAGCCCAACAACCCAGCTCAACCCTTCCCATCATCTCGGCCGTTGAATTGTGATCGCGTGGCCGAAAACCGTTCTCCATTTGGAGTCTCCTAGCTCCTTGTGCCTATATAAACGTCCACCCCTCCATTTTTCTCGTCCAAACCCTAGTCTCTTCTTCCTCCTCCAGCCCCCGCCTCGAAATCCGTGACGGGCGGACGTGTCCGACCCGAGCCGGACAGTCCGCCACCGCACAGTAACCGCCCCCGACGCCGCGCGGGCCCGAGGGCCCGTTCCCGGCCCGCCGCCGCCGCCTTCGGGCCAGATCCCGCGCCGCACCGGCTCCTCGCACCGCGCCGCCGCCGGCTCCTCGCACCGCGCCGCCGCCCGCCGGTGCTGGGCGCCGTGCTGCCGCCGCGGATCCCCGCCGCCACCCCGCTCCCGACCGCCGCCGGCCGTCGCGCTCGCCGGCGCCGGCCGCGCCGTCCGCCGTCCGCCACCGGACACCGGGCCCCTGCCGCGCCTCCCCACCGAATCCGACCGGCCCCAGCCCCGTCCGCCGCCGCCCGTCGTCCTCCGGCGCCGTCGCCGACCGGAGTAGTCGCCGCCGCCGCCGTTTCTTCCATCGCCTCGACGGGATCGAGGGCGCCGTCCCGATCGCCCGATCCAGATCGGCGCCTGGAACCCTAACGGGTCAGCCCGTTTGACCCGCTCCACCAACCCGCAACCGGAGCCCGTTTGACCGTTGACCCACGCCCGCGTTGACCGGAGGTTGATCCCTATTTTTGGCTAAGTCCTTTTAGTATTGTTGTCTGATGCATTTTTGTGATGATGATAACTTTTACTGTGCTTGTCCGTTTCGTGCGTATGATATGTCAAAATGATCGTGGTGACATGTGCTATGTTTTGTTCCATTGTGCCATGCATGTTTGAGTCCATCTAGATGTCTTAATCTTCATGACAAGAGTGATATAGGATATAAACTGCTGCTATTAGTTGTTTTGATGCCATGTTTGAGATGTGATAACTTGATGCATGTTTGTCCAAATGAAGCAAATGATATGTCTAATTGTTCATCATGAGATGCTCTACATGTTGGTTGTTATAGGATGCATGATAGAATTCATATTGCTATGTTTATCTCCATTGCAAAAGTGCATGTGGCTGTTAGGTTTTTAAACTTGTTACGAGATGCCTAGTTGAGGAGCTCGTTGCTCTTGATGTGGTTGTCCCCATGTTGCATGCTTATATGTTTTGGATTCCCCATCATGTGTTCTTTGCTGTGGTGCAAACCACTTGCCATGTTATGCTTTGAGGTGACTTAAACATGCTCACAAACATGCCATGATAATATTGCTGTTTTAACACTTAGTGAAATTTCACTAAGTCTGGAATCTGTAATATCCTAATGCTATGTTTGCTTGTTGTTCTAGGCAAATACATGTTAGTTTTGGGGTGGCTTTTGATCATTCCTTGTTGTATATGTTGTTGGCTATCCATCCATGCCCTCACATGCTCTTTGGATTGCTGTAGCATATTTAATTCTTGCTCCCAAGTTGCTATAAAATATTACTCTCAGGTTTTTATTGTCATGTTCAAAATGTTGTAACTTGTTGCTATTGATCCATGCCTCCTATGGAGATGCTCCAATGGAGTTGTTTGCTGTAGGATATGTCTACTTCATGTCCACGCTTCTTATCACCATGTTTGAGTGCTGTAGAGTATATATTTATTGCTCCAAAGTTGCTATGTGGCTGTTAATTTCAGCTTTGCATTGTTTCTTGTTTAGGGTGTATCTTTTAGTCCGTTGCTCCGTTTTGAGCAAGTCCTATATGAAACTTGTGTGATTTTGCATGTAGATTCATATTATCATCTTGTTAACATGTTTTGGAGCATGTTTCTTGATGTTTGGGTGCATCTTGCACTGTTGCCATGCTTATCTTGTTTTGATCATATCTTCTAGACCGTAGCTCCGTTTTAAACAAACTTTATATGAAACTTGACTAGAATTTTGTGTAGATTGTCATGGTGCATGTTAACTTGCTGTTAAACAACTTTAACTTAAGGTTTTGTGTTGTTTCATACTATGCTCATGAGGATTTTCCGGATTTGTCTTAAGTACTTTCCGGCCTCATTTAAACCTGCTGTTTTCTTGTGTTGTTTCTCTGTGCTTACTACCTTGCCATGTTTTGCATCCTAAATAGACTTGTCTTGCATCCTACTTGCTTGAGTATGTTTGATGGGCCTCGAACCCCTTGTTGGTTACCCCAAGTGGAAGGTGTAAGATGCAGTATTGTAGAAGTGTTTTCCCTTAGCAAAGATGCCAAGGATCGAATCCCCAGAGACTCCTAGGTTCAACAAGTAGGTGTCAATTGCTACGGCGCCAGATTAGTAGCAATCAACGTGGACCTGCACACAGATACAAATAACTTTGCTCCCAACGAGTACAGAGAGGTTGTCAATCCCTCCGGCCTTGTAGTTCACAAAGGATTAAAAGCAATGATAGTAGTGATAGATAGTGTTTTGCAATAGTAAATAATAACGAAAAGTAAATAGCGGATGTGATCAATGATGGTAATATGGACCGGAGTCTCATGATGTTCACTAGTGATGTCTCTCTCCCAAAAGACGATAAAACAGCTATGTGAGGTAAACAAATTACAGCTGGGCAATTGACAGGACCACGAACGCAAACCAATGCTGACTACATTGCAAGAAATGTTGAGGTTCAAAGCAAGGGCGGTACGCCAAAGTAAGTAGACTGAAATCCATCAATATCTATTACTAATCATCCACCTTGAGATATCTATCCAGAACATCTCGCTGGTATTAAGTTGCGAGTCCCACCCATAGTGTAAACTCAATGCAACAGACAACTACATTAAAAGAACTTTGCGTAAAGTAAACAATCCTTGCACCCACGGGCACAAGCACCGTTGTTTTCCCCCTTGTGGCAACAGCACATCCCCTAGACTCATGTTTCTGTCACTCAAGCTAGTCATCGAGGGGCATGAACCCACAATCAAGCATAACGTTCCCTCTTGGAGTCACTACCTATTACTCGGCCAAAGCAATAAATAACAACGGAGAACATGCAAGAATTACTTATGAACAAAAATATAAAAGAGGTAGATCAAATATATTACTCAAGATCAATCTGAACATAATCTCATAATCCATCGGATCCCAGCAAACTCAACATAGCAATAACATAAGGATTACATAGGTGCCTCGATCATGTAGGGCAGCTCACGAGGACTAATTAGTGAAGCACAAGAACGGGAGGAGAACATCACGTAGCTACTGGTCATGGACTCATGGTCCAAGGGAGACTACTCACGAGTCATCCGGGAGGCGTCCATGGTGGTGGAGAAGCTCCCGGTGGTGATCCTCCCCTCCGGCAGGGTGCCGGGAAGAGTTCTCCTGGTGCTCCCGATCTTGGAAGCGGCGGCGGCGGCGGAACAGAGATGGGATCGCGAAAAGAGTTCCTGTTCTGAGGGTTTCGGAGGACCCTTTAAATATATGCCAAAGTAGGGCATCGGGGGAGCTTTGGGGGGCCCAGGCGCCCCCCCGGCGCGGCCCGGGGGGGGGGGGGGCGCCCCAGGGCACCTGGAGTCCTGGTGGCCCCCCAGGCTGCCCTTCGGACGCAGAGTTGTTTCCGGAACGCTGATTTTATATATAATTTTTCTCGATTTTTCTGGGCAGTTCTCGAAACGTGAAAACCTGAAATACAAAAACAGCCGAAAACAGAAATTGGCACTGGGGTGCACTGGATTAGTAAGTTAGTCCAAATATGATCAAAAGTGTATGGAAGTGTATGAATATCATAGCAATATCACCCAAAAGTGGCATGGAGCAAGCAGAAATTATAGATACGTTTTGGACGTATCAACATCCCCAAGATTAATTCCTCCTCGTCCACGAGTAGGTAAATGATAACAAGAATAATTTCTGTGGTGACATGCTATTAACCATATAGGACTTTTCATAGTCATATGACAAAAGCTTACTGATACAATGATTCTAAACTAATTAAGTTGCCTCATGAGAAAATCACAAATGACTGAAAGTTTTACAATATGAAACTGAAACATCAAAAAGATTTGCAATGAACATGATGTGCAAATATGATAAAGTGATATCTAGCTTGCCCCCTTTAGTGATGCAAAACATAAATGCAGGGGCACCTTCAAGGTTTAAGTGATGACTAGATACAATGATTTCAGAATAAACGATATCACAATCATGCAAAAGACAATGCTACTTTGGAACAATGCACATTACACTTAGAATGACAATCATGCTCTCAGTAGTTGGTGCTTCAACATAAAAGTAAAAGAAAGGTTAAGTGCTAGAGCTTTTTATTTTGAAAACATGGAAGCAATTGTGTCAACGGTAGTAGTACTTCATATGTGTCATGCATAAGACATCCTATAAGTTGCAAGCCTCATGCATCGTATACCAATAGTGCTCGCTCCTTGTCCTAATTAGCTCGGATCTCCATGGGTTATCATTGTATTACATATGTTTCAACCAAGTGTCACAAAGGGGTACCTCTATGCCACCTGTACAAAGGTCCAAGGAGATAAATCGCATTTGATTTCTCGTTTTTGATAGATCTCAACTTGAGGACATCCATACCGGGACAACATAGAAAATAGATGATGGACTCCTCTTCAATGCATAAGCATATTCTCATATGAGATTGAGGATTAAGGTCCAAGCTAAAACTTCCACCATGATGCATGGCTTTGGTTAGCGGCCCAATGTTCTTCTCTAACAATATGCATATTAATACAACCCACGGCAAATCACCCTTACTTCAGACAAGACGAACATGCATAGCAACTCACATGATATTCAACAAAAGTGTGACAGTTGATGGCGTCCCCAGAAACATGGTTACCGCTCAGCAAGCAACTTATAATAAATAAGATACATAAGCAACATATTCTTTACCACAATAGTTTTTAGGCTACTTTCCCATGAGCTATGTATTGAATGGTTAGTTTGCTTAGTACAGGTGGAGGTTAGCAAAAAGACTGGGAGCGACCAACTAAGAGAGCAATGACGGTCATAATCATGCAGAGCGACAAAGCAATATTGAATCAGGCATGGTAGTTATATCGCTACTTAGAAATAAAAGATCATCAAGGCTTGACAGACTTTCTTTACAGTCTTGAATATGCGTGAGCGTACGCCAAGTCAATCAAAATAAATTCTCGAAGGAAGATATTACTAAACCATACCACATCATAGGCAAACAAATCATGTTGGTACTCCAATAACACATTGGGAACCCCCCCCCCCAGCTATTTGAGGTTAACCATAAGAAAACCTAAACTACTAAGCACCATCATGCAAGTAGCATCTTTATCATAGACACATTAACCAGTGCAACGGAAGCAAACTCTCTTAATAAGGTGAGCATGGTAATTAAAGAGAGTTCAAGCAACCAACTAAACAAAAGCTCTTTGAAAAGATAGGCATGAATACTAAGAGCAGAGCATGGTAGTAGCTATTAAAAGACAAAGAACACACACAACATAGATAGACATAAAAATTCTATGTTATGTTCTAGGTAGAAGTGGAGCTTGTTTCTCTCCCACAAAAAGGAATGCTGAGTTCCGACTCGTTATGAAAAACTAAAAAGAAAACTAAAAGCAAGACGCTCCAAGCATAGCACATAACACATGAAGTGATAAAAATATAGCGAAACGAAAGATGAAATGATAATGTTGATGGAGGAGGGGATGCACGGGGGCATCCCCAAGCTTAGACGCTTGAGTCTCCTTGAATAATTCTTGGGGGTGCACGCGGGCATCCCCAAGCTTGTGCGCTTGACACTCCTGAATCTTTTTATCATCTTCCCTCGCACACTTGAAAATTCCCTTCATACATAACTCATCATAATCTGATTAGCGAGGTTAGTACCCATAATAAAATAATTATACCTTGCTGGAAATAAAGATATTCTTGAAGTTCTACTGTTTCTCAAGATTGCCAAAAGGTTTTTGCAAAGAAAAAGCAAGTTCTTGATTTGCAAAGTGAAGGTAAGGCAAAAACAGGACAGAATCTGTGAAAAACAGAACAGCAGTCAGTAATTGATCTGTTCGGGATACTTCTGCAACTGAAATCAAAAAACTCAGAACACATGCACGAAAGACAATTATATAGAGAACGCTGTCGTAAAAATTCAGACCAAAAAGATGATCTGGTGATTTTATACGAATTTTTCTATCCAAGGACAGAATCTGTTTCCTGGACAGCACCTCACAACTTTTGAACTTTCTAGCAATCGGAGGCTATACTTGGCACAAATATGAAAAACAAAGATACAATGATGATGCTACAGCAGTAAAAAACATCAAGACACAACAAAAGCAAAAAATTTATTCATGTGGGCTGCCTCCCAAAAGCGCTTTTTTTTATGCCTTTAAGCTAGGCATAATGCATAGATCAAGTTTTATCAAGAGTAAAAGAATAACTAGCCCGTACAACGGACTCAAAAGGTAACTTGATCTTCTTTCGAGGGAAGTGTTCCATCCCTTTCTTGAGAGGAAACTGAAATTTTATATTACCCTCTTTCATGTCAATGACAGCACCAACGATGCGCAAAAAGGGACGTCCCAAAATAATTGGACATGAAGGATCACATTCAATATCCATAATAGTGAAATCAACGGGCACATAATTATCATTGACAACAATAAGAACATCGTCGATCCTCCCCAAAGGTTTCTTTATGGAAGAATCAACGAGACGAACACCAAAAGAACAAGAATCATAAGGTTTCAATTTAAGCATATCATATAGTCTTTTGGGCATAACAGAGGTACTAGCACCAACATCACATAATGCATAACAAGAGAAGTCATTCGAATTAATTTTTATCATAGGATCCCAACCATCTTCTAGCTTTCTACTCTAAGTTTCTCCTTCCTAGCTTTGATGAGAGCATTAGTGATATGCTCTGTGAAGGCAAGGTTAAGTGTGCTAGTGCGGGGATCTCTAGACATCTTGTGAAGGAAATCAATAACTTCGGTAAGAGTACAATTATCAAAATCAAGGTCACGAGCATCAAGTAAAGTGGTAGTGGTGTCCTTTAGGTTCACTTGTTTGGTAGTTTCTATAGTCATAGCCTCACCATTAATAGGTCGATTGGGACCAGGAGTACATTGGGTGCTAAGAGTGTGAACATCCTCAATAACTTGGATAGTAGCAACAGTGTGGTGGGTAGGAAGGCTCTTAATTCTTTCCTCTTCCTCCCTTTCTCTAGCCCATCTTTCTTTAAGTTTAGCCATCATCCTAATATTTTCATTAATTTCCACTTGAGTATCATTAATAGGGATGACTTCCCTCTCCTTAAGAGGAGAAGTTTCAATTTTTAGCAATTTTACCTCATTGGCTAAGTGGTCTACCTTAAAAGAAAGATCATCTAGTTTATGTAGTTTCTCTTCTACATTCTTATTAAAGGCTTTTTGGGTAGTGATGAAATCTCTAAGCATAGCCTCTAGTTCAGTAGTGGAGTTCTTGGTACTAGGATAAGCATTGTTGTTCCCATAAGAATTAGAGGGGAACGGTCTAGGATTGTTACCAAAGTTACTCCTATAAGCATTGTTGTTAAAATTGTTTCTAGAGATAAAGTTCACATCTACTTGTTCTTGAGCAATCAAAGAATTTAAAGGAACATCACGAGGATCAACAGTAGATTGCTTCGAAAGTAGAGACATAATCAAGTCAACTTTTTCATTAAGGGAGGAAATCTCCTCGACAGAGTTTACCTTCCTACCTATTGGAGCGCGTTCGGTGTGCCATTGGGAATAGTTGGTCATCATCTCATTGAGAAGCTTTGTGGCAGCACCAAGTGTAGTTGACATAAAAGTTCCTCCCGCGGCCGAATCTAACAAGTTCTGCGAGGTAAAGTTCAAGCCTGCATAAAAAGTTTGGATAACCATCCAAGTAGTCAAACCGTGAGTAGGGCAGTTCTTGATAAGAGATTTCATACGTTCCCAAGCTTGGGCAACGTGTTCATTATCAAATTGTTTAAAATTTATTATGTTACTTCTAAGTTGGATAATTTTAGCAGGTGGATAGTATTTTCTAATAAAAGCATCTTTGCACTTGTCCCATGAATCTATGCTATTTCTAGGCAAAGACTGAATCCAAATTTTAGCTCCTCCTCTCAAGGAGAAAGGAAAAAGCTTAAGCTTAACCATATTACCATGTATTTCTTGGTACTTTTGCATATCACAAAGTTCTACAAAGTTGTTCAAGTGTAAAGCAGCATCATCTCCAGCACCGGAGAATTGTTCTCTCATAACTAAGTTCAGTAAAGCAGGTTTAATTTCATATGAAGGTGCTGAAGTGGCAGGTGTAGTGATAGGTGTGCTGATAAAGTCATCGTTGTTGTGACTAGTGAAGTCACAGAACTTGGTGTTCTCGGTGGAACCCATAGTAGCAAGCAAGCAAGATAACTATTTTTGTGATTTTCGATAAAAAGGTACTAAAGCAAAAACTGAAAGGTAAACTAACAAGACTAAAAGCAAAGGTAAAAGATAGCATGCAACTCCCCTATCCTGAAGAGTGGAGTCCCCGGCAACGGCGCCAGAAAATACTCCTTGATGGGCCTCGAACCCCTCGTTGGTTACCCCAAGTGGAAGGTGTAAGATGCAGTATTGTAGAAGTGTTTTCCCTTAGCAAAGATGCCAAGGATCGAATCCCCAGAGACTCCTAGGTTCAACAAGTAGGTGTCAATTGCTACGGCGCCAGATTAGTAGCAATCAACATGGACCTGCACACAGATACAAATAACTTTGCTCCCAACGAGTACAGAGAGGTTGTCAATCCCTCCGGCCTTGTAGTTCACAAAGGATTAAAAGCAATGATAGTAGTGATAGATAGTGTTTTGCAATAGTAAATAATAACGAAAAGTAAATAGCGGATGTGATCAATGATGGTAATATGGACTGGAGTCTCATGATGTTCACTAGTGATGTCTCTCTCCCAAAAGACGATAAAACAGCTATGTGAGGTAAACAAATTACAGCTGGGCAATTGACAGGACCACGAACGCAAACCAATGCTGACTACATTGCAAGAAAGGTTGAGGTTCAAAGCATGGGCGGTATGCCAAAGTAAGTAGACCGAAATCCATCAATATCTACTACTAATCATCCACCTTGAGATATCTATCCAGAACATTTCGCTGGTATTAAGTTGCGAGTCCCACCCATAGTGTAAACTCAATGCAACAGACAACTGCATTAAAAGAACTTTGCGTAAAGTAAACAATCCTTGCACCCGCGGGCACAAGCACCGTTGTTTTCTCCCTTGTGGCAACAGCACATCCCCTAGACTCATGTTTCTGTCACTCAAGCTAGTCATCGAGGGGCATGAACCCACAATCAAGCATAACGTTCCCTCTTGGAGTCACTACCTATTACTCGGCCAAAGCAATAAATAACAACGGAGAACATGCAAGAATTACTTATGAACAAAAATATAAAAGAGGTAGATCAAATATATTACTCAAGATCAATCTGAACATAATCTCATAATCCATCGGATCCCAGCAAACTCAACATAGCAACAACATAAGGATTACATAGGTGCCTCGATCATGTAGGGCAGCTCACGAGGACTAATTAGTGAAGCACAAGAACGGGAGGAGAACATCACATAGCTACTGGTCATGGACTCATGGTCCAAGGGAGACTACTCACGAGTCATCCGGGAGGCGTCCATGGTGGTGGAGAAGCTCCCGGTGGTGATCCTCCCCTCCGGCAGGGTGCCGGGAAGAGTTCTCCTGGTGCTCCCGATCTTGGAAGCGGCGGCGGCGGCGGAACAGAGATGGGATCACGAAAAGAGTTCCTGTTCTGAAGGTTTCGGAGGACCCTTTAAATATATGCCAAAGTAGGGCATCGGGGGAGCTTTGGGGGGCCCAGGCGCCCCACCGGCGCGGCCCAGGGGGGGGGGGCGCCGCCAGGGCGCCTGGAGTCCTGGTGGCCCCCCCAGGCTGCCCTTCGGACGCAGAGTTGTTTCCGGAACGCTGATTTTATATATAATTTTTCTGGATTTTTCTGGGCAGTTCTCGAAACGTGAAAACCTGAAATAAAAAAACAGCCGAAAACAGAAACTGGCACTGGGGTGCACTGGATTAGTAAGTTAGTCCAAATATGATCAAAAGTGTATGGAAGTGTATGAATATCATAGCAATATCACCCAAAAGTGGCATGGAGCAAGCAGAAATTATAGATACGTTTTGGACGTATCAACATCCCCAAGATTAATTCTTGCTCGTCCTCGAGTAGGTAAATGATAACAAGAATAATTTCTGTGGTGACATGATATTAACCATATAGGACTTTTCATAGTCATATGACAAAAGCTTACTGAGACAATGATTCTAAAGTAATTAAGTTGCCTCATGAGAAAATCACAAATGACTGAAAGTTTTACAATATGAAACTGAAACATCAAAAAGATTTGCAATGAACATGATGTGCAAATATGATAAAGTGATATCTAGCTTGCCCCCTTTAGTGATGCAAAACATAAATGCAGGGGCACCTTCAAGGTTTAAGTGATGACTAGATACAATGATTTCAGAATAAACGATATCACAATCATGCAAAAGACAATGCTACTTTGGAACAATGCACATTACACTTAGAATGACAATCATGCTCTCAGTAGTTGGTGCTTCAACATAAAAGTAAAAGAAAGGTTAAGTGCTAGAGATTTTTATTTTGAAAACATGGAAGCAATTGTGTCAACGGTAGTAGTACTTCATATGTGTCATGCATAAGACATCCTATAAGTTGCAAGCCTCATGCGTCGTATACCAATAGTGCTCGCTCCTTGTCCTAATTAGCTCGGATCTCCATGGGTTATCATTGTATTACATATGTTTCAACCAAGTGTCACAAAGGGGTACCTCTATGCCACCTGTACAAAGGTCCAAGGAGATAAATCGCATTTGATTTCTCGTTTTTGATAGATCTCAACTTGAGGACATCCATACCGGGACAACATAGAAAATAGATGATGGACTCCTCTTCAATGCATAAGCATATTCTCATATGAGATTGAGGATTAAGGTCCAAGCTAAAACTTCCACCATGATGCATGGCTTTGGTTGGCGGCCCAATGTTCTTCTCTAACAATATACATATTAATACAACCCACGGCAAATCACCCTTACTTCAGACAAGACGAACATGCATGGCAACTCACATGATATTCAACAAAAGTGTGACAGTTGATGGCGTCCCCAGAAACATGGTTACCGCTCAGCAAGCAACTTATAAGAAATAAGATACATACGCAACATATTCTTTACCACAATAGTTTTTAGGCTACTTTCCCATGAGCTATGTATTGCATGGTTAGTTTGCTTAGTACAGGTGGAGGTTAGCAAAAAGACTGGGAGCGACCAACTAAGAGAGCAATGACGGTCATAATCATGTAGAGCGACAAAGCAATATTGAATCAGGCATGGTAGTTATATCGCTACTTAGAAATAAAAGATCATCAAGGCTTGACAGACTTTCTTTACAGTCTTGAATATGCGTGAGCATACGCCAAGTCAATCAAAATAAATTCTCGAAGGAAGATATTACTAAACCATACCACATCATAGGCAAACAAATCATGTTGGTACTCCAATAACACATTGGGACCCCCCCCCCCCCAGCTATTTGAGGTTAACCATAAGAAAACCTGAACTACTAAGCACCATCATGCAAGTAGCATCTTTATCATAGACACATTAACCAGTGCAACGGAAGCAAACTCTCTTAATAAGGTGAGCATGGTAATTAAAGAGAGTTCAAGCAACCAACTAAACAAAATCTCTTTGAAAAGATAGGCATGAATACTAAGAGCAGAGCATGGTAGTAGCTACTGAAAGACAAAGAACACACACAGCATAGATAGACATAAAAATTCTATGTTATGTTCTAGGTAGAAGTGGAGCTTGTTTCTCTCCCACATAAAGGAATGTTGAGTTCCGACTCGTTATGAAAAACTAAAAATAAAACTAAAAGCAAGACGCTCCAAGCATAGCACATAACACATGAAGTGATAAAAATATAGCGAAACGAAAGACGAACTGATAATGTTGATGGAGGAGGGGATGCACGGGGGCATCCCCAAGCTTAGACGCTTGAGTCTCCTTGAATATTTCTTGGGGGTGCACGGGGGCATCCCCAAGCTTGAGCGCTTGACACTCCTGAATCTTTTTATCATCTTCCCTCGCACACTTGAAAACTCCCTTCATACATAACTCATCATAATCTGATTAGCGAGGTTAGTACCCTTAATAAAATAATTATACCTTGCTGGAAATAAAGATATTCTTGAAGTTCTACTGTTTCTCAAGATTGCCAAAAGGTTTTTGCAAAGAAAAAGCAAGTTCTTGATTTGCAAAGTGAAGGTAAGGCAAAACAGGACAGAATCTGTGAAAAACAGAACAGCAGTCAGTAATTGATCTGTTCGGGATACTTCTGCAACTCAAATAAAAAAACTCAGAACAGATGCACGAAAGACAATTATATAGAGAACGCTGTCGAAAAAATTCAGACCAAAAAGATGTTCTGGTGATTTTATACGAATTTTTCTATCCAATGACAGAATCTGTTTCCTGGACAGCACCTCACAACTTCTGAACTTTCTAGCAATCGGAGGCTATACTTGGCACAAATATGAAAAGCAAAGATACAATGATGATGCTACAGCAGTAAAAAACATCAAGACACAACAAAAGCAAAAAAATTATTCATGTGGGCTGCCTCCCAAAAGCGCTTCTTTTATGCCTTTAAGCTAGGCATAATGCATAGATCAAGTTTTATCAAAAGTAAAAGAATAACTAGCCCGTACAACGGACTCAAAAGGTAACTTGATCTTCTTTCGAGGGAAGTGTTCCATCCCTTTCTTGAGAGGAAACTGAAATTTTATATTACCCTCTTTCATGTCAATGACAGCACCAACAGTGCGCAAAAAGGGACGTCCCAAAATAATTGGACATGAAGGATCACATTCAATATCCATAGTAGTGAAATCAACGGGCACATAATTATCATTGACAACAATAAGAACATCGTCGATCCTCCCCAAAGGTTTCTTTATGGAAGAATCAACGAGACGAACACCAAAAGAACAAGAATCATAAGGTTTCAATTTAAGCATATCATATATTCTTTTGGGCATAACAGAGGTACTAGCACCAACATCACATAATGCATAACAAGAGAAGTCATTCAAATTAATTTTTATCATAGGATCCCAACCATCTTCTAGCTTTCTAGGTATGGAGGCTTCTACTCTAAGTTTCTCCTCCCTAGCTTTGATGAGAGCATTAGTGATATGCTCTGTGAAGGCAAGGTTAAGCGTGCTAGTGCGGGGATCTCTAGACATCTTGTGAAGGAAATCAATAACTTTGGTAAGAGTGCAATTATCAAAATCAAGGTCACGAGCATCAAGTAAAGTGGTAGTGGTGTCCTTTAGGTTCACTTGTTTGGTAGTTTCTATAGTCATAGCATCACCATTAATAGGTCCATTGGGACCAGGAGTACATTGGGTGCTAAGAGTGTGAACATCCTCAATAACTTGGATAGTAGCAACAGTGTGGTGGGTAGGAAGGCTCTTAATTCTTTCCTCTTCCTCCCTTTCTCTAGCCCATCTTTCTTTAAGTTTAGCCATCATCCTAATATTTTCATTAATTTCCACTTGAGTAGCATTAATAGGGATGACTTCCCTCTCCTTAAGAGGAGAAGTTTCAATTTTTAGCAATTTTACCTCATTGGCTAAGTGGTCTACCTTAAAAGAAAGATCATCTAGTTTATGTAGTTTCTCTTCTACATTCTTATTAAAGGATTTTTGGGTAGTGATGAAATCTCTAAGCATAGCCTCTAGTTCAGTAGTGGAGTTCTTGGTACTAGGATAAGCATTGTTGTTCCCATAAGAATTAGAGGGGAACGGTCTAGGATTGTTACCAAAGTTACTCCTATAAGCATTGTATTAAAATTGTTTCTAGAGATAAAGTTCACATCTACTTGTTCTTGAGCAATCAAAGAATTTAAAGGAACATCACGAGGATCAACAGTAGATTGCTTCGAAAGTAGAGACATAATCAAGTCAACTTTTTCATTAAGGGAGGAAATCTCCTCGACAGAGTTTACCTTCCTACCTGTTGGAGCGCGTTCGGTGTGCCATTGGGAATAGTTGGTCATCATCTCATCGAGAAGCTTTGTGGCAGCACCAAGTGTAGTTGACATAAAAGTTCCTCCCGCAGCCGAATCTAACAAGTTCCGCGAGGTAAAGTTCAAGCCTGCATAAAAAGTTTGGATAACCATCCAAGTAGTCAAACCGTGAGTAGGGCAGTTCTTCATAAGAGATTTCATACGTTCCCAAGCTTGGGCAACGTGTTCATTATCCAATTGTTTAAAATTCATTATGTTACTTCTAAGTTGGATAATTTTAGCAGGTGGATAGTATTTTCCAATAAAAGCATCTTTGCACTTGTCCCATGAATCTATGCTATTTCTAGGCAAAGACCGAAACCAAATTTTAGCTCCTCCTCTCAAGGAGAAAGGAAAAAGCTTAAGCTTAACAATATTACCATCTATTTCTTGGTACTTTTGCATATCACAAAGTTCTACAAAGTTGTTCAAGTGTAAAGCAGCATCATCTCCAGCACCGGAGAATTGTTCTCTCATAACTAAGTTCAGTAAAGCAGGTTTAATTTCATATGAAGGTGCTGAAGTGGCAGGTGTAGTGATAGGTGTGCTGATAAAGTCATCGTTGTCGTGACTAGTGAAGTCACACAACTTGGTGTTCTCGGTGGAACCCATAGTAGCAAGCAAGCAAGATAACTATTTTTGTGATTTTCGATAAAAAGGTACTAAAGCAAAAACTGAAAGGTAAACTAACAAGACTAAAAGCAAAGGTAAAAGATAGCATGCAACTCCCCTATCCTGAAGAGTGGAGTCCCCGGCAACGGCGCCAGAAAATACTCCTTGATGGGCCTCGAACCCCTCGTTGGTTACCCCAAGTGGAAGGTGTAAGATGCAGTATTGGAGAAGTGTTTTCCCTTAGCAAAGATGCCAAGGATCGAATCCCCAGAGACTCCTAGGTTCAACAAGTAGGTGTCAATTGCTACGGCGCCAGATTAGTAGCAATCAACGTGGACCTGCACACAGATACAAATAACTTTGCTCCCAACGAGTACAGAGAGGTTGTCAATCCCTCTGGCCTTGTAGTTCACAAAGGATTAAAAGCAATGATAGTAGTGATAGATAGTGTTTTGCAATAGTAAATAATAACGAAAAGTAAATAGCGGATGTGATCAATGATGGTAATATGGACCGGAGTCTCATGATGTTCACTAGTGATGTCTCTCTCCCAAAAGACGATAAAACAGCTACGTGAGGTAAACAAATTACAGCTGGGCAATTGACAGGACCACGAACGCAAACCAATGCTGACTACATTGCAAGAAAGGTTGAGGTTCAAAGCATGGGCGGTACGCCAAAGTAAGTAGACCGAAATCCATCAATATCTACTACTAATCATCCACCTTGAGATATCTATCCAGAACATCTCGCTGGTATTAAGTTGCGAGTCCCACCCATAGTGTAAACTCAATGCAACAGACAACTTCATTAAAAGAACTTTGCGTAAAGTAAACAATCCTTGCACCCGCGGGCACAAGCACCGTTGTTTTCCCCCTTGTGGCAACAGCACATCCCCTAGACTCATGTTTCTGTCACTCAAGCTAGTCATCGAGGGGCATGAACCCACAATCAAGCATAACATTCCCTCTTGGAGTCACTACCTATTACTCGGCCAAAGCAATAAATAACAACGGAGAACATGCAAGAATTACTTATGAACAAAAATATAAAAGAGGTAGATCAAATATATTTCTCAAGATCAATCTGAACATAATCTCATAATCCATCGGATCCCAGCAAACTCAACATAGCAACAGCATAAGGATTACATAGGTGCCTCGATCATGTAGGGCAGCTCACGAGGACTAATTAGTGAAGCACAAGAACGGGAGGAGAA
This sequence comes from Secale cereale, assembly GCA_902687465.1. Taxonomy (NCBI): domain Eukaryota; kingdom Viridiplantae; phylum Streptophyta; class Magnoliopsida; order Poales; family Poaceae; genus Secale; species Secale cereale. The sequence continues at coordinate 261,255,103 of LR738712.1, read as the reverse complement.
CGTCACATAGCTACTAGTCATGGACTCATGGTCTAAGGGAGACTACTCACGAGCCATCCGGGAGGCGTCCATGGTGGTGGAGAAGCTCCCGATGGTGATCCTCCCCTCCGGCAGGGTGCCGAGAAGAGTTCTCCTGGTGCTCCCGATCTTGGAAGCGGCGGCGGCGGCGGAACAGAGATGGGATCGCGAAAAGAGTTCCTGTTCTGAGGGTTTCGGAGGACCCTTTAAATATATGCCAAAGTAGGGCATCGGGCGAGCTTCGGGGGGACCAGGCACCCCCCCGGCGCGGCCCAGGGGGGGCGCCCCGCCAGGGCGCCTGGAGCCCTGGTGGCCCCCCCAGGATGCCCTTCGGACGCAGAGTTGTTTCCGGAACGCTGATTTTTTATATAATTTTTCTGGATTTTTCTGGGCAGTTCTCGAAACGTGAAAACCTGAAATACAAAAACAGCCGAAAACAGAAACTGGCACTGGGGTGCACTGGATTAGTAAGTTAGTCCAAATATGATCAAAAGTGTATGGAAGTGTAGGAATATCATAGCAATACCACCCAAAAGTGGCATGGAGCAAGCAGAAATTATAGATACGTTTTGGACGTATCAATGTTGTCATGTTTCTTGTGCTGTTTCTCTGTGCTTCCTATGTTGTCTTGCTGTGCATCCTAAGTGCTTCTGCAGTGCTTCCTTAGTGCATCAGCCATGCATCCTGTAGTTTGCGCATTGCATCTTGTTTGATTTCGTGCCTCATGTGTTCTTGTGTTGAGTAGAGCCAGAAGCCGAGACCGAGTACGAGAACGAGGTTACTACCGAGGTTGAGAACGAGGAGCCCTCTTACGATCCCATCGACGACTCGACAGGCAAGATGACCTGACCCATATATCATTACTATCTTTGCCTATTGCTAGAAGTCTCGCTCTTTAGCTTATTGCCTCGATGCCCATGTTTTCCTGTCCGCCTCCTATTGTAACCATGAATCTGTCTAACCACCCAACCTATGCAAACCTTTGATTGGCTACGTAGGCTTCGCTCAGCCCCTCTTATAGCATTGCTAGTTGTAGGAGAAGATTTGAAGATTCTTGCTTCATGTTGAAGCTTGTTGGGATATCACACTATATAAACTCTTTAATGAAATCATCTATATATTGGTAATGGGTGGAAGGCTAAGCCTCTTGCTTGGTGATTTGTTCAACTCATGCCGCCCTAGGAACCGTATAAACCGGTGTTATGTTCCTTGATTTTGCGTTCCTCACACGGTTGGGGTTATGGGACCCCCTCGATAAACCGCTTAGCGCTAAGTCTTTTCCAGCAAGTCCCAACATTGGTACTATTTGCCTAAACAACTAAAAACTTGCATAGGGAGTAATTAACCCTCTTCTTAATCAACAACCCGGGCCAGTGCTCCACATGAGTGTTGGTCCAAATTGGGCGTGCTGCGGGGCCACCTCGAGGAAACTCAAGGGCTGGTAAAAACCCATAGCTTGTCCCATCCGGTCGTGGCCTGAGACGAGATACACGCGGCTACTATCACGGTGTCGGCACGCCGGGAGGATTTGCTGGATTGGCCTTACCTTAGTCGGAGTATCTTGAGCACGGGATTCCGAGGATACTCGGACCTTCCCACCTTGGAGTTGCGACTCCGCGGATCGTGGGCTTGTCATGGGCCAAGTTGGAACACCCCTGCAGGGTTTTGAACTTTCGAAAGCCGTGCCCGCGGTTATGTGGAAGATGGGAATTTGTTAATATCCGGTTGTAGAAAACTTGACACCATGTTCAGAAGACACTACCAGCGTGAGTACCATGACGGTCATTTTCCGAAAGGGGTTCGGTAAGTGAACACGGTGGGGTTATGTTTGACGTGTTTTAGATAGGATCACTTCGTGATCACTTTATCGTCCGGGGCACTTCTCTTATCGCTCTTATCACGTCAGCTAGTGCTAGTGCAGCTGCAGCCTTTTATTCTTTTTTCAGCCTTGTTCCACACCCAAGGCTTAGATAGTTCTGTTACCCGGGAACGGGATTGCTGAGTCCTCTGTGGCTCACTGATTCTACACCACACCAGATGCAGGTACCATGGTGAACTACTCAGGAGACGGCACCGAGCTATACTGGGAGTACGATGGGGAACGTAGCCGTTACTATGTGCACTATCCCGATGATCAATAGTGATTTCTACTAGGGGCGATTCGGACCAGTGGCTTTATGTATGTTTGGTATCTTTCATTTGGATCTTCACCCATAGACGGGTTGTGATGTTATTTGAATGATGTTTTGCTATGTAATGAATTGTGTGACGTGGCGAGTGTAAGCCAACTATCTCTTTTGTTTTTCATCCCCATTTTTACATGAGATGTGCAAAGACACCGAACTTGAGATCATTCCAGAATGGGCTTATACCTTTAAGTCATGCCTCGACACGTAGGAGGTATAGTCCCATCCTGGGCATTACAAGTTGGTATTCAGAGCCTTCTCCGACCTAGAAGCCCCCACTGATTGATCGAATCGTTGACGGTTGAGTCTAGGCACACACTTAAAATGTTTTGAGTCCTATATATACATCGGAGAGTAGGATTTCTTTTGCTCCTCATCTCTTTTCACTCTGGTGAGGACTCCTGACGATTACTCTTGTCTCTTCTACTCTCAAAATCCACCAAATTTTTTTTAGGAATCTCGCGAGTATTGTTTGGATTTTTTCGATGTCTTTGTGACGAGAACATTGTTCTCGATGCCGCCTGTCATTTAGGGGTTGTGGCAGTGTCCCGGGGAGTTGAGCTCCGAGGTGTTTTCGTCACAAATATATCACGGAAGTTCTGGAATACTTAAGACGGCCGACATCAAAAACTCTCCTATGCGGTTAGTGGCAAGATAACCCCGACATCACCCAGTACTGGGGAGGTAGTTCGGGAGTATTGCCATAGCTTGTATAGTAGATGCGTTTCGAAGGTCCGAGGTAGACGGTTTCCGGAAATAACTGGTTATGTGTTGAAGGATGGATACAGCTGGATGTTGGATTAGAGTTGAGTGCGCGATGCTTCCCCTGTATCCCCAACACCTGATTGCATAACTAGAAACTTTCGGAAATTAATAGGTGGGTTCATCTAGTAGCTCATAGGCATTCTTCCAACGAATGCATGATATGGAGTTCGGGGTTCTACATTGAGTGGAGTAGTTTTATGGCCGTTGTTCCGATCGGGAGTTGCATCTTAAAGGGTCCTTGGCTATGCTGATCCGGGGATTGCAAAACCCTTTTGTAACAGGTTCCATAAGCTTTCAGCACGAATATGTTGAACGAAACTTCTATCTTGTATTTGTTCTATCTGTTCCTTGTTGTTTTTTTATTTACCTTTTGTCTCCCAAGTGGATTCTCGCGAAGAATGTTGTTACTATTAAACTGAGAATTTCATTCATTCCTCTTGTTCGAATGATTCTTGTGAAGACTATGTTGCAATTTCTAGCCGTTGATTCAGCTTATATATTCTTTCAATCAAATGGCTAATAGTGGTCATCTCTTTCAGGATGGCTCCTAAAAGGGTTCCCAACGCTAACCCAGAGGGTGAAGAGGTTCCTGATCGTCCTCCTTCACCTCCTCCTCCGTCTGAGGCCTGGAGAGCAATTATGCAAGCTACGAACCAGAACACCCAGATGCTTTTGCAAATGATGCAGAATATTCAAGCAAATCAAGCAAATCAGGGTGCTCATGGGAACCAAGGCAATTTGTTCAACCAACCCCACTTTGCTACGCTCAACCAGTTCTTGGCAAATCAACCAAAGGCATTCAGTTACTGTGTGGACCCTCTAGATGCTGAAGACTGGATAATAGATATCAAGAAGCATTTCGAGTGCAGTAACGTCAGGCCCGAGGACTATGTGAAGTTTGCAGCCTTCCAACTCAAGGACCAAGCAGCTGATTGGTGGCAGCAGTACAAAGACTCCAGAGCAGAGCGTGTAATCTCCTGGGATGATTTCTGCAAGGACTTTCGTTCTCACCACATTCCAACAAGTGTCATCGAGGGTATGCATGAGCAATTCCGCAACCTGAAGCAAGGCTCAATGTCTGTCTACCAATATAATGTCAAGTCCCAGAACCTTGCCCGCTATGCAAAGCAAGACATCCCAGATGCCAAGAGCAAGATCTATCAGTTCCGTGGTGGTCTGAAGGATGAACTCCAACTTGCTCTCACCTTGTTCGAGCCTGATGAGTTTGATAAATTCTATAATATGGCACTTAAGCAAGAGGCAGCCCAGCTCAGGATGGAAGCTTCCAAAAAGAGGATCAGAGACGCTGTTCACTCCTCCTCTTCTTCTCAAGTGGTCGCAAAGCAACATAAGTTTTGGCTTCCACCTCCTCCAGTGATCCGAGCTCCCTACAACAACAAGAAGAACTCTGGTGGCGTGCTTTCTCCCACCCACCCAACCCAAGCAATCAGTCAAAGAATCATTTTCAAGCTTCCAAGTCAAGTGCTCCTTATCACCGTCCTCTCTCAGAAGTGGTTTGCAACAAGTGCACTCAGAAGGGTCACTATGCTAACAAGTGCCCCAACCCAAGGCGCCTTCCGCCTCCTCCACCTGTCAGCACTGCTATTGTCAAGCACAATCCAAAGGTTGCAAGAGTGAATCTGATGAATGCAGCTCAAGCAGAGAATTCTTCACATGTGATACTTGGTAACCTTCCAGTCAATCTTAAACCTGCTAAAGTTTTGTTTGATTCTGGTGCATCACATTCTGTCATGTCATATCCATTTGCATTCAAGCACAATGTGGGAACACTGGCTTTACCAAGGGAGTTATCGATTACTTCTCCGGGAAAGCAAAGGAATTCTAGATTGTATGTTCCAGATGTATCTATTCGCATGGGTGATTACCGCTTTCTGGCTTCTCCGGTTATTCTTGGCAATTCCGACATTGATCTTATTCTCGGGATGGATTGGCTTTCTCAGCATGATGCTCACATTGATTGTGCAAATAAGGAAGTCAAGATTACTCATCCTAACGAAGACGTGATTATCTTCGCCTCTCGAGATAACACAATGAGGCTATTTTCTCTCAATGACAAGGGCGAGATTACTGCCATCTCTCAAATTCTGGTGGTTAATGAATATGAAGACGTTTTCCCTGAAGAGCTTCCAGGCATGCCTCTGCATAGTCAAGTTGAATTTGTCATTGAACTCGAGCCTGGTACTGAGCCAGCATGCCGGCGTCCGTAGAAGCTCTCCCCTGAAGAGTTGAAGGAGTTGAAGAAACAGCTTGATGAACAAGAGCGTATGGGTCTGATCAGGCCTAGCACGTCTCCTTGGGGCTATGGTGTCTTATTTTTCAAGAAGAAGGATGGCACGGAGCAACTTTGCGTTGATTACCGACCATTGAACAAGAAGACAATAAAGAACAAGTATCCGCTCCCCAACATCAATGAACTATTCGAGCAGCTCAAAGGAGCTAAAGTGTTCTCAAAGCTTGATCTTCGAATGGGTTATCACCAATTCGCATTCGTGAAGAAGATATCCACAAGACAGCCTTCAGAACGAGCTACGGCTCATATGAATATACAGTCATGTCTTTTGGCCTCGCTAATGCTCCACCTACCTTCTCGAGAATGATGCACTACATTTTCAACCCCTACACCAACGAATTCGTGCTTGTGTATCTGGATGACATCTTGGTATTCTCCAAGAATGAAGAGGATCGCGAAAAGCACCTCCGTCTGGTTCTCGACAGACTCCATGAACATAAGTTCTATGCCAAGTTCTCCAAGTGCGAATTCTGGCTCGATAAGGTGTTGTATCTGGGCCATATCATCTCCGCTGACGGTATTGCTGTTAACCCTGAGAAAGTTGAAGCGATTGTAAACTGGGAACCTCCTCAGAACGTCAACCAACTCCGAAGCTTCCTTGGTCTTGCTAGCTATTGTAGAAGGTTCGTTGAGAACTTCTCCAAGATTGCCAAGCCTCTCTCCAACTTGCTACAGAAGAATGTCAAGTACAACTGGTCTCCGGATTGTGATGTGGCATTCAAAACTCTCAAAGAAAAGCTCATCTCTGCTCCAGTTCTTACACCTCCAGATGAGTCCAAGCCCTACGAAGTATTCTGTGATGCTTCTCTTCAAGGACTTGGTGGTGTGCTAATGCAGGACAAGAAAATTGTGGCATACACTTCTCGTCAACTGAAGCCAAGTGAGAAGAACTACCCCACACATGATCTCGAGCTAGCAGCTGTGGTACACGCCTTGATCACGTGGAGACACCTTCTGTTGGGTAGAAAAGTTGATATCTTCACCGATCACAAGAGCTTGAAGTACATCTTCACACAGCCGAACCTGAACCTTCGCCAGACTCGTTGGGTTGAGATGATCCAAGAGTATGATCCAAGCATCGAATACACACCTGGCAAGGCCAATGTCATTGCAGATGCCTTGAGCAGAAAGGCATATTGCAACAGTCTCCTTATCAAGCCGTTCCAGCCTGAGCTTTGTGAAGCATTCAGGAAGGTCAACCTCCAAGTTGTTCCGCAAGGCTTTCTTGCAAATCTTCAAGTTGCTCCTACCTTGGAAGATCAGATCCGTGAGGCCCAACTCAGTGATGCTATGGTGCAGAAAGTGAAACATGGTATTGCAAAGGGTACTCCCAAATACAAGTGCTATCGTGTTGATGAGAGAGATACCTTGTTCTTTGAGGACAGACTTGTGGTCCCCAAGGGTGATCTCAGGAAGCTCATTATGAACGAAGCACATGACTCCCTCTTGTCGATTCATCCTGGAAGTTCCAAGATGTACCAAGACCTCAAGCAATCTTACTGGTGGACTCGCATGAAAAGGGAGATTGCCCAATTCGTGAATGAATGTGATGTCTGCAGAAGGGAGAAGGCAGAGCATCAACGTCTAGCCGGTCTTCTCCAACCTCTTCCTATTCCCGAGTGGAAATTCGACCACATTGAAATGGATTTCGTCACTGGGTTTCACAAGTCCAAGAAATGGAATGATTCTATCTTTGTGGTGATTGACAAGCTTACCAAAGTAGCTCACTTCCTTCCAGTCAAAGAATCCATCAATGAAGCTCAACAGGCAGAGTTGTACACTTCCAGAATCGTGTCCTTACATGGCATTCCTCAAGTTATCTCCTCAGACCGTGGAAGTTTCTTCACATCCAAGTTCTCGGACTCCTTTCAGTCTGCCATGGGCACTAAGATCCGTTTCAGCACTGCATTTCACCCTCAGAATAGTGGTCAAGTCGAGAGAGTGAACCAGATTCTAGAAGACATGCTTAGAGCTTGTGTCATCTCTTTTGGCATGAAATGGGAAGATTGCCTTCCGTTTGCCGAGTTCTCTTACAACAACAGTTTCCAAGCAAGTGCCGGCAAAGCTCCATTTGAAATCCTCTATGGCAGAAAGTGTCGTACCCCTCTCAACTGGTCCGAGGCTGGTGAACGTCAACTTCTTGGCAATGACTTGATCTCAGAAGCCGAAGAGATGTGCAAAGTCATACGTGAGAATCTCAAAGCCGCTCAGTCGCGTCAGAAGAGCTACTATGACGGCAAGCATCGTGATTTGTCCTTCAACATTGGGGATCATGTCTATCTCCGTGTTTCTCCTATGAAAGGCACCCAAAGATTCGGTATCAAAGGAAAGCTTGCTCCTAGATACGTGGGCCCTTTCAAGATCCTTGGCAAAAGAGGCGATCTAGCCTATCAACTTGAGCTCCCTTCCAACTTCGCTAATGTTCATGATGTGTTTCACGTGTCTCAACTCCGCAATTGCTTCAAGACACCTGAACGCACCATTCCGTTTGAGGAGATTGATCTTCAACAAGACTTGTCTTACCGAGAGCATCCTGTTTCTAGTCTCGAAGAAACCGAGTGCAAGACCCGCAACAAGTCAATCAAGTTCTTGAAAGTCAAGTGGTCACACCATATCGACCGAGAAGCTACGTGGGAACGAGAAGATCACCTTCGTTCAGAGTACCCTTCCTTCTTCCAGTCCTAGAACTCGGGACGAGATCTTTTCGTAGTAGAGGAGAGTTTGTAATGCCCCAGATGTAACACTTTCCCTATATGGCAATATATAAACTTTGGCTTCATCAGCTCCATTCCGGGTTCTTCTTTCTTTTCGGTTTCGTCGTTTTGTAATGTGCGTGTGTGCATTTCATCCATGTCATGTTGTCATGTGCATTGCATTGCATTTGTGTTGTCGTTTGCATCCGGTCCCACTCGTCTCTTCCCGTTGTCCGTTTCGAGTTCCGACGCTCTCACACGTGCCCGTGGCATCCCGGAGTCCTTCTTTTGTGTTTGGCCGTGTAACGTTTCCGGAATGGCGTGAGACTTGTCGTGCGATGTTGTTTTGGTACGTATAGGCCGCCTGTCAAGTTTCGTCACGTTTGGAGTTCGTTTGATACTCCAATAGTTAACCTCGTGGGCTAAAAGTACCTCCTCTTTGAGGCCCAAGAAGCCCTCCACAACAGCCCAACAACCCAGCTCAACCCTTCCCATCATCTCGGCCGTTGAATTGTGATCGCGTGGCTGAAAACCGTTTTCCATTTGGAGTCTCCTAGCTCCTTGTGCCTATGTAAACGTCCACCCCTCCATTTTTCTCGTCCAAACCCTAGTCTTCTTCCTCCTCCTGCCCCCGCCTCGAAATCCGTGCCGGGTGGACGTGTCCGACCCGAGCCGGACAGTCCGCCACCGCACAGTAACCGCCCCCGCCGCCGCGTGGGCCCGAGGGCCCGTTCCCGGCCCGCCGCCGCCGCCTTCGGGCCAGATCCCGCGCCGCGCCGGCTCCTCGCACCGTGCTGCCGCCCGCCGGTGCTGGGCGCCGTGCCGCCGCCGCGGATCTCCGCCGCCAACCCGCTCCCGGCCGTCGCGCTCGCCGGGCCCCTGCCGCGTCGTCCGCCACCGGCCGCCGGGCCCCTGCCGCGCCTCCCCGCCGAATTCGGCCGGCCCCAGCCCCGTCCGCCGCCGCCCGTCGTCCTCCGGTGCCGTCGCCGGCCGGAGCAGTCGCCGCTGCCGCCATTTCTTCCATCGCCTCGACGGGATCGAGGGCGCCGTCCCGATCGCCCGATCCAGATCGGCGCCTGGAACCCTAACGGGTCGGCCCGTTTGACCCGCTCCACCAACCCGCAACCGGCGCCCGTTTGACCGTTGACCCGCACCCGCGTTGACCGGAGGTTGATCCATGTTTTTGGCCAAGTCCTTTTAGTATTGTTGTCTGATGCATTTTTGTGATGATGATAACTTTTACTGTGCTTGTCCGTTTCGTGCGTATGATATGTCAAAATGATCGTGGTGACATGTACTATGTTTTGTTCCATTGTGCCATGCATGTTTGAGTCCATCTAGATGTCTTAATCTTCATGACAAGAGTTCTATAGGATATAAACTGCTGCTATTAGTTGTTTTGATGCCATGTTTGAGATGTGATAACTTGATGCATGTTTGTCCAAATGAAGCAAATGATATGTCCAATTGTACATCATGAGATGCTCTACATGTTGGTTTATATAGGATGCATGATAGAATTCATATTGCCATGTTTATCTCCATTGCAAAAGTGCATGTGGCTGTTAGGTTTTTAAACTTGTTACGAGATGCCTAGTTGAGGAGCTCGTTGCTATTGATGTGGTTGTCCCCATGTTGCATGCTTATATGTTTTGGATTCCCCATCATGTGTTCTTTGCTGTGGTGCAAACCACTTGCCATGTTATGCTTTGAGGTGACTTAAACATGCTCACAAACATGCCATGATAATATTGCTGTTTGAACACTTAGTGAAATTTCACTAAGTCTGGAATCTGTAATATCCTGATGCTATGTTTGCTTGTTGTTCTAGGAAAATCCATGTTAGTTTTGGGGTGGATTTTGATCATTCCTTGTTGTATATGTTGTTGGCTATCCATCCATATCCTCACATGCTCTTTTGGATTGTTGTAGCATATTTAATTCTTGCTCCCAAGTTGCTATAAAATATTACTGTCAGGTTTTTATTGTCATGTTCAAAATGTTGTAGGTTGTTGCTATTGATCCATGCCTCCTATGGATATGCTCCAATGGAGTTGTTTGCTGTAGGATATGTCTACTTCATGTCCATAATTCTTATCACCATGTTTGAGTGCTGTAGAGTATATATTTATTGCTCCAAAGTTGCTATGTGGCTGTTAATTTCAGCTTTGCATTGTTTCTTGTTTAGGGTGTATCTTTTAGTCCGTTGCTCCGTTTTGAGCAAGTCTTATATGAAACTTGTGTGATTTTGCATGTAGATTCATATTATCATCTTGTTAACATGTTTTGGAGTATGTTGCTCGATGTTTGGGTGCATCTTGCACCGTTGTCATGCTTATCTTGTTTTGATCATATCTTCTAGACCGTAGCTCCGTTTTAAACAAACTTTATATGAAACTTGACTAGAATTTCGTGTAGATTGTCATGGTGCATGTTAACTTGCTGTTTAACAACTTTAAATTATGGTTTATTCAGATCTGGTCTAATTTCAAACTATGCTCATGAGGATTTTCCGGATTTGTCTTAAGTAGTTTCCGGCCTCCTTTAAACCTGCTGTTTCTTGTGTTGTTTCTCTGTGCTTCCTACCTTGCCATGTTTTGCATACTAAATAGACTTGTCTTGCATCCTACTTGCTTGAGTTTGTTGTCATGTTTCTTGTGCTGTTTCTCTGTGCTTCCTATGTTGTCTTTCTGTGCATCCTAAGTGCTTCTGCAGTGCTTCCTTAGTGCATCAGCCATGCATCCTGTAGTTTGTGCATTGCATCTTGTTTGATTTCGTGCCTCATGTGTTCTTGTGTTGAGTAGAGCCGGAAGCCGAGACCGAGTACGAGAACGAGGTTACTACCGAGGTTGAGAACGGGGAGCCCTCTTATGATCCCATCGACGACTCGACATGCAAGATGACCTGACCCAGATATCATTACTATCTTTGTATATTGCTAGAAGTATCACTCTTTAGCTTATTGCCTTGATGCCCATGTTTTCCTGTCAGCGTCCTATTGTAACCATGAATCTGTCTAACCACCCAACCTATGCAAACATTTGATTGGCTACGTAGGCTTTGCTCAGCCCCTCTTATAGCATTGCTAGTTGCAGGAGAAGATTTGAAGATTCTTGCTTCATGTGGAAGCTTGTTGGGATATCACACTATATAAACTCTTTAATGAAATCATCTATATATTGGTAATGGGTGGAAGGCTAAGCCTCTTGCTTGGTGATTTGTTCCACTCATGCCGCCCTAGGAACCGTATAAACTGGTGTTATGTTCCTTGATTTTGCGTTCCTCACACGGTTGGGATTATGGGACCCCCTCGATAAATCGCTTAGCGCTAAGTCTTTTCCAGCAAGTCCCAACATTGGTACTATTTGCCTAAACAACTAAAAACATGCATAGGGAGTAATTAACCCTCTTCTTAATCAACAACCCGGGCCAGTGCTCCACATGAGTGTTGGTCCAAATTGGGCGTGCTGCGGGGCCACCTCGAGGAAACTCAAGGGCTGGTAAAAACCCGTAGCTTGTCCCATCCGGTCGTGGCCTGAGACGAGATACGCGCGGCTACTATCAGGGTGTCGGCACACCAGGAGGATTTGCCGGATTAGCCTTACCTTAGTCGTAGTATCTTGAGCACGGGATTCCGAGGATACTCGGGCCTTCCCACCTTGGAGTTGCGACTCCGCGGATCGTGGGCTTGTCATGGGCCAAGTTGGAACACCCCTGCAGGGTTTTGAACTTTCGAAAGCCGTGCCCGAGGTTATGTGGCAGATGGGAATTTGTTAATATCCGGTTGTAGAAATCTTGAAACCATGTTCCGAACACACTACCAGCGTGAGTACCGTGACGGTCATTTTCCGAAAGGGGTTCGGGAAGTGAACACGGTGGGGTTATGTTTGACGTGTTTTAGATAGGATCACTTCGTGATCACTTTATCGTCCGAGGCACTTCTCTTCTCGCTCTTATCACGTAAGCTAGTGCTAGTGCAGCCGCAGCCTTTTATTCTTTCTTCAGCCTTGTTCCACACCCAAGGCTTAGATAGTTCTGTTACCCGGGAATGGGATTGCTGAGTCCTATGTGGCTCACAGATTCTACACCACACTAGATGCAGGTACCATGGTGAACTACTCAGGAGACGGCACAGAGCTATACTGGGAGTACGATGAGGAACATAGCCGTTACTATGTGCACTATCCCGATGATCAGTAGTGGTTCCTACTAGGGGCGATTCGGACCTGTGGCTTTATGTATGTTTGGTATCTTTCATTTGGATCTTCACCCGTAGATGGGTTGTGATGTTATTTGAATGATGTTTTGCTATGTAATGAATTGTGTGACGTGGCGAGTGTAAGCCAACTATCTCTTTTGTTTTTCATCCCCATTTTTACATGAGATGTGCAAAGATACCGAACTTGAGATCATTCCAGAATGAGCTTATACCTTTAAGTCGTGCCTCGACACGTAGGAGGTATAGTCCCATCCTGGGCATTACATCCGGAGTCGACGGCAACGACTGCAGCAGCGGCGGCCGGAGTACGGTGGTGACTCGCGCGACCACAAGGGGCCATGGGGAGGCGAGGTGAGGGGTGCTAAGGGCTCGTGAGGCCATTACGAGCACGGTGGTGCACTCAGGTGGAAGCTCCGATGGCTATAGCCACGGCGACGACAAGTTTAGCGGCGGCCGGGGTTCGATCGCGATGGAGCTATGGCCTAGAGGTCGAACGTGACCAATGGAGAAGGGGGAAACGAGTCGGGGGCTCACCGCGATTCCGTTGGGAGGGTCAGTGGTCTCGGGGACGAGTCGGAGATGATGAACGGGCGCCGGCGATCTCGGGCATCCGAGGTTGAAGACGACTGTGGTGACGGCGAGGTAGGGCGTCCGGCGACGTGTAGCTGGATGGAGACAAAGAAGAGGTCGTGGCGGTGCTCTGGGGCACGTCGAGGCAACGAGGGGGAGGCGGTGGCTACGGTTGCAGCGGCGCTGTGATCTCCAGTGCGCTCGGGAATAGAGCAGAGGAGGGAAGGGGCGACCAGATGGAGAGGGGAGTGGACAAGGGGGTTCTGGGCGCCTCAGCGACGCAAGGCCAAGGCCTCGTGAGGGCCAGGCAGGCAGCTGCGTGCCGGCTTGCGCGGGCGTCATGCACTGCTTCCCCTCTGCCTACTGGCAAGAGGAGGAAGACGACAGAGGGGGAAGCGGTGGTGGGCTGGGCCAGCTCCTGGGCCGCACTTGTAAGTTACAGGTAAGTCCTTCTCTCTCTCTCTCTCTCTTTTCTAATTCTTGTAATTGTTTTGGCTTTATTGAAAAAAAATGCCATAGCATTTTCAAAAATCATGAGACTGTTTGTGGCCACTGTTTGGATTACTTCCAACAACCAACATTTCAGTTCATGAATATTTGGACATTTAAATTAATATATAAAATTTAAATGCCCAAATGCAAATATGGTATGATTTAATTCAGTGCCAAAAATCTTCTTCATAAATGTTCACTATTTTTGGTTTGGTCTCAAAGCCTTGTCAAAATTATCAAACATTGATGAAGGCATTTTGGTCATTAGAAATGATTTTATTTTTGACCCTAGTTAAATTCATTTGGTGCTAGGGTTTGAACATCCCCATTTCCAGTTTTCTGAGAAGATTAAACATGATGACATGATGACCAAGCAAAAACAAGCAAGGACTGATCTAGGGCTGTGACAACTCATCCCCACTAAACAAGAATCTCGTCCCGAGATTCAAGATGTGAGGTAAGAAAACAGAGGGACAAAAGGCTAACACGATCTTCTTGATCCAACTGTCCTTCATATGAATGTTGATTGCTTGCCTCATGTCGATCCTGACATCCTTACTTTTGAGATCTTTGTGCAACACAGTGACCACGAAACAAACTCTACAAAACTGATCTTCTGAAAGATCAAGCAACTCAAGATAACCTCATGGAGTGCGACGTTGAAACATCTCTTGAGCTGAGACATGGGACACACATCCAGAGGGATGGAGTGAAACAAATGATGAAGGTTCACTTGGTAGGCAATAATTCCACACCTAAGAAGATGGTGATTGATGCCACCAGACGGGGCACCTTAGCGAAGGTGACTCGTAGAGTTATTCCCTTAAGTGGCAAAAAGAATTACTTTTGATATAGAGATCATTGAAATTCCCTATACCAGCCTAATGCAATCATAAATGATCATTTGACGGAGTTCGAGAGAACGACATACTCCAACTAGCATGGATGATGTGGACTATCTTGTTGAAGACAACGCAAAGGTTGATTTTTCTTATCACCGGAAATGAATGGGGCCCATGGTAGGACCACTGTTGAAGATGATCCTGAACAACAGGTGCTGAGGTGCAAGCTAGGATCAAAATGCAAATGTTGGGAATGTTCCAACCATCATATCTGTCTAAGATTCAGATCTGGTTGGCAACGGGACATTTGAGACAGCATGTCTGGAAAAGGAAAGCTAGCATCACAAATCAACGAGATGACATTGCAAAATTCTCAGGAAATGAACTACAATAGCAGCTCCAAAACATGAGCTATTTCTGCTACACCCATGTGAACACGTTGTCACAGACAAGCATGACCACGTGGTAGTCTTACAACAAAACGCTACCGAGTTCTGATTGGGAACCATCATTGCGGAGAGCAAAGTCCTGCGCATGTACCTTTGGGTCCTTAAGGATTAGCACTTAAGAACTTCTTTTCCTTGAACAAATCAATCAATGGTTTAGTGTGCTAGGCATTCATATCGAATGAAGGTTGCAAGTCTCCAGACCACAGAATACTTCGCACATATGCTTGACTTGCTTGGGATGATTCCAGAGGAAGCGAAACAAACTTTCTCAAATTCACGGTGGCAACTTACATCAATTACACGTGATTTAGGGGAAGTCACTTCTCTCATCCAAACATATACCTCATGAACGGAACATTAAGTCAACGCTTACAAAGTTTCAGCACTAGCTTAATGTCCAACAAAATCATGGAGAAGATAAAAATGTTGCTGATGGGCTCAACAACAATTCATCCAGGTTCCCATATAGATGGAGTTCCATAACTAAGTGAACACGGTGATAGCATTGTTCAGACCCAAAAGATATAACGGTGTATGCTCGAGGAATCAACCACGAGTAAGAGAACATTACGAACATTGTTGGTTCTGATTTGACTTGACAATAGCCCACACTCAAATCAAAGTTTTGACAAGGCAATGGATCCAACAACTAATCACAAGGATCAATCGATGAAGATATCATCTTTCTTCAACACACACGCAAAAGATATCCCTACAACATGAACTAAGTTAGATCAAGCTTTTATCTTCAAACTCTCCAAGTTGTTGTTTAGCTTAACGAACTAGCTCAGGATATCCAACACAGATTCTTGGAGAAGGGGTGGTTTATAAGTAAACCAACTTGATCACAGGCACAACATAACGGTCGGGGAACAACTTGGTAATACTTCCGAGAAGATGTTCGGAAAAATTACGAACCACTGATATGTTGCTAAGCTCGGAAACAATCTTGCTTTTCAGGGCAAGACGATATGATCAAAAGAGCGAGAGATTGACACAATCCTAACTCATTGATGGAAGAGTGCACCAGGAAAAATGGACTAGGTAGCACGATCAATCTTAGAATGATGATTCATTAACCAGCACGCTAAGAATGAGATTATCGTCCATTAACTACCAAGCAACGGAGTTGCTAGGAGTATTGATTTCACCCATCGCGATTCACTTGTCAGTACTCCGGTTGCAATAACATGGAGACCGAGGAATGAACGTTGATGGCAAGAAGTATCACTGTATCAAGGGTTCACAGGAGGTTGTGCAATTCCGATGACACACTTGACATGCAAGAGGGCAACACTCCAAGGTAGAACATATTAGAAGCTGGATTGGCATTCTAAACTGCGGAGTACAACTACTTTGACTCAGTCCTAGATATGGATAAGGTATTGGAGTTTGTTTCTCCAAGTCATTCCAGAATAGAATGGCTTGATGGACCACAAGAGTAACAGGCATCGATGAACACGAATGCACAACTACTCGTGACTATCAATTGATAGACTATGGTCGGAATAGACCAAAGAGGGACAACCCAAAAGCACATATGAATTTCTGAGTTGTGGATGCATAGATTAGCATGTCAAACTTTCAACATATTCCTTCTGGATAACACATGCAGAAATGTGGAATTGGCAGAGTCACAATGTGGAATGGAGAACTCATCAAGAGCACTCTGGTTGTGATCTTTTGGTTCAGAAGAACTTCTGCCATGATGGTTCATGGTATTGGAAGAAGGAAATACCACGGACCTCGAGGACTATTACAAAGGTTACCAATATCCTAAAGGAACGAGCAAACACTATCAACACGAGGTAAGTAGGGTGGATCTTGGGTTCAAGAACCCAGAAATGGAATGCCTACTAACTAAATGGCATCACGGAATGCTTTCGAGAATAATGGCATGAATCATCACACTTGGAACACAAAACAAGGTTGTTTTACTGGGTGGCTATATATGATGTCCTAGTTTCCTGATGGCTTCAACAAATATGTGGAGGCAACGGAGTACCTCAACACACCGATTAGTGTGCTTAGTGTGGCCCAGAAGAATATCGGGAACAAGAAGGAAAGATTTGCAAATGCATCACATTGTTTAGAAACCTGGGATGATTCGGATAGCATAAAGGCTATAAATGCTCGAAAAAGACTTGAGACATCATGCAAAAAGATGATGCGATAACCACCTAACCTCACAATATCAAGGTTCCGAGATCAACTGTCAACATACGGAAGTAGTAGAAACTGAACTGAGAGTTGAATCCACCATTAATGAGATCCTAATAAAAGAATGAGTGTCCTAGTTCTTAATCCCCGTAGAATAGAAGAAGGTGACTCAGATCAGAAGGTCATAAGGTAAAGGAGTAAAAAGTGCCTTACGTTCCCTTCCACAATCAATTCCCTTAATATAACTAAAGAGTTTCTAGACACAACTTCAACCAGTTTGGCTTGATAATCCTACAGGAAGTCAAGCTCTGATACCAAAGCTGTTAGGATCCCGATCCTAGGTCACACAGGTCTAGCATGTAACACACCATATCACTTTACCGCCTCACGCACGGTATCCCCACGGGTGCCACCTTACCTGGCCCGGGACCGTTTGTGCATTTTGGCACACGTATATGATAGTGTCTCTAGCATCCATATGACAGAGAACCAGGGCCGATATGGCTAGTTATAAACCAAAAGTGGCACTAAATTACAGAGACAGGCATACATGACCCATCAACGAACCTGTCGGTCATCAACGTATGAACCCAAGTCGTAGCGACCTACAAGGACTTAAAGGAACAATGCGTGACATTTCCCCTAAGGGACAGACACATGAACGAAGAAGGACACATGCCGGCCAGCCTAAGTGTTCCGAAGAAGTAGCAAGCTACCAAGGCTCAATGGAAGCACTAGGAGCCATTTCCCCATAAGATAGGCTACCAAAGGTAAATAACTAGGTGTCGGATCCCACACATAGCAATACACATTACACGTACGCATGACATGCAAGTATGTGATGTACAACATGGCATCACAACATAACTCAAAAATTCATATAGATAAAGGCCCAGAAGAGCCATCATAACATTTATTACAAATAGGGGTCACATGACCCAACATACAGAGCATACAGGCAACGGAAGCATAAACATGTCTGAGTACAGACATCTGAAAAGGAAGAAGGCTATCAAGCCTGACTATCTACCAGATCCTACCAAGGGTACAAGATCGTAGCTGAGGTATCAAGCTAAACATCGAAGTCCACGCGGAACTACTAGTGAGACCGAAGTCTCTCTACAAAAACATAAATTTAGCAAACATGAGTATAAAGGTACTCAGCAAGACTTACATCAGAACTAGCTACATATGCAACAGTATCAACAAAGGGGTGGTGGAGTTTGACTGCAGCAAGCCAGCTTTGACTCGGTGGCTATCCTGAACTACGACTGCAAGTAACTCTTTTGAGGTGGCGCACGCGAGTCCACATATTCACCATATCAGTACACCACTATGGATTCGCTCCCGTCTCCCTACGAGAAGGCCATCCATAGCACTCACACTTGTCTTGAGCATTTTAGAGTATCCACTTCAAGTTTTCTATGTACCACATAAGCATCCTAGAAGTCCATAACCGCGGACCCGGCTATTCGAATAGATCATGTTAACCCTCCATGGGTGTACTTTTTCACACACGCTCTCGCCACTTACCGCCATGTACACATCATGTATCTCGGCAACCTTCAAGCGGAAGCTTGGCGAGGGTGTCGGCCACGACCTGACTAACCACATAATACTCTAGTCCAGGTTTATTGCCTATACGGGTTCCATCCGTAAGGAGATCCGGCCGGGGTCTCGCTCATGGACCCAAACGATGTGTACAGGGTTCCCAAGTGTGGGGACCCCGACTCATAAGTCGTGATCACCGAATGCATGTGTACAGTGATCCTAGAGATCAATGCTCACTGAACACAAAGAAGCTGAATAACAAGAGTCTTACATCCATACATACCGTCTTACACAAATAGGACCATTATGGTCAAGTCTTGAGTATATCATTGCAGCGGAAATCTTCAATAACAACTTGGACCCATGCCATCTGCCTTAACCCTACAGGCATTCTTACTGGGAAGCGTCCTAGCTCGCATGTTCGTCACCAAGAGTTCTTCAACATATCCTGTTCTTTCATGCCTGGCCAATAAAATAACCAGTGGCAAGCCAATGAGTACTTTGAATGTACTCGCAAGCAACCCAAGTGTGATGACTGAATAATTATGCAAGGCTCTACTGCTAAATTGGCAGTTTTGTGGAAAGCTAGATTTTCATATGCAAGAATGATCAATATATAACCAGGGCATGCATGCGTCCGCAACAAGTATTGAGGAGGTTACAGATATCATCATCGTGAAAGAGTCATGAACAACTCTTGCTCGCGCTCATCATGACTTTCTCACAATAACATAAACAGATTTACCCAAACCGCGTTGTTTTCCAGAAACTTATGGACATAGTCTAAGCAGCACCACCCAACTGGCCTTGACTGTGGACACGGCTATTCGAACAGTTTAACACTCTGCAGAGATTACGCACTTTACCCACAAGATCCGGGAAGCTTTCTTGTCACCCAAGATCCCGCAGTATCTCAAGTACTCGGGGGAAGCACCCGGTCATTACCTTTCCCTAGACGACATTAACATAGGGTCCACTCGTTGGTGCACAACCCTCGTGTACAAATGATAATTCGTGGGACTCGCCCTTTTTACATTGTCACGCATACACGAAGGGACCAACGGTGTGTCCGGTGCCCTGTGAAAACAGTCATGGTCGCCTATCCAAGCACGACCCCGTCCCAGGAGTGACCTCAAGTCTCCCTCGTCACTAGTAATGTGGGCACCATGCTTGTATCAGCCTAAGTAATCAATAATGCCCCGTCCCATAAGGGGTAGAGTGGTTGCACATGTTTGGTTGGGATGGTAACCACACATAAATCAAATCCATCTCTATAAACAACACTTTCATCAAGCCTCGGTACACTACTTCTCCACCAAGTAGTGCCCTAGTTCCTCATCATCTCCCAGGGGCATTAGTGGCACCCACCGGGTTATTTGCAAGTATGTCAAACCACACTTGTTTCTTCCATGCATAACCCTGACCCATTTTGCGTAGCCAACTACCATAGCATATATCTATCTACTCCCACCAGCATAACCCTCATAAGAAGGTAGGGTCATGCACAATGCAAGTATCAACGAGGAAGTACAGTGGCAAACCCTCAAAGTGGTTACCACCTCATCATGATTCCGTTGCAACAACAATATGGTGTTATATGACATGCATAAAAAGGTTTTTCGAACATGGTCACAGGGCTGCTTGCCTTGTCCTTCCGAGTCTTCAAACCTTCTGGTCCATCTCCAAGTACTCCGTTTATTTCGTCAGCTAACGACGGAAACAATCATAATAAGCAACACAACAAGGCAAAAATAAAAATGCTCTAAAAATAGGAGTTGGACTTTTCTAGGATACCTCTGGTCATATGAAAAATGACCAAGGTGGTTTCATTGGAGTATGATCAATGGATGGGTTGGAACATTTTGATATGAGGTAATCATGGGATTTGTGGATTTGCAAGCGGTGTACAGAAGAATTATTTTGAAAAATGGCCAGAGGCACCTATCTAACAAGGAATGATTTTAGAAGCAGCTAGGAGTTGGTTTCACTTGATTTGGAGTTCAAATGAATTTCCTAGGAATTTGCAAAGTTGACAAATATGAAGAAATGGCTCATTATTTTGTGGGGTATAGAAAGTATTAGGAAAAATGTTCCAAAACTAAGTTATGAACTTAGAAGCATCTAGGAATTTGAACCATGGCATTTGGATCAACTTTGAGCTCTCTGTGATTTTCTAAAGTTTATCACAGAAATAGAAAAAGATTTTGATAAATATTTGTGAAGAAAAAGTCTATGGAAAAATGTGCATGTTGCACCAACATGTAGATCATGATTTTAGAAACTACTAGAAATTTGAATCATCAAATTTGGAATTCATTTGAATTATTTATGGATTTTACAAATTGTGCAGAAAGGAAAAAGGAAAAGCTTTTTACCCAAACATGCTGGATCGGGGCGGCTACCGCGTGCACTAAGCGAGACATAGCGGGGCAACGCACTGGGCCAGGCCCAGCCGCACGACCGCACGGGGCGACAATGATGACGTCGAAGGCGCCCGCCTAGAATATGCCTTAGCCTTGGGGAGACGGCTCCAAAAGAAGCCGTGTCCACTTAACCTGTGGGCCCGGCCCTCAGGGACGCTGACACGCGGGACCCATCCGTCGGGTTCATCC
The DNA here is from genome assembly GCA_902687465.1 of Secale cereale. NCBI lineage: Eukaryota > Viridiplantae > Streptophyta > Magnoliopsida > Poales > Poaceae > Secale > Secale cereale. The sequence continues at coordinate 261,234,235 of LR738712.1, read as the reverse complement.
CCAACCTCCCGCTCGATCATAGCAGGGGCAGGGGCGGTGTCGACGGTGGCTTGCTAGAGCCACATGCCACTGTTTCCGGTGAGCTGACCACCATCGTGCTCAGGGGACCCGGCCGCATCCAACCGTGGGTGGCACGGTCGCCCAGGGGCACCGGGTTGAGCAGGGCGTCGGCCGCGACGGACGAGGCTGACGGTGATGATGGGACTTGACGGCAAGACCACGGGGAGGAGAGGCAGAAGCGCGAGATGGCTTGCGGTGATGGTGGAGATGCTCTGGTGCAGTCCAGAGGGGAGGGAGAGGAGTGGTGGATGCGAATTTTGGCGGAGGCCGATGGCAAGGCTCCGACCATGGAGGTGGTTGTAGGGCACGAGGAGGAAAGTGGGTCGGTCCAGGGGGTGCACGGGAGGGAGAGAGAGCCAAAGGAGCAGCGAGAGGCTCGGGGGTGGCCTTTAAATAGGCGGGCCACGGAGCACTGTGAGCTCATGCGTCGGCGAGGCTGTTGCCGTCGCTGCAAGCTACGGGGGTGCGCGTGGGTGTGTCTGGGGTGCTCATGGGATTGGTCTAGGTCGAGGGGAAAGGAAAAAGGGGAAGCGGGGCGTGTCAGAAGCTCCGCGCGTGTGAGCTTGCTCACTGGAGCTCGCGGTCGGCCGGTGCATGTGCGAGGGAGACGATAGGAGGGATAAGGAGGAGGGGGACATCACCTTGCCGTGACACGGACGTCGGGGGGCGTTGTTTGGCGAGCTGGGGAGGCCCGAGGTGGTTGGGGCATCGGGATTGGGGGGCGGCAACAGTGAGCCAGAGCACTGTAGCGAGCTCCAGAGCGTGACCATTGCATGCCATGGCATGCAACTGGCGTCCCGCGCGTGGCCACTAGTGTCTAGGAGGTAGAGGGAGTAGTAAAATATAGGGAAGAGACATTGGATACTCTGGATGAGCTCTTGTGAGAGGAGAGGGGTGAGAGGGAGAGGGAACAGTGTAGTCCAGAGAGGTAAAATTAGGGTTTTCACCCCTCAATCATTGAGCTCTGTTCATGGGAGAGTTACTGGAGGTAGAAGGTGACTAGGAGGTGCTGTGGTAAAAAGTTGAGCTCAAGGAGAATAGTGGAAGTAGTCAAAATGGTAATTTTTGAAAAGTGACTGAAGGTGTTTGATGCAAATTTGGGCAAGCAAATTAACTCCACTTGACATGAGACTTAACAGTATCAAATGGCATATAGAAATAGGGTATTCCACCAAGTTTGAGCTCATTTGAAGAAACTTGCCAATGTAACTTTGGTGAACCCTAGAAATCAACAGAAATGGATTTTCCAAGATTAGGTTAAGCCAATCATCTCTCCTTGATGCACCACTTGGTGTAGTGTCATCATTTGGGGTTTTGGACATGTCCAGAAAATTTGAGGCCCCAAGTAAAAAGTTGGCAATGTAGAGTTGTTCAAATTTGGATCTTGTCAAAAAGGGTTTTGGGGCACTTAGATCAAGTTATTCTTCTCCAATACTTGTGCCATTTGGTATAGATGCATAATTAGACCATTTTAGCATGTGCACCAAGTTTGAGAGCATTTGGTCAAGTTTGGCAATGTAAAGTTGCTCAAACTTCAAAATGGACAGAAATGGTTTTGAGGGGATTAGATGATGTTTGCTTGATCTTCAAGGCATGAGGCTTTGTAAGATCATCAAATATGTCATATTGACATGATAGAATTTCCCTGGAATTTTTGGAGAATATTTTCCTTTGTAAATATTTCAAAAGCTTGAGATATCCAAAAAGGGTTTTGTAAGGATTTTCCCAATATTTTGAACATGACCATGTGTTGAAACTCTTATATATGGACAATATATGTCCTAGGAGTCTCTCTGAATTTTGGAAAATATTTTTGAAACAATTAAATAATTTTAACCTATTAAAGACCATTTCTGGCCTAAAGAAAAAGAATTTAAATAAAATATCAAAATAACTTTAAAAATTATAATTTTGTGGTTTATGGGAGTCCTATACCTAATATGATTCAAATATACTTTTTGAAAGATTTTTCACACCCTGAATAAGGTACTTGCAGTACAAACCTCGATTCAGGAGTTTTTGGAAAACTAACTTTAGAAAATACTATTTGGCCAAAATATTTTTATAAGAAAATACCATACTGTCCTATACACATGGAATGATCATTGGGAAACGGTTTTGGATCAAGGAGATGAAGTATAAGAGTTGGATGATTTATTTGATTTTTAGAGAACTTGCAAACAGCAGATAGAAAATCAATCAAGCAAAGTCAAAACACTCAAAAGTTTTTCTCAAACCACATTTTAGCATGATTATTAGCTTAAGTGTAGTGGCATGAAAATCAGGGTGTGACAGACCCACCCCCCTTACAAGAATCTCGTCCCCGAGATTCCCAGACTAGGCGTGGAAAGGAATACAAAGACTTGGATACGGGGTAGTCTTCACTCCTTCTTGTTGGTTCTGCTTCCGAGTGGTGCTCCATGGAATCTTGAAGTACTTGGCGGTGCGGCTTCTCGCACGTTGCCCTTTTTTATGCAGGTTGCTGAGGGGTCTCTTGTATAGGTTAGGTTGAGCTAGACGTCAAGGGTTTGATGACCTTGCAGAGACCAGGCTAGTTAGGAAATCAAAAGTATTTCCAGAGTTGTGACTCGTGGAAAACTTGGTGCACGGGGGGG
>LR738712.1:261219807-261231493 GCA_902687465.1 Secale cereale | reverse complement strand
GGGGGGGGGGGGGGGGGTTTACTCAGGTGGTAACTCTAGCTGGTAGCCATCATCTATTCGTTTGTAGTGAATCTTGAAGAAGGTCGATAAATCTTGGTGTTAGCGTCCCTTCGACATGGAAATGCCTGGTTCCTTCGAGAGGAGTGGTTTGCAGATACGCCTGGTCTTCGACGCGGAAGTTTATTTCTTGATGATGGTGGTTGGTGTAGTTCTCCCTTCTTGACATGTCGGTCTTCAAATGTCTTCTAACCAGCTGCACGGCTCTTTCTCTGTCTTCGGGTAGTCAAGTATGTTGCCAAATAAAGTTGGCCACTAACTTGTTCAAGTACTCCATGAAGTCTATGGGGTACGCAGGGTAGGCTAGGGTATTGGTGATGATCTCCGTTGAGTATTGGCAAAGGTCTTCTCGACTTAGAGCCAAGGCCCGTGGTCAGGATCTGACCATGTCGTGGCTTGGTGGGGCTTAAGGGTTTCAAGGATTCTAGTGTGTGAGTGAACGTTCATCATCTTATCCTTAAGCAGAGTTCCTGAGATGCCAATAGTGCTATCTACTCCTCTAAACACATCACTCCATACCACCTAAAGCATCATCTCGCATAGGCCAACTCCAATCACCACTCATGCCATACATATCCTCATGACTCCCAAGTGGCTGTCTAACAAAATTATACTTGTCTACGATCCCCAAATCCATATGTATGTCTACCCCAAAAATCCATGCGTAGATCATACATGCTGCTAAGCTTGAATTAAACACAACAATCCAAGTGCTCATCCCATTCTTCCAAGGTTCAAGATAAAGCATCTCTATTCTTAGGAAACACATCATATGCCACTCCAAGATCTTGTTTCCTTCCTATAGATCAACTCCAATAGCCCGTTAACTTCCGTCAATCACCACATAATCAAACAATTCTACAAATCCGGTGACTACGGTGTTCCACAAGATCTAAAGTCCTTCTAATACCCAAATACTTGGAAGGACTATGCATTACGATAGTAAGTCCACCAAATTCCTAGCATCCGGGTGAAGTAAACTCCAAGGTCATGCTTATATAGATCCCTAAATCAATTCCGACGAATAATCCAATCTCCTAGTTTATTGTCTACCGAGAAACATGGAATCACGATCGGGATCATCAGTCTAAACCCAATTTACTCCGAACCATGTAGACATACTAGCATCTATACCCAACCAGAATCACCTACTTAAATCCAAATCTCATGTCCGACGAGAATTCCTACATTTCCCCAAGTCATTCTCAAAATGTTAACTATCTTCTATCAATATCCCCTGGCTAGGTCAAATCCTTATACCTCCAAGGATTTCAATATGCGATCACATTGCCCTGCAAATCCATGATACTCCAGGGTGATGAAAGTTACGCTACTCTATTAATCATGACCCCACCAACATGAAAACCTCACAATCCATCAAGGCCTAAAATAATTCCTTGAAGTCACTGATATAAAGTCACCAAATCATCTGTCCTATATCCTCAAATTGGTCTATCTATTGCATCGTCAATTCCTGTTCTATATTAGGAAGAAATGTGCTTACTCACTGTGTTCACTAGTTCCATTACGAACCCACTATTGTGCAAGCTTATAGAGGCTTAACTGGTTCTTTGTAATTATGGGTTAGGCACATGGTTAAGGATTCATGCTGGAGTATCTCGTGAAGTCTCAAAGGGTCTAGGAATGGGTTTCTAGTCTAGAGGGTTAAACATAACTTCACGGGGTTGCACTTGGTCATGGAGGTTGTAGCAGAAGTCTTCATTGTTAGTTGGTTGACGAGTTGGAATCCTTGGTACTTCTTGTCTTGCTGGTCTTCAGTTGAGGAGATAGAAGAGAGGGAAAAAGTAGCATAGAGGAGGGGAATGCCTAAAGGGGGTTCTATAGTGCAAGTGTAAACAAACAGGTGCAAAAAGGCCGAAACAGAAGAAACAAGGTAAGGAAGGTGATATAGCCGTGTTCTTGTTGCCTAGGGAAAAAGTGCGACTTATATCAAAACACAAACAATAAAAGCAAGCAACACACAATCATGGTTCTATTCGAACCATCACACAGAATCGACTGCGCATAGGGGGTACACGACTCATCCTACCCTAGGGGTTCTCGGACTCAGTAGTCGTGACTTGTGCCTCGTGCAGTCTTCTGAGTTTTCCTCAGGTGTTGCTATGTCCCTCGTAGTTGTTTTATGAACAATACGGGTTGAGCCCTGATGAGGTGATGTGGTGAAGGTGTCTCCTTGTAGCTGGCGTTGACTGGGTCTTCTCTTGTCTCTTTAATCATGACGGTCCCTTGTGCCTTCTGGGGCGTCGAGGGTACCAGGTAGGCAATCCTTTATGCAATGATATTAACAAGGCATAGTAGAGGTTCAACATGTCGGTTACGTTGATGACAACATCGACACCAAGAGCGAGGGACGAAGAGAACCGTTTTCCAGCTCACTATAGTGAGGCGGACCAAATGGTGAGATTCTCATCCACCGGTGGTTGCCGATACAACAACAGTAGTGACAGGATTACTCTATTAGCGATGTATATCATGATCTTGCACACCCAGTGCCCTGGTCATCGTAGGCTAAGGTTGCACCATCTTGGGGCAGTGTCAAGGGTGTCACCATCTTCTAGGTCTTCATGTCCTCATTCCTCGAGGATGTATCTTCTGTTGACATCATCTTGTTATGGTGTCACCAATCTCATGTCCAGAATAGGTGGCTGAGTGTTTGGCAAGGTATCATCCTTCTAGATTATCCACGGGGATTACAGAAAATCTAGTGGTCAGGGGCATAAGGGTTCTAACGACCAAAAGTTTTGAAGTGGAAGAGATCAATAAGGAAAGTATAGCCTAGTTTTCAAAAAACTGAGAAGGGAAGAGAAGTATAGCTAGTTTTGAAAACTAGTAATAGTTTTGAAAATAATTTTACCCTAACTAATGACCATGCTAACTAAGGCTTCCTACAGTCAGGATGGCTCTGATACCAGCTCTGTGGGGACCCCGACTCATAAGTCGTGATCACGGAATGCACGTGTACAGTGATCCCAGAGATCAATGCTCACTGAACACACAGAAGCTGAATAACAAGAGTCTTACATCCATACATACAGTATTACACAAATAGGACCATTATGGTCAAGTCTTGAGTATATCATTGCAGCGGAAATATTCAATAACAACTTGGACCCATGCCATCTTCCTTAACCCTACAGGCATTCTGACTGGGAAGCGTCCTAGCTCGCATGTTCGTCACCAAGAATTCTTCAACATATCTTGTTCTTTCATGCCTGGCCAATAAAATAACCAGTGGCAAGCCAATGAGTACTTTGAATGTACTCGCAAGCAACCCAAGTGTGATGACAGAATAATTATGCAAGGCTCTACTGCTAAATTGGGAGTTTTGCGGAAAGCTAGATTTTCATATGCAAGAATGATCAACATATAACCAGGGCATGCATGCGTCCGCAACAAGTATTTAGGAGGTTACAGATATCAACATCGTGAAAGAGTCATGAACAACTCTTGCTCGCGCTCATCGTGACTTTCTCACAATAACATCAACAGATTTACCCAAACCGTGTTGTTTTCCAGAAACTTATGGACATAGTCTAAGCAGCACCGCCGAACTGTCCTTGACCGTGGACATGGCTATTCAAATAGTTTTACGCTCTGCAGAGGTTGCGCACTTTACCCACAAGATCTGGGAAGCTTTCGTGTCACCCACGATCCCGCAGTATCTCAAGTACTCGGGGGAAGCACCCGGTCATTACCTTTCCCTAGACGACACTAACATAGGGTCCACTCGTTGGTGCACAGCCCTCGTGTACAAATAATAATTCGTGGGACTCGCCCTTTTTACATTGTCACACATACACGAAGGGAACAACGGTGTGTCCGGTGCCCTGTGAAAACAGTCATGGTCGCCTAACCAAGCACGACCCCATCCCGGGAGTGACCTCAAGTCTTCCCCATCACTAGTAATGTGGGCACCATGCTAGTATCAGCCTAAGTAATCAATAATGCCCCGTCCCATATGGGGTAGAGTGGTTGCACATGTTTGGTTGGGACGGTAATCACACATAAATGTAATCCATCTCTGTAAACAACACTTTCATCAAGCCTCGGTACACTACTTCTCCACCAAGTAGTGCCCTAGTTCCTCATCATCTCCCAGGGGCATTAGTGGCACCCACTGGGTTATTTGCAAGTATGTCAAACCACACTTGTTTCTTCCATGCATAACCCTGCCCCATTTTGCATAGCCAACTACCATAGCATATATCTATCTACTCCCACCGGCATAACCCTCATAAGAAGGTAGGGTCATGCACAATGCAAGTATCAACGAGGAAGTACAGTGGCAAACCCTCAAAGTGGTTACCACCTCATCTTGATTCCGTTGCAACAACAATATGGTGTTATATGACATGCATAAAAAGGTTTTTCGAACATGGTCAAACGGATGCTTGCCTTGTCCTTCCGAGTCTTCAAACCTTCTGGTCCATCTCCAAGTACTCCGTTTAATTCGTCAGCTAACGACGGAAACAATCATAATAAGCAACACAACAAGGCAAAAATAAAAATGCTCTAAAAATAGGAGTTGGACTTTTCTAGGATACCTCTGGTCATATGAAAAATGACCAAGGTGGTTTCATTGGAGTATGATCAATGGATGGTTTGGAACATTTCAATATGAGGTAATCAGGGGATTTGTGGATTTGCAAGAGGTGTACAGAAGAATTATTTTGAAAAATGGCCAGAGGCACCTATCTAACAAGGAATGATTTTAGAAGCAGCTAGGAGTTGGTTTCACTTGATTTGGAGTTCAATTGAATTTCCTAGGATTTTGCAAAGTTGACAAATATGAAGAAATGGCTCATCATTTTGTGGGGTATAGAAACTATTAGGAAAAATGTTCACAAACTAAGTTATGAACTTAGAAGCATCTAGGAATTTGAACCATAGCATTTGGATCAACTTTGAGCTCTCTGTGATTTTCTAAAGTTTATCACAGAAATAGAAAATGAGATTTTGATAAATATTTGTGAAGAAAAATCTCTGGAAAAATGTGCATGTTGCACCAACAGGTAGATCATGATTTTAGAAACTACTAGAAATTTGAATCATCAAATTTGGAATTCATTTGAATTATTTATGGATTTTACAAATTGTGCAAAAAGGAAAAAGGAAAAACTTTTTACCCAAACAGACTGGATCGGGGCGGCTACCGCGTGCACTGAGCGAGACATAGCGGGGCAACGCACTGGGCCTGGCCCAGCCGCACGACCGCATGGGGCGATAACGATGACGTCGAAGGCGCCCGCCTAGAATATTCCTTGGTCTTGGGGAGACGGCTCACGAAGAAGCCGTGTCCACTTAACCTGCGGGCCCGGCCCTCAAGGTCGCTAACACGCGGGACCCATCCGTCGGGTTCATCCCCAACCTCCCACTCGATCAGAGCAAGGGCAGGGGCGGTGTCGACGGCGGCTTGCCGGAGCCACATGCCACTGTTTCCGGTGAGCTGACTATCGGCGTGCTCAGGGGACCCGGCCGCGTCCAACCGTGGGTGGCACGGTCGCCCAGGGGCACCGGGTTGAGCAGGGTGTCGGCCACGGCGGACGAGGCTGACGGTGATGATGGAACTCGACGGCAAGACCACGGGGAGGAGATGGAGAAGCGCGAGATGGCTTGCGGTGATGGTGGAGATGCTCTGGTGTAGTCCAGAGGGGAGGAGGAGTGGTGGATGCAAATTTTGGCGGAGGCCGCTGGCAAGGCTCCAACCATGGAGGTGGTTGTAGCGCACGAGGAGGAAAGTGGGTCGGTCCAAGGGGTGCACGGGAGGGAGAGAGAGCCAAAGGAACATCGAGAGGCTCGGGGGTGTCCTTTAAATAGGCGGGCCACGGAGCACCGTGAGCTCGTCCGCCGGCGAGGCTGTTGCCGTCGCTGCAAGCCACGAGGGCGCGCGTGGGCGTGTCTGGGGTGCTCGTGGGGTTGGTCTAGGTCGAGGGGAAAGGAAAAAGTGGAAGCGGGGCATGCCAGAAGCTCCGCGCATGTGAGCTTGCTCACTAGAGCTCGCGGTCGGCCGGTGCGCGTGCGAGGGAGACGATAGGAGGGAGAAGGAGGAGGGGGACATCACCTTGCCATGGCGCGGACGTCGAGGGGCGTTGTTTGGCGTGCTGGGGAGGTCCGAGGTGGTCGGGGCATCGGTATGGGGGGCGGCTATAGTGAGCCAGAGCACAATAGCGCGCTCCAAAGCGCAACCATTGCATGCCATGGCATGCAACTGGCATCCCGCGCATGGCCACTAGTGTCTAGGAGGTAGAGGGAGTAGTAAAATATAGGGAAGAGACATTGGATACTCTAGATGAGCTCTTGTGAGAGGAGTGGGGTGAGAGGGAGAGGGAACAGTGTAGTCCGGAGAGGTAAAATTAGGGTTTTCACCCCTCAATCATTGAGCTCTGGTCATGGGAGAGTTACTGGAGGTAGAAGGTGACTAGGAGGTGCTGTGGTAAAAAGTTGAGCTCAAGGAGAATAGTGGAAGTAGTCAAAATGGTGATTTTTGAAAAGTGACCGAAGGTGTTTGATGCAAATTTGGGCAAGCAAATTAACTCCACTTGACATGAGACTTAACAGGATCAAATGGCATATAGAAATAGGGTATTCCACCAAGTTTGAGCTCATTTGAAGAAACTTGCCAATGTAACTTTGGTGAACCCTAGAAATCAACAGAAATGGATTTTCCAAGATTAGATTAAGCAAATCATCTCTCCTTGATGCACCACTTGGTGTAGTGTCATCATTTGGGGTTTTGGACATGTCCTGAAAATTTGAGGCCCCAAGTAAAAAGCTGGCAATGTAGAGTTGTTGCATATTGGATCTGGTCAGAAAGGGTTTTGGGGCACTTAGATCAAGTTATGCTTCTCCAATACTTGTTCCATTTGGTCTAGATGCATAATTAGACCATTTTAGCATGTGCACCAAGTTTGAGAGCATTTGGACAAGTTTGGCAATGTAAAGTTGCTCAAACTTCAAAATGGTCAGAAATGGTTTTGAGGGGATTAGATGATGTTTGCTTGATCTTCAAGGCATGAGGCTTTGTAAGATCATCAAATATGTCATATTTGACATGATAGAATTTCCCTGGAATATTTGGAGAATATTTCCTTTGTAAATATTTCAAAAGCTTGAGATATCCAAAAAGGGTTTTGGAAGGATTTGCCCAATATTTTGAACATGACCATGTGTTGAAACTCTTATATATGGACAATATATGTCCTAGGAGTCTCTCTGAATTTTAGCAAATATTTTTGAAATAGTTAAATAATTTTAACCTATTAAAGACCATTTCTGGCCTAAAGAAAAAGCATTTAAATAAAATATAAAAATAACTTTAAAAATTATAATTTTGTGGTTTATGGGAGTCCTATACCTAATAGGATTCAAATATACTTTTTGAAAGATTTTTCACACCCTGAATAAGGTAATTGTAGTACAAACCTCGATTCAGGGGTTTTTGGAAAACTAATTCTAGAAAATACTATTTGGCCAAAATATTTTTATAAGAAAATACCATACTGTCCTATACACATGGCATGATCATTGGGAAAATGTTTTGGATCAAGGAGATGAAGTATAAGAGTTGGATGATTAATTTGATTTTAAGAGCACTTGCAAACAGCAGACAGAAAATCAATCAAGCAAAGCTAAAAACACTCAAAAGTTTTTGTCAAACCACATTTTAGCATGATTATTAGCTTAAGTGTAGTGGCATGAAAATCAGGGTGTGACACCAAGCCCACCAAAAAGGCGGCGCTTGGTACACCTAGCCACGGTGCCTAATCTGCCCCAAGCCCACCTGTATCGGGTGCCACTTGGTAGACTACTAACACTACCTACAAACACTAGAAACTAGTTGCAACTCCTGGACAGAGATCGAGTTGATTAATAAGTCGAGAGGGGCACTTAAGCATTCCAATGTGTGGTAGTAACTAGTCATTGGACAACTTACACAGAACTCAGTTCTTAAGGATGGCTCCAGTGAGACAACCCACCATGTACTCCTACATGGCCTCTCACCGCTACCTTTACCAAATCATGTTCACACACTTAGCTCACACATAGTAGGACATGTTCATCACCATTCCAATTCATCCCCGATGAATCAGACCTGACACAACTCTAAGCAATAGTAGGCATGACAAGCAAACATGAATGAGTAGACACATAATGGCTCAAACAACTCCTACTAATGCTAGTGGGTTTCAACTATTTACTGTGGCAATGACAGGTCATGCAGAGGAAAAGGTGTTCAGCTGCCGCAACAAATAGCAGTTGAAACGTTGTTGTCCTAATGCAGTAAAAGAGAGCAAGAGCGAGAGAGTGGGATTCTATCGGAATGCTCAATTAGGTTTTGCTTGCCTGGCACTTATGAAGATAACACTGTGTCTTAATCAGTGTCATCGATCACATCATCGGAACAACGTCTACTAAGAGGGGACAAATACCGGCAAACAAGAGAAAACACAATCAATGCAATGCGACAATATGATGCATGATCATGACATGGAAATATGCTGTCGATTGAGCTAATGCAACTAGCAACCATATTAAATGAAGTTGGTTTGAATCAAAGGTTCAAATTGAAACTTCATATGTGGTTATTCAAATGCCTTTTATCCAAATTGTCCTAAACAGTGGTTGTAAGTTGTTCAAACATGCATGAAAATGCCCTAAACATATTCTTTGGATTTTTTTATCATTTTTAATATATAAATTATTTTCATTAGAGTTATAGATTATTTTCTATGATTTTTAGAAGTTTTAGCTATTTTTTGAAATAAATAAATCATTTCTGATTTATTTGAAATCCCAGAAAATAGTTACTGCGTCAGCACTAGGTCATGCTGACATCAACAAGTAAGCAGGGCGCCGTCCAAGTCAAACCTGACGTGTGGGGTCCACACATCAGTGGCTCTACTAATTAACAGGGTTAACTAACAGTAATTAAATCCTAAACTATAATTAGACAGGGCAGGGCCCACATGTGAGTGACTAACGAACTAATTAATTAATTAGTACTAACCTAGGTTAATTAACAGGGCGGGCCCCACTTGTCATTGATCCAGGGGGTCATTAGGTTAGTGCCTAACGGCGTTTTCGCCAGAGTTAGGCCGTCGGCGACGGCCGAGATGGCGGAGGTCGATGGGATTGCTACTACGGCAACCAAACTCGTAGAGGAGAGCATCTACGTGCTCCTGGGACTCGCGCGCATCTAGCGGTGCAGCTGGAATCGCTGGAGATGGCCGGAGCCGACGGCAATGACTGCAGCAGCGGCGGCCGGTGTACGGTGGTGACTCGCGCGACCACTAGGGGGCACGGGGAGGCGAGGTGAGGGGTGCTAAGGGCTCGTGAGGCCATTACGAGCACAGTGGTGCAGTCAGGTGGAAGCTCTGGTGGCTATAGCCACGGCGGCGACAGGTTCAGCGGTGGCCAGGGTTTGACCGCGACGGAGCTATGGCCTAGAGGTCGAACGCTCCCAAGGGAGAAGGGGGAAACGAGTCAGGGGCTCACAACGAGTCCGTTGGGAGGGTCAGTGGGCTCGGGGACGAGTCGGAGATGACGAACTGGCGCCGGCGATCTCGAGCATCTGAGGTTGACGACGACGGCAGAGACGGCGAGGCAGGGCGCCCGGCGACGTGTAGCTTGATGGAGACAAAGAAGAGGTCGTGGTGGAGCTCTGGGGCACATCGAGGGAACTAGGGGAAGGCGGTGGCTACGGTTGAGGCGGCGTTGTGATCTCCGGTGCGCTCGGGAAGAGAGTAGAGTAGGGGAGGGGCGACCAGAGGGATAGGGGAGTGGACGAGGGGGTTCTGGGCGTCTCAGCAGCGCAAGGACAAGGCCTCGCGAGGGCCAGGCAGGCAGCTGTGTGCCGGCACGCGCGGGCGTCTTGCGCTGCTTCCCCTCTGCCTACTGGCAAGAGGAGGAAGACGACAGAGGGGGAAGCGATGGTGGGCTGGGCCGCACTGGCAAGTTACAGGTAAGTCCTTCTCTCTCTCTCTCTCTTTTCTAATTCTTTCTATTTTCCATTTTCTGTAATTGTTTTGGCTTTATTAAAAAACTGCCAGAGCATTTTCAAAAATCATGAGACTGTTTGTGGCCACTGTTTGGATTATTTCCAACTGCCAACATTTCAGTTCATGAATATTTGGACATTTAAAATACTATATAAAATTTAAATGCCCAAATGCAAAGATGGTATGATTTAATTCAGTGCCCAAAATATTCTTCATAAATGTTCAATATTTTTTGTTTGGTCTCAAAGCCTTGTCAAAATTATCAAACATTGATGAAGGCATTTTGGGTCATAGGAAATGATTTTATTTTTGACCCTAGTTAAATTCATTTTGTGCTAGGGTTTGAACATCCCCATTTCCAGTTTTCTGAGAAGATTAAACATGATGATATAATGACCAAGCAAATACAAGCAAGGACTGATCTAGGGCTGTGATGCCAGCCTTGAGGGTGGCGCTGGATCGTCTCATCGTCACGCCCGGGTGAAGCATGAGGAAAGTTCCGGCTGAGCTCGGGGAGCAGGTCCTCATGAGCAGCCGCGCCTCGAGGGTCATCACCGCCCGTTCTCGATCTTCCTTCCTTCATGCATCATTCAAGCGAACATGTATGGAGCCCTGGAGGGGCATGTAATGAACTATGGTTTTTATGATGTTTAGCTCCGTGTTTAGTGTCCCAGACCTCACTGCGTGATCTGTGTATCATGCGCTCTTAGGGTGAGGAGACTTATCTCGACACACTCAGAATATCCCTCATCTCGTGACATTTGACCCTTCGTTAGCCTGCAAAAACTCATTAGGTGGTTATTATCCCTTATCACTCGAGGACCCTTACATGGGCCGAGCATGGCCGGACGCTCCCTCGTGGTACCCGTGGGGCATGGACATAAGGAGGGGGGAGTGCCAATCATAAGCCCCGGCATGAGCGCCTCATGAAGGCTAAGGGAGGCGTGCTGGGGAGAACGCCGGGCAACTGCCGCTCTCCACGGCCAAAAACTGCGGGAAGGACCATAGAGGGAGATTAAACCAAGCAATTCAGTGAACACCAGAACTTTCCAAATCCATTAAAAAGAGGGATGGGGCAAGACAACTCTAGAAAGCAAATGAACAGCCATGTCCGGCACCTAATCAAGTCTTCTCACTAGCGCGGAGCTAAGTGATGCCACTAGGACGTGGGAGGGAGCCCCCGAGGCCCGAGGGCGGCTCTACGGAGAATCCGGGGCGTGTACAGCCCCACTCATTATTACGTGCGAGTGTCACAAGCGGAGATCTTCACAAGCGTGAGCCTTGCTTCATAGGCACTGGCCCTTAGCTTCTCAGGCGCAGGGCCTTGTTCCTCGCAGGCACGGAGCCTAGTCTTCTCAAGCACAGTGCCTTGTTCCTCGCAGGCATGGAGCCTAGTCTTCTCAGGCGTAGGGCCTTGTTCCTCGCAGGCATGAAGCCTAGTCTTCTCAGGCGCAGGGCCTTGTTCCTTGCAGGAACGGAGCCTAGTCTACTCAGGCGCAGGGCCTTGATCCTCGCAGGCACGGAGCCTAGTCTTCTTAGACGGAGGACCTTGTTCATCGCAGGCACGGAGCCTAGTCTTCTCAGACGCAGGGCCTTGTTCCTCGCAGGAA
>LR738712.1:261128063-261219719 GCA_902687465.1 Secale cereale | reverse complement strand
CAGGCGTAGGGCCTTGTTCCTTGCAGGCACGGAGCCTAGTCTTCTTAGGTGCAGGGCCTTGTTCCTCGCAGGCACGTAGCCTAGTTTCCTCAGGCGCATGGCCTTGTTCCTCGCAGGCACGGAGTCTAGTCTTCTCAGTCGCTGGGCTTTGTTCCTCGCAAGCACGGAGCCTAGTCTTCTCCGGCACAGGGCCTTGTTTCTCACATGCACGGAGCCTAGTCTTCTCACGCGCAGGGCCCTATTCCTTGTAGGCACGGAGCCTAGCCTTCTCACACACAGGGCCTTGTTGCTCGTAGGCACGGAGCCTAGTCTTCTCAGGCATAGGGCCTTGTTTCACTGGTAGAACTTGCGGAGGTGCCGGATGTCCCAAGCGTTCTGGAAGGGGACGCCGTCCCCCGTTTCCAGGCGCACGACGCCAGGCCTGGAGACATGGGTGATCTTGAACAGGCCCTCCCACATGGGTGGGAGCTTGTGCAACCCTTCTCTGAAGAGTACTCGCCTTAAGACGAGATCGCCTACCTCGAGTGTCCTAGGATGGATGTTGCGGCAATGGTGCCGCCACAACGCCTGCTGGTATCTTGCAGCTTGGAGTGAAGCGTCCCGCCAGCATTCCTCCCCCAACACGAGGTCCGTCCCTCTCACGGCACCCTGCTCTGCTTCGTCGAACACTAGGACTCGCGCGGAGCAGTGCCTGACCTCGTGAGGGAGGACCACTTCAGCTTCATAGACGAGGAAGAACGGGGTCTCGTTTGTAGGCTTGGTGGCAGTGGTGCGGATTGATCATAGCACAGATGGGATCTCGTCATACCAACCCCTTCTGCAAGCTTCGAGCTTCTTCTTGAAGGTCCTTTTCTTGAGGCCTCTCAGAACCTCTGTGTTGGCACGCTCGGCCTGGCTATTGCTTCTCGGGTGTGCTACAAAAGCGTAGCAAGTCTTCGTTCCAAGGTTAGCACAATATGTCTTGAAAAGGTTGCTAGTGAACTGCGAGCCGTTGTCGGTGATCATGCGGTTGGGGACCCCGAACCGGTTTACGAGACCCTTGATGAACTTGACTGCGAAGCCGGCTGGGATCGTTCGGACAGCTTCGACCTCCGCCCATTTGGTGAACTTGTCGACGACGACGTAAAGGTATCGGTAGCCCCTGGGCGCCCGACGGAAAAGGCCAAGGATGTCTAGCGCCCAGACCGCAAACGACGAGGAGAGCGGGATGGTTTGGAGGCCCTGAGCCGGTTGGTGGATCTGCTTGGCATCGAACTGGCAAGCCTCGCAAGGTTTCACCAGCTAGGTGGCATCGTTGACCGCCGTGGGCTAGTAAAAACCACTGTGGAACTCCTTGCTGACCAAGGTGCACGATGATGAATGATGCTCGCAGTCCCTGGCATGGATGTCAGCTAGCAGCTCGCCTCCCTGCTTCCTCGAGATGCTTCGCAGAGAAACATCATTCGGTCATTTCTTGTAAAGCTCGCCATCTTGGATGCAGTATGACGTAGCCTGTCGGGCCACGTGTCCGGCATCCTCCTGCTTTTCTGGCAGCGCTCCTCGCACCAGGTATGCCTTGAGTTCCTCAGTCCAGCATTCCTCCTAAGGCTCGAGTGCCAGGAGCAGGCGGGCTCCTGAGGCCGGGCCACAGGCGGGGGCCCCCGAGGTCGGTGGTTGGGGGAGTTCCACCTGAGGCTTCGCTGGTCTTTCTCGCGGGGGCGACGCCAAAGGCCTGAGGAGCCTCTCCTCGAAGACGCCCGGCTCTTGGGGAAGGTGTTGGGGATCGTAGCAGAAAATCAAAAATTTTCCTACGCGTCACCAAGATCTATCTATGGAGTAATCTAGCAACGAGCATAAAGGAGAGTGAGTGCATCTACATACCCTTGTAGATTGCGAGCGGAAGCGTTCAAGAGAACGGGGATGATGGAGTCGTACTCGTCGTGATCCAAATCACCGATGATCCTAGCGCCGAACGGACGGCACCTCCGTGTTCAACACACGTACGGAGCGGGGACGTCTCCTCCTTCTTGATCCAGCAAGGGGGGAGGAGAGGTTGATGGAGATCCAGCAGCACGACGGCGTGGTGGTGGAAGTAGCGGGATTCCAGCAGGGCTTCGCCAAGCGCTGCGGGAGGAGGGAGATGTGTCACGGGAGGGAGAGGGAGGCGCCAGGGCTTGGGGTGCTGCTCCCATGCGCCTCCCCACTATATATAGGGGTGGAGGGGGCTGGTTTCTTGCCCTCCAAGTCCATTGGGGCGTTGGCAAAGGTGGGGGAAAGAAATCCCATCATTTCCTTTCCCCACCGATTGTTATCCCCCTTTTTAGGGATCTTGATCTTATCCCTTCGGGATATGATCTTATTCCTTCTAAGGGGGAATCTTGGTGCGCCTTGACCAGGGGTGTGGGGCCTTGCCCCCACTACCCACGTTCATGTGGGTCCCCCCATGCAGGTGGGCCCCACTTCGGAACCTTCTAGAACCTTCCCGGTACAATACCGAAAAATCCCGAACATTTTCCGGTGGCCAAAATAGGACTTCCTATATATAAATCTTTACCTCCGGACCATTCCGGAACTCCTCGTGATGTCCGGGATCTCATCCGGGACTCCGAACAACTTTCGGGTTTCCGCATACTTATATCTCTACAACCCTAGCGTCACCGAACCTTAAGTGTGTAGACCCTACGGGTTCGGGAGACACGCAGACATGACCGAGACGACTCTCCGGTCAATAACCAACAGCGGGATCTGGATACCCATGTTGGCTCCCACATGTTCCACAATGATCTCATCGGATGAACCATGATGTCAAGGATTCAATCAATCCCGTATACGATTCCCTTTGTCTATCGGTATAGCACTTGCCCGAGATTCGATCGTCGGTATACCGATACCTTGCTCAATCTCGTTACCGGCAAGTCTCTTTACTCGTTCCGTAACACATCATCCCGTGATCAACTCCTTGATCACATATTGTGCACATTATGATGATGTCCTACCGAGTGGGCCCAGAGATACCTTTCTGTCATACGGAGTGACAAATCCCAGTCTCGATTCGTGCCAACTCAACAGACACTTTCGGAGATACCTGTAGTGCACCTTTATAGCCACCCAGTTACGTTGTGACGTTTGGTACACCCAAAGCATTCCTACGGTATCCGGGAGTTGCACAATCTCATGGTCTAAGGAAAAGATACTTGACATATAGAAAAGCTTTAGCATACGAACTACACGATCTGTGCTAGGCTTAGGATTGGGTCTTGTCCATCACATCATTCTCCTAATGATGTGATCCCGTTATCAACGACATCCAATGTCCATGGTCAGGACACCGTAACCATCTATTGATCAACGAGCTAGTCATCTAGAGGCTTACTAGGGACATGGTGTTTGTCTATGTATCCACACATGTATCTGAGTTTCCTATCAATACAATTCTAGCATGGATAATAAACAATTATCATGAACAAGGAAATATAATAATAACCAATTTATTATTGCCTCTAGGGCATATTTCCAACAGTCTCCCACTTGCACTAGAGTCAATAATCTAGTTCACATCGCCATGTGATTAACACTCATAGGTCACATCGCCATGTGACTAACATCCAAAGAGTTCACTAGAGTCAGTAATCTAGTTCACATCAATATGTGATTAACACTCAATGAGTTCTGGGTTTGATCATGTTATGCTTGTGAGAGAGGTTGTAGTCAATGGGTCTGCAACATTCAGATCGCTATGTACTTTGCAAAACTTTATGTCATATCGTAGATGCTGCTACCACGTTCCTCTTGGAGCTATTCCAAACTGTTGCTCCATTATACGTATCCGGTATCTCTACTCAAAGTTATCCGGATAGGTGTTAAGCTTGCATCGACGTAACTCTTTACGTCGAACTCTTTATCACCTCCATAACCGAGAAACATTTCCTTATTCCTCCAAGGATAATTTTTTGACCACTATCTGGTGATCCACTCCTGGATCACCTTTGTACCCTCTTGCCAGACATGTGGCAAGGCACACATCAGGTGCGGTACTCATCATGGCATACCGTATAGAGCCTATGACAAAAGCATAGGGGACGACCTTCGTCCTTCCTCTTCCTTCTGCCGTGGTCAAGTTTTGAGTCTTACTAACTTCACACCTTATAACTCAGGTAAGAATTCCTTCTTTAACTGACCTATTTTGAACTCCTTCAAAATCATGTCAAAGGTGTGTGTTCCTTTTGAAAGTATCATCAAACGTCTTGATCTATCTCTATAGATCTTGATGCCCAATATGTAAGCAGCTTTATCCAGGTCTTCCTTTGAAAAACTCCTTTCAAACAACCCTTTACGCTTTCCAGAAATTCAACATCATTTCGGATCAACCATATGTCATTCACATATACTTATCAGAAATGTTGTAGTGCTCCCACTCACTTTATTGCAACTACAAGTTTCTAACAAACTTTGTATACCCAAAAACTTTGATCACTCCATCAAAGTGTATATTCCGACTCCGAGATGCTTGCTCTAGTCCATGGAAGGATCGCTGGAGCTAGCATACCTTTTAGCATCCTTAGGATCGACAAAACCTTTCTGATTGTATCACATACAACCTTTCTTTAAGAAAACTGGTAAGGAAACTTGTTTTGTCATCCATCTGCCAGATTTCATAAATGCAGCTAATGCTAACATGATTCCGACGGACTTAAGCACCGCTACGGGTGAGAAAATCTCATCGTAGTCAACTCCTTGAACTTGTGGAAAACTCTTCGCCACAAGTCGAGCTTCATAGACGGTGACATTACCGTCCACGTCCGTCTTAGTCTTAAAGATCCATTTGTCTCAATGGCTTGCCGATCATAGGGCAAGTCCACCAAAGTCCATACTTTGTTTTGATACATGGATCCTATCTCGGATTTATCGGTTTCTAACCATTTTTCGGAATATGGACCCACCATCGCTTCTCCATAGTTCGTAGGTTCATTGTTGTCCAACAACATGACATTTAAGACAGGATCACCGTACCACTCAGGAGTAGTACTTATCCTTGTTGACCTACGAGGTTTGATAGCAACTTGATCCGAAACTTCATGATCACTATCATTAGTTTCCTCTTCAACAGTCGTAGGTTCCACAGAAACATCTTTCTGTGTTGCACTACTCTCCGGTTGAAGTGAGGGTTCGAAAACCTTATCAAGTTCTATCTTCCTCCCACTCAATTCTTTCGAGAGAAACTCTTTCTCGAGAAAGGACCCGTTCTTAGTGACAAACATTTTTGTCCTTGGATCTGAGATAGAAGGTATACCCAACCGTTACCAGTGGGTATCCCATGAAGATGTATTTGTCCGCTTTGGGTTCGAGCTTTTCCCGGCTGAAGCCATAAGCCTCGCAGCCCCAAACATTGAGAAACGACAACTACGGTTTCTTGCCAAACCATACGACGTCGTCTCAACGGACTTAGATGGTGCCCTATCTAAAGTGAATGCAGCTGTCTCTAATGCATAACCTCAAAATAATAGCGGTAGATCGGTAAGAGACATCATAGATCATACCATATCTCATAAGGTTCGATTATGACGTCCAGACACACCATTACGCTGTGGTGTTCCAGGTGGCTTCAACAGCAAAACAATTCCACAATGTCTTAAGTGATTGCCAAACTCACAACTCAGAAAATCTTCCCTTGATCAGATCGTAGGAACATGATCTTCTTGTTATGATGATTCTTAACTTCACTCTGAAATTGCTTGAACTTTTCAAACGTTTCAGACTTTTGCTTCATTAAGTAAATATACCCATATCTACTCAAATCGTCAGTGAAGATGAGAAAATAATGATATCCACCACACGCCTTAATTCTCATTGGATCACACACATCAGCATGTATGATTTCCAACAAGTCACTTGCCCGTTTCATTGTACCTGAAAACGGGGTCTTAGTCATCCTGCCCATGAGGCATGGCTCACATGTGTCAAGCGATTCAAAATCAAGTGACTACAAACGTCCATCAGCATGGAGTTTCTTCATGCATTTTATGCCAAAATGACCTAAGCGGCAGTGCCACAAGAAAGTGGTACTATCATTATTAACTCTACATCTTTTGGCATTAATATTATCATCATGTGTATTGCTATAATCGAGATTCAATAAACCATTGGGTGCATGACCATAAAGGTATTATTCATGTAAACAGAATAACCATTATTCTCTAACTTAAATGAATAACCGTATTGCAATGAACATGATCTAATCATATTCATGCTCAACGTAGACACCTGATAACATTTATCTAGGTTCAACACTAATCCCGAAAATAGAGGGAGCGTGCGATGGTGATCTTATCATCCTTGGAAACACTTCCAACACATCGTCACCTCGCCCTTAGCTAGTCTCCGTTCAGTCCGTAGCTTTTGCTTCAAGTCACTAATAATAGCAACTGAACCGGTATCCAATACCCAGGTGCTACAAGGAGTACTAGTGAGGTAATACGTATATCAAATATACTTTGTTGAAGTTTCCAGCTATTCTTATCTACCATGTATTTGGGGTAGTTCCGCTACCATGTGACCAGACCGTTCCCCTTACAATAGAAGCACTTAGTCTCGAGGTTTGGGTTCAACCATTGGGTTCCTTCATTAGAGCGACAACTGGTTTGCCATTCATGAAGTTTCCCTTCTAGCCCTTGCCCCTTTTTGAAACCAGTGATCTTGTTAAACCATCAACACTTGATGCTCCTTCTTGATTTCTACTTTCGCGGTCTTAAGAACCGCTAATAGCTCCGGGATCATCTCCATCCTTTGCATGTCATAGTTCATCACGAAGTTCTAGTAGCTTGGTGATAGTGTCCAGAGAATTATGTCAACCACTATCTCACCTGGAAGATTAACTCCCACTTGGTTCAAGTGATTTTAGCACCCAGATATTCTGAGCACATGCTCACTAGTTGAGCCATTCTCCTCCATCTTTTTGGCAAAAGAACTTGTCAGAGGTCTCATACCTCTCAACACGGGCATGAGCCTGAAATCCCAATTTCAGCTCTTAGAACATCTCATATGTTCAATGGCGTTCAAAACGTCATTGGAATCCCGATTCTAAGCCGTAAAGTATGGTGCACTAAACTATCAAGTAGTCATCAGGACGTGTCTCTCAGGTGTTCACAACATCCACAGACAACGTTGTAGGGGTTTGCACATCGAGCGGTGCATCAAAGACGTAAGCTTTCTGTGCAGCTGTGAGGACACTCCTCGGACTACGGACCCAGTCCGCATCATTGCTTACAATATCTTTCAACTTAGTCTTTCTCTAGGATCGTATTAAACAGGGAGCTACAACGCAGTTATTGGTCTACAACATAATTTGCGAAGACAACTTAGACTATTGTTCATGACAATGAAGTTCATCTAATGAACTCCCACTCAGATAGACATCTCTCTAGTCATCTAAGTGATACATGATCCGAATCGACTAGGCCGTGTCCGATCATCACGTGAGACGGACTAGTCATCAACGATGAACATCTTCATGTTGATCGTATCTTCTATACGACTCATGTTCGACCTTTCGGTCTTCCGTGTTCCGAGGCCATGTCTGTACATGCTAGGCTCGTCAAGTCAACCCTAAGTGTATTGCGTGTGTAAATCTGGCTTACACCCGTTGTATGCGAACGTTAGAACCTATCACACCCGATCATCACGTGGTGCTTCGGAACAACGAACCTTAGCAACGGTGCACAGTTAGGGGAAACACAATTCTTGAAATTTTAGTGAGAGATCATCTTATTCACTACCGTCGTTCTAAGCAAATAAGATGAAAAACATGATAAACATCACATGCAATCAAATAGTGACATGATATGGCCAATATCATTTTGCTCCTTTTGATCTTCATCTTCGGGGCTCCATGATCATCATTGTCACCGGCATGACACCATGATCTCCATCATCATGATCTCCATCATCGTGTCTTCATGAAGTCGTCTCGCCAAACATTACTTCTACTACTATGGCTAACGTTTAGCAATAAAGTAAAGTAATTACATGGCGTTATTCAGTGACACGCAGGTCATACAATAAATAAGACAACTCCTATGGCTCCTGCCGGTTGTCATTCTCATCGACATGCAAGTCGTGATTCCTATTACAAGAACATGATCAATCTCATACATCACACATATATCATTCATCACATCCTTTTGGCCATATCACATCACACGGCACATGCTGCAAGAACAAGTTAGACGTCCTCTAATTGTTGTTGCAAGTTTTTACGTGGCTGCTATAGGTTTCTATCAAGAACGTTTCTTACCTACGCCAAAACCACAACGTGATATGCCAATTTCTATTTACCCTTCATAAGGACCCTTTTCATCGAATCCGATCCGACTAAAGTGGGAGAGACAGTCACCCGCTAGCCACCTTATGCAACTAGTGCATGTCAGTCGGTGGAACCTGTCTCACGTAAGAGTACGTGTAAGGTCGGTCCGGGCCGCTTCATCCCACGATGCCGCCGAATCAAAATAAGACTAGTAACGGCAAGAGAATTGACATGATCTACGCCCACAACTACTTTGTGTTCTACTCGTGCAAGATACTACGCATAGACCTAGCTCATGATGCCACTGTTGGGGATCGTAGCAGAAAATCAAAAATTTTCCTACGCGTCACCAAGATCTATCTATGGAGTAATCTAGCAACGAGCATAAAGGAGAGTGAGTGCATCTACATACCCTTGTAGATTGCGAGCGGAAGCGTTCAAGAGAACGGGGATGATGGAGTCGTACTCGTCGTGATCCAAATCACCGATGATCCTAGCGCCGAACGGACGGCACCTCCGTGTTCAACACACGTACGGAGCGGGGACGTCTCCTCCTTCTTGATCCAGCAAGGGGGGAGGAGAGGTTGATGGAGATCCAGCAGCACGACGGCGTGGTGGTGGAAGTAGCGGGATTCCAGCAGGGCTTCGCCAAGCGCTGCGGGAGGAGGGAGATGTGTCACAGGAGGGAGAGGGAGGCGCCAGGGCTTGGGGTGCTGCTCCCATGCGCCTCCCCACTATATATAGGGGTGGAGGGGGCTGGTTTCTTGCCCTCCAAGTCCATTGGGGCGTTGGCAAAGGTGGGGGAAAGAAATCCCATCATTTCCTTTCCCCACCGATTGTTATCCCCCTTTTTAGGGATCTTGATCTTATCCCTTCGGGATATGATCTTATTCCTTCTAAGGGGGAATCTTGGTGCGCCTTGACCAGGGGTGTGGGGCCTTGCCCCCACTACCCACGTTCATGTGGGTCCCCCCATGCAGGTGGGCCCCACTTCGGAACCTTCTAGAACCTTCTCGGTACAATACCGAAAAATCCCGAACATTTTCCGGTGGCCAAAATAGGACTTCCTATATATAAATCTTTACCTCCGGACCATTCCGGAACTCCTCGTGATGTCCGGGATCTCATCCGGGACTCCGAACAACTTTCGGGTTTCCGCATACTTATATCTCTACAACCCTAGCGTCACCGAACCTTAAGTGTGTAGACCCTACGGGTTCGGGAGACACGCAGACATGACCGAGACGACTCTCCGGTCAATAACCAACAGCGGGATCTGGATACCCATGTTGGCTCCCACATGTTCCACAATGATCTCATCGGATGAACCATGATGTCAAGGATTCAATCAATCCCGTATACGATTCCCTTTGTCTATCGGTATAGCACTTGCCCGAGATTCGATCGTCGGTATACCGATACCTTGCTCAATCTCGTTACCGGCAAGTCTCTTTACTCGTTCCGTAACACATCATCCCGTGATCAACTCCTTGATCACATATTGTGCACATTATGATGATGTCCTACCGAGTAGGCCCAGAGATACCTCTCCGTCATACGGAGTGACAAATCCCAGTCTCGATTCGTGCCAACCCAAAAGACACTTTCGGAGATACCTGTAGTGCACCTTTATAGCCACCCAGTTACGTTGTGACGTTTGGTACACCCAAAGCATTCCTACGGTATCCGGGAGTTGCACAATCTCATGGTCTAAGGAAAAGATACTTGACATATAGAAAAGCTTTAGCATACGAACTACACGATCTGTGCTAGGCTTAGGATTGGGTCTTGTCCATCACATCATTCTCCTAATGATGTGATCCCGTTATCAACGACATCCAATGTCCATGGTCAGGAAACCGTAACCATCTATTGATCAACGAGCTAGTCATCTAGAGGCTTACTAGGGACATGGTGTTTGTCTATGTATCCACACATGTATCTGAGTTTCCTATCAATACAATTCTAGCATGGATAATAAACAATTATCATGAACAAGGAAATATAATAATAACCAATTTATTATTGCCTCTAGGGCATATTTCCAACAGAAGGCGCCTGGATGCTCTCTTGGCGATGTCGTCGGCTTCCTTGTTAGTGCCACAGGGCACATGCTCCGGCTCCAGGCCCAAGAGCTGTTTCTCCATTTTGCGTACCTCCGCGAGGTACGCTTCCATATGCTCGTCCTTCGGCTCGTCTTCGTCCACCGACACCTGCTTCATCTCAGCTCGGTCTTGGGAGAAATGTTGCTTCTTTTTTGCTGGTGCAGCCCCCTCGGCTCTAGGGGCGGCTTCGTCGGCCGGACGTGCTGTCGCAGTAGTCCGGAAGGCACGCTTGAGCGTCGCCAGAGCTTCCTTGGTGTCTCCTGCCATGGTGAGGACACCGCAGCTCCCCGGCATCTTCATGAGGTTGTAGGTCGGATGGGTCGCAACCATGAACCGAGCCAGCGCGGGGTACCCGAGGATGGCGTTCTATGGGAGGCTGACACGGGCGATGTCGAAGTCGATCAGCTCGGTGCGGTAGTTGTCGCGAGTGCCGAAGGTGACCGGGAGGCGGATCTACCCTAGAGGGCTGGTGGAACCGTCGCTGACTCCAGAGAAGGGCTTGGTGGGGCACAACTGCTCGAGCGGCACATGAAGCAAACTGAAAGACTCCACTAAGAGCATGTTGAGGCCAGCCCCACCGTCGATGAGGGTCTTGGTGACCGCCACGTTGTAGATGGTGGGGGTGCAGAGCATCGGGAGAGCGCTTGAGCCAGGAGTGGAAGCGGGGTGGTCCCCTGAGTCGAAGTTGAGGTCAGTCTTGGGCGCTGCCCATCTAGGAGGAGCCCCCTCGCGTACGGAGGCGACGCCTGCCTGGCAGAATAACTGCTTAATATGGCAGCCGGAGGGCGGTGCTTGGGAGCCGCCGAGGAGGGCCGCGACTATGTGGGGGCGCCGGCGCCCCGAAGCGTGCCGCGAAGAGGACGCACAACTCCTCCCAGGACGCCACGGACGATTCTGGCAGGCTGAAAAACTAGGTGCGCGGTATGCCAGTGAGCGCCATGGGGAGCCAGCTAGCCATGACTGATACGTCTCCAACGTATCTACTTTTCCAAACCCGTGTGCCCTTGTTTTAGACTCTAACTTGCATGATTTGAATGGAACTAACCCGGGCTGACGCTGTTTTCAGCAAAACTGGCATGGTGTTGTTTTTGTGTAGAATAAAAAGTTCTCGGAATCGCCTGAAAATCAACGGAGAATTATTTCGGAAAATATAAAAAATACCTGCAAGAAGATCCACACCAAGGGGCCTTGGGCCAGTCCACGAGGGTGGGGGTGCGCCCCCTGCCTCATGGGCCCCCTGGTGCTCCACCGACATACCCCCAGATCATATATCTTCCGTTTCGGGGAGAAAAAAATAATAGAGAAGGAATTATCGCGTTTCCCAAGACGGAGCCGCTGCCAAGCCCTAATCTCTCTCGGGAGGGCTGATCTGGAGACCGTTCGGGGCTCCGAAGAGTGGAGATCGTCGCCATCGTCATCATCAACCTTCCTCCATCACCAATTCCATGATGCGCACCGCCGTGTGTGAGTAATTCCATCGTAGGCTTGTTGGACAGTGATGGGTTGGATGGGATCTATCATGTAATCGAGTTAGTTTTGTTAGGATTTGATCCCTAGTATCCACTATGTTCTGAGCTTGATGTTGTTATGAATTTGCTATGCTTAATGCTTGTCACTAGGGCCCGAGTGCCATGATTTCAGATCTGAACCTATTATGTTTTCATGAATATATTTGTGTTCTTTATCCTTTCTTGCAAGTCTATAGTCACCTACTATGTGTTATGATTCGGCAACCCCGAAGTGACAATAATCGGGACCACTCCTGGTGATGACCATAGTTTGAGGAGTTCATGTATTCACTACGTGTTAATGCTTTGGCTGGTACTCTATTAAAAGGAGGCCTTAATATCCCTTAGTTTCCAATAGGACCTCGCTGCTACGGGAGGGTAGGACAAAAGATGTCATGCAAGTTCTTTTCCATAAGCACGTATGACTATATTCGGAATACATGCCTACGTTGCATTGATGAACTGGAGCTAGTTCTGTGTCACCCTAGGTTATAACTTGTACATGATGAATTGCATCCGACATAATTTCCCATCACCGATCCAATGCCTACGAGCTTTACCTATATTTCTAGATGCTTATTTACTTTTCCATTGCTACTATCATAAAAACTACAAAAACACTATCATTACTTTTATTGCTGCTACCGCCACTACCATATTACTTTGCTACTAAACTATCTTGCTGTAGATACTAAGTTTCCAGTTGTGGTTGAATTGACAACTCAGCTACTAATACTTAAGAGTATTCTTTGGCTCCCCTTATGTCGAATCAACAAATTTGGGTTGAATACTTTACCCTCGAAAATTGTTGCGATCCCCTACACTTGTGGGTTATCAAGACTATTTTCTTGCGCCGTTGTCGGGGAACATAACTCTATTATTTAAGTCACGTGGGATTTATATATGTTTATCACTATGAAGAATTTGAAGGACTCAAAAACCAAGATCTTACCCTCAACTACGAGGGGAGGTAAGGAACTGCCATCTAGCTCTGCACTTGATTCTCCTTCTGTTATGAGTAAACTTGCGACACCTACTCCTGCTATTGAATCTGAAATGTCGTATGTTCTTGATGATGCTACTTCTGCTATGTATGATGAAACTACCTCTATGCCTGATACTGTGCCACTAGGTGAATTTCTAGATGAACAAATTGCTAAGATTAGGGAGAGTGCAAATA
Source organism: Secale cereale (assembly GCA_902687465.1). Lineage (NCBI taxonomy): Eukaryota > Viridiplantae > Streptophyta > Magnoliopsida > Poales > Poaceae > Secale > Secale cereale. The sequence continues at coordinate 261,206,648 of LR738712.1, read as the reverse complement.
TTGAAACTGATAATATCTATGGAAGTGATGATGAAACTACTCCCAATAGATATGAATTGCCTGTTGTGCCTGAGGGTTATGTTATGGATGAAGAAACTACTAGAGACTTTCTTGCTTGCAATGATAGATATGATCTTAAGAAGTTATTAGCTAAGCTGAAAGAAAAGTTCTTGAATGCTAGAATGAAACATGACCCTGCTTTTTCTACTTCACCTATCTGTGTTACTGATAAGGATTATGAATTCTCTGTTGATCCTGAGTTAATTACTTTGTTTGAATTTGATCCTTTCCATGGCTATGAGTCTGAAACTGTTGTGGCACATCTTACCAAGTTGAATGATATAGCCACCCTGTTTACCAATGATGAAAAGATTCGCTATTACTATATCCTTAAGCTATTTCCTTTCTCGTTAAAGGGTGATGCTAAGACTTGGTTTAATTCTCTTGATCCTGGTTGTGTGCGTAGTCCCCAGGATATGATGTATTACTTCTCTGCTAAATATTTTCCCGCTCATAAGAAACAAGCTGCCTTACAGAAATATATAACTTTGTGCAAATTGAAGAAGAGAGTCTCAGACAAGCTTGGGGGAGGCTTCTCCAATTACTTAATGCTTTCCTTGATCATCCTCTTGAGATGCATGATATACTTGATGTCTTTTATAATGGACTAACCGATGCTTCCAGAGACCACATGTACAGTTGTGCTGGTTGTGTTTTCAGGGAAAGAACAGTTGAACAAGCTGAACTACTATTAAATAATATGCTAGCCAATGAAAATAATTGGACACTTCCTGAACCAGCCCCTAAGCCAACTCCGAAGAAAAGAGGTGTTCTATTCCTCAGTCCTGAAGATATGCAGGAGGCAAAGAAATCTATGAAAGAAAAAGGTATTAAAGCTAAAGACGTTAAGAATTTACCGCCTATTGAAGAAATACATGGTCTTGATAACCCGACACAGGTACTAGAGGTAAATTCTCTCTATAGATTTGATGTAGCAGATATTCCTCGTTATAAGTCTACTAGCCAGTGCTTAGATGAGTTTGACAATTTCATTGTGAAACAAGAAAACTTCAATGCTTATGTTGGTAGACAATTACAACACAATGCTTATATGATTGAACGCTTGAGTGATTATCTGTCTAGAGCTAAAGGTGAACTGAAACTTATTAGTAAACATGCTTCTATGGTTACCACTCAAGTAGAACAAGTACTTAAGGCTCGGAGTGATTTGCTCAATGAATTAAATAGTAAGAATAATGATAATGCCATTAGAGTTGTGACTAGAGGTGGCAGAATGACTCAGCAACCTCTGTATCCTGAAGGCCACCCTAAGAGAATTGAGCAAGATTCTCAGAGAGCTAAATTAGATGCACCTAGTTCTTCTAAGAAGAATAAAAAGAAAAATGATAGGACTTTGCATGCTTCTAGTGAACCTGTAGCTGACACACCCGAGAATCCCAATGATATATCTGTTTCTGATGCTGAGACACAATCTGGTAATGAACATGAACCTAGTGATAATATTAATAATGATGTTCATGATGATGCTCAACCTAGCAATGATAATGATGTAGAGATTGAACATGTTGTTGATCTTGATAACCCACAATCGCAGAATCAACGTTATGATAAGAGAGACTTTGTTGCTAGGAAGCACGGTAGGGAAAGAGAACCATGGGTTCAGAAACCCATGCCTTTTCCTCCGAAACCATCCAAGAAAAAGGATGATGAGGATTTTGAGCGCTTTGCTGAAATGATTAGACCTATTTTTTGTGTATGCGTTTGACTGATGTGCTTAAAACAAATCCTTATGCCAAGTATATGAAAGATATTATTACCAACAAAAGAAAGATAACTGAAGTAGAAATTTCCACCATGCTTGCGAATTACACTTTTGAGGGTGGAATGCCTAAGAAATTAGGATATCCAGGAGTACCTACTATACCTTGCTCCATTAAGAGAAACTATGTTAAAACTGATTTGTGTGATCTTGGAGCCGGTGTTAGTGTTATGCCTCTCTCTTTATATCGTAGACTTGACTTGAGTAAGTTGACACCTAATGAAATATCTTTGCAAATGGCTGATAAATCAACTACTATACCTGTCGGTATTTGTGAGGATGTGCCTGTTGTAGTTGCAAATGTTACTATTCTAACGGACTTTGTTATCCTTGATATTCCCGAGGACGATAGTATGTCTATTATTCTTGGAAGACATTTTTTGAATACTGAGGGGCTGTTATTGATTGCAACAAAGGTAATGTCACTTTTCATGTCAATGCTAATGACCATACGGTACACTTCACGAGGAAACAACCTCAGGTCCATAGTATCAATTATATTGGAAAAATTTCAACTATCACTATTGGAGGTTTTGTGTTTCCTATTCCTACTATCAAGAAGGCATATGAAATTCTTATTGTTGGGGACATACATATCCCCACTGAGGTAACCTAGTGGTATTCGAAAATTCTTCGGTTTCATGTTACTCGGAAAGAGTTTATTAACAAGACCTGATCAACCTTGTTAATGGATTCCTTTTGATGAGCATGGGATAGGTGAATCTAGATAGCACAATCTTCTGTACCCCCCTATTAATTTCTGTTAATTAGGTTAAATAAAACAAAAATAGCATTGTCTATCTATTTCCAGACTTATCCGTGCAATAAAAAATATCCCAAAAATAAAAGTTCTCCAAATGCCATGAAAATGAAATATGATTTTTTCTAGAATATTTAAGAAAATATGGCAGTGACCATACATCGAGGGGAGCCAGCACGTGGCCACGAGGGTGCAGGGCGTGCCTCCCTGCCCAGGGCGCGCCACCTGCCTCTTGGGCCCCACGTGGCTCCCCTCCACTTATTCCTGCACCCATGCTCTTTTTCTTCCTCCCAAAAAATCCCCAACCAGCTCAAACCCGAGTTCTAGCTCATCTTGCTGCCATTTTCGATCTCCTTTCTCAAAGCACCATTCACCAAACTGTTTGGGGTGATTGTTCCTTGGTGTGTGACTCCTCCATTGGTCCAATTAGTTTTTGCTCTAGTGCTTAATTTGATGCAAATTTATGCTATTGAGGTGACCTTGTTTTTGAGCTTGCATGTCAAATTTTCTTGGTCCCAAGTAGTTCTAATGCATGATATAGCCTCTAGGCACTTGTAGGAGTTGTTGCTATCAGTCTTGTTGAGTTTGGTTAACTTTTATTATGAAGTTACTAAAAATTTCAGAAAATTTCAGAAAAATGTCTAGGAGAAACTTCCAAGGTGGTCCTTCAAGGAAGCAAGAACCGAGGCTCGCGTTCCGTGAGCGGGACGATGAACCACCGAGGGATGCTGATGTGCGGCCTTGTGAATGGCCGTCAGATGAATTCATGGGTCAAGCAGGCATCAAAGATTAATTGAACGCATACGTGCACAACACTGACCTCGAGGACTTCATACAAGATAAGTGTCCTCAGTACCATGGCTTAACTGATAGCTTTGTGAGAAGGTTTAAATTTTCATCTTCACGTAACTCTCACATTGTCCTGTTTGACCTTTATGATAAATCTTGTACCATGGATTTAGAGGATTTTAATGTTGTCTGCAAGCTCCCACAGTGGGGCAGTATGAGTGATCCTCGCAAATCTGAATTTAGAGAATTCCTAGCCAGTATTACAGTAGGGGAATCCAGGGACGTCGCACAAGCTACCACGGGGAGCACACATTTTCCTGCTATTCATTACTTTGCTCTCTTTATCGGTAGATGCATAAATGGTAAAGATGAGGCTTGTCACATGTGTGTCCCTGATCTTAGTGTTCTCAGGAGTGCTGTACTAGGCGATAGGCAATATAACTTGGGAGCAATCATTGCACATAGGTTACACCATAATGGCTTGCATGGAGATTTATTTGGTGGGATCTATGCTACCCGCATAGCCTGCTTCCTTGGTATACCCGTGCACGTGAATGATGAACCTTTATCTCCTGCTTATTTAGACTGCCATGCTATGACTAGTCACCGGTTTATAGAGTGGGATAATCAAACCCTCAAATATCGACTAATCTTTAACAGGCAGCATGCCATCCCTATTGTTCTTCTTGCCCCTACTTTGTTTAACTTTCAGGAAAAAGGGAGATACACTATAACTATGGAGGAGGCAAATGCTTATTATAACATGACGGAGGCAGCCCGCCTTTGACCTGCAGCTCAGCATGCAGCATCTGCTGCGTCTCAGTACGACCCCAACTACAACTTTGGATATCCGTTAGGCCAATACTGGCCATAGACCAACTTAGGCCAAAAGCCTAAGCTTGGGGGCGTACGTGTTTCTCACCGACTTACATTCATGTTCACACCTATTCTAGTTGTCGGTGCTCACATTCTTTCACTGTACCATCCATGCTTAGTTTCAATTTTTTTTCTTAGTCCTTTTCTTTTGAGCTAGAAAAACCCAGAAAAACAAAAAAATTAGTTGTAGCTTCTAGCTAGTTTACTTTCTTTGCTTGTAGTAGTAGTTAAAAAATGAAAACCCAAAAAGATTTCCCGTTCTTCTTTTGCTTGTTGGGAGCTTTTCCGTGTAAATAGTTTCTTTTCTTTTCTTTAGTGTTGAGTATAATGTTTATTAGGAAAGAAGAGATAGACTAGGATTTGCTCTGGCTTGTCTTGTACTCGAAGTAGATCATTGTACTTCTATATATATGCCCACGAGGCTCAAGCAATACAACAACAATTCCACCAATCCCTCTCTCCCTTCTAACATGGTATCAGTTTCCGGGTTCTAAACCCTAGCCGTCGCTGCTTCCGCACCCGCGCGCCGCCCCCGGGGCGGTCGACCTCCATGACCGCCGCCGGGGGCCGCGTCGCCCATACCTAGGGTTCGTCCGCCGGCCGTGTTTGCCGTCTGCCCTACAGAGTCTTTTTCCCGAGCCATTCCTCCGGGTTTTTCGCTCTCTCGCCGGTCGTTTTGGTCGGTGTTTTTCTTTTTGGTTTTCCGATCTAATCTTGATCGGTTTGCGTCGTCCGCCGCCGCCGTCGACCCCATGCGCCTCTACTCCGACCCCGGCGCGACCAGCCGGCCTCTCCTCCGACCCGGCGGCCACGCGCGCTGAGGCGGCCCATCCGGGCCAGCCGCCGTCCGCGCGTCGGTATGCCCGTCGCCCTGCGCCGGCCGTCACCGCCCTGCTCCAACCGGAACACCTGCATCGCCCCGACCCGGCGGCCTCGCGCCATGCGACGGCCAATCATAGCCGTCGCTCACGCGCCGGCCCGCCCATCGATCCACATCACCCGCCTCCGTCGCGTTTGCACGGCGACCCGACGGTCTACCTCGTCGGCCTCGTCCTCGGCTGCATCAGGCTCGTCGGCTGCCTCAACTTGGGCGCCGCTGCTCCGTTGGCCGCTCGGGCCTCGCTGCCCGAGCGCCGGCGCTGCTTTGGCAGCCCGGTTGCCGGCGCTGACGTCCCATGCCGTCCGCCATCGCTGGCCTTATCCAGGACTCCGCCGCCACCACGCCTCCATGGAGCGGCGTCCCAGACCTCGCGCGCGATCGGCTTGATCACCCGCTCGCTGCCGCGATCCGCCTCATCTACGCCGCGTGACCAACCTGGCCCGTTGGTTGCGCGCGCCTCCGCAGGTCCCGTGAAGATTGTCCCGAGTTCAGCGCACCTCTTCGCCGATCGAGCATCGGGCTGCTGCTGCGTCGCCCCGTCGGGCCGCCGCGTCGCCGCCCCATGGTTATCCTCGCGGCTGCATCGACTCATGCTTCGCCGCTGCGTCGCCCCTTCGGGCTGTAGTTCCGCGATACGCGGTCCCCGCCGCCGCCCCGAGGCCATCCCCGCGGTTGCACCGACTCACGAACCGCCGTTGCGTCGCCCCTTTAGGCCATAGCTTCACTGCCCGCGGTCCCCGCCGCCGTCTCGAGGTCTTCCTGTCATCGCCCCGACCCGCCTGCTGCCGCTGCGTCGCCCCTTCGGGCCGTAGCGCCACGGCCCGCGGTCCACTCCGCCGTTATCGCGTGTCGACTTCCCGTGGTATGCGCCGGGCCATCTCTCTTGGCGCGGGAACATCACCGTCCGCGCCGGTCTTCGTCACGCTGTCAGGATTCTTCGTCTACTTCGAGCACTGCCGCCGCACTCCTAATCTAGCCGCCGCCGCCGCCAGGCCGCCGCCGCCGCTCTTCTTTGGCCGCTGCCGCCGCTACCTTCGTAGCGGCCGCCATCGCCCGTCCACCCCCGTCGTCTTCGTCCAAGCCCCAGCCCGTCGCCAGGGTCGCTGTCATCTACCCCGACCACTTCGTCTAGTCCGACCACCGTTGGTGACATCAGCCCCGCGCCGATGGACGCCGCAATCGTCGTTGAGTTCTTCTCTGCTGGCCCCTCCGACTTCTCCGACATGGCGTACAGCTCGTGCAGGTCCCTCGTCTACGCATGCACGGCGCTGGCAACACCGATGCGTGCCTTCGTCCACGACGTGTCCCCGGGCCTAGCAAGCCTGGCGCGATGCTTCGTCAACTTCGTCTTCATCCGTCTACACATGCCCGGTGCTGGCAACACCGACGCGTGCCTTCGTCTACGACGTGTCGACGGGTTTGGCAAACCCGGCGCGACACCTCGTCAACAACATCTTCTTCCCGGCGCACCACTACTCTGACACCACTGCGCCCATGACTAACTCGGCGCCTCCTTCCGCCCGCGGCTCCACGGCAACTTTCTCGACACTGGCTACCCCCACTTGACATCGACCATGGCATTCTTCGCACGGCAACCTCGACAATGGCTACGCCACCTACGCTCTCGGCTACATCGACAAACGGCACAAAGGGCTACCACCTGCTTGAGCAACCTTGTCGGTTTCCACTCCAGTCACGACTCTGCGATGCATTGACCATTCCGACTGTGCGGCGGTGTCCGTCGGCTTGTCTTCGGATTCTTCTCCGGTCTCATCGTCTGCGTCGCTACCGTTGTGACTGCGGGGGGATGTTGAGTATAATGTTTATTAGGAAAGAAGAGATATACTAGGATTTGTTCTGGCTTGTCTTGTACTCGAAGTAGATCATTGTACTCCTATATATATATGCCCACGAGGCTCAAGCAATACAACAACAATTCCACCAATCCCTCTCTCCCTTGTAACATTTAGGGGTTAAGAGTAGAAGACCTTGATTAAAATGTTTAGTGGCTCTCATATGCTTTGTTGTTGATTTAACCTTGAGCCATATTACCTTGACTTCTCTCTTGTATTAAATGTCTGGAGATTCTAGCTTAGTCCAATGCACGTGCACTATTATAATTTTTGACACCGTTCGGTCGTGCGAGTGAAAGGCAATAAGGATCATATATGATGAATTAATTGAGATGGGAAAAGCTGGTATGAACTCGACCTCTTTTGTTTTTGTAAATATGATTGCTCGTCGTTCTTTATTCAGCTTGTTATGAATGAAACATGTTTGCAATGACAATTAGAGATCATAGCTGCTTATGCCATGCTTAATTAACTAAGAGTTTATAATGGTCTATCTTGCGTGCCAACATGATATTAAAATGGTTGTGATGTGGTATGATGGGTGGTATCCTCCTTTGAAAGATTTAAGTGATCTGACTTGGCACATGTTCACGCATGTAGTTGAAATAAATCAACATAGCGTCCATGATATTTATGTTCATGGTGATTTATATCCTACTCATGCTTGCATTCATTGTTGATTAATTTTAATGCATGTTCATGACCGTTGTTGCTCTCTAGCTGGTCGCTTCCCACTCTCTTTCTAGCCTTCACATGTACTAAGCGGGAATACTGCTTGTGCATCCACTTCCATAAACCCCAAAGTTATTCCATATGAGTCCACCATACCTTCCTATATGAGGCATTCACCTGCCGTTCCAAGTAAATTTGTATGTGCCAAACTCTAAACCTTCAAATGAAATTTTGTTTTGTATGCTCGAACAGCTCATGTATCAACTAACATTGTCTATATCTTCCATGCTAGGTGGGTTATTCTCACAACGAGTGGACTCCGCTCATCATTCATGAGAAAATGGCTGGTAATCGGGATGCCCAGTCCCATGCTCAGTAACCTAAATAATTAAACAAAACTCCCCCAGCGCTGTTGCTGGTTTGGACGGTACCCGTTGTTTCGGGCTAGCCGTGGAGTGTGCTTGTTGGTGGTTGGGGGAGTATAAACTTTACCATTCTATTTGGGAACCGCCCATAATGTGCGTAGCATGGGAGATATCGAGATTCTTGGTTGTTATGTTGACAATGAAAGTATACCGCTCATAATGTTATTCATCTCTATTTAAAAATAGAGCTCTGGCACCTATACAAATCCCTGCTTCCCTCTGCGAAGGGCCTATCTATTTATTTTTATGCAGAGTCATCATCCTCTTATCAAAGAGCACCAGTAGGAGAGCACCTCTGTCATTGCATGTATTACTATTAGTTTGCATTGAGTATGATCATAACTGGATCTCTTTTACCATGAATTACAATGTCTAGTCAGTCCTTGATCCTTAAAGGTGCTCTGCATTTATGTTTTGCGGTCTTAGAAAGGGCTAGCGAGATACCATCATGTTATATCATATCATGATTGTTTTGAGAAAGTGTTGTCATCCGAGGTTTATTATTATTGCTCGCTAGTTGATTATGCCATTGATGTGAGTAGTCTTGAGACCTGAAAGTTATTGTGAATGTGGTTAGTTCATGATCTTTTTGAAAACCTGAATGCTAACTTACATATTTACAACAACAAGAGCAAACATAGTTTGTCAAAGTTTTTCTTTATCACTTTCAGTTTATCAACTAAAATGCTTGAGGACAAGCAAAGGTTTAAGCTTGTGGGAGTTGATACGTCTCCAACGTATCTATTTTTTCAAACCCTTTTTCCCTTGTTTTGGACTCTAACTTGCATGATTTGAATAGAACTAACCCGGACTGACGCTGTTTTCAGCAAAACTGCCATGGTGTTGTTTTTGTGTAGAATAAAAAGTTCTGGGAATCGCCTGAAAATCAACGGAGAATTATTTCGGAAAATATAAAAAATACCTGCAAGAAGATCCACAACAGGGGGCCTTGGGCCAGTCCACGAGGGTGGGGGGCGCGCCCCCCTGCCCAGGGCGCGCCCCCTGCCTCATGGTCCGATGGTGCTCCACTGATGTACCCCCAGATCCTATATCTTCCCTTTCAGGGAGAAAAAAATAAGAGAGAAGCAATTAGCACGTTTCACGAGACGGAGCCGCCGCCAAGCCCTAATCTCTCTCGGGAGGGCTGATCTGGAGTCCGTTCGGGGCTCCGGAGAGTGGAGATCGTCGCCATCATCATCATCAACCTTCCTCCATCACCAATTCCATGATGCTCACCGCCGTGTGTGAGTAATTCCATCGTAGGCTTGCTGGACGGTGATGGGTTGGATGGGATCTATCATGTAATCGAGTTAGTTTTGTTAGGGTTTGATCACTATTATCCACTATGTTCTGAGATTGATGTTGCTATGACTTTGCTATGCTTAATGCTTGTCACTAGGGCCCGAGTGCCATGATTTCATATCTGAACCTATTATGTTTTCATGAATATATGTGTGTTCTCGATCCTATCTTGCAAGTCTATAGTCACCTACTATGTGTTATGATCCAGCAACCCCGAAGTGACAATAATTGGGACCACTCCTAGTGATGACCATAGTTTGAGGAGTTCATGTATTCAGTATGTGTTAATGCTTTGGTCCGGTACTCTATTAAAAGGATGCCTTAATATCCCTTAGTTTCCAATGGGACCCCGCTACCACGGGAGGGTAGGACAAAATATGTCATGTAAGTTCTTTTCCATAAGCACGTATGACTATATTCGGAATACATGCCTACATTGCATTGATGAACTGGAGCTAGTTCTGTGTCACCCTAGGTTATAACTTCTACATGATGAATTGCATCCGACATAATTTCCCATCACCGATCCAATGCCTACGAGGTTTACCTATATTGCTAGCTGCTTATTTACTTTTCCGTTGCTACTATCATAAAAACTACAAAAACACTATCGTTACTTTTTTTGCTGCTACCACCACTATCATATTACTTTGCTACTAAACTATCTTGCTGCAGATACTAAGTTTCCAGGTGTGGTTGAATTGACAACTGATCTGCTAATACTTAAGAGTATTCTTTGGCTCCCCTTGTGTCGAATCAACAAATTTGGGTTGAATACATTACCCTAAAAAATTGTTGCGATCCCCTATACTTGTCGGTTATCAATGACCATGCTGTCGCCGCCAGCCGGCGAGATGGCATCTTCGTAAGCCTGGAGGAAGATGGCCGGGTCCATCGCCCCATCATAATGGGGCGGCAGATCTGGCCAAAACCTAGGTGGCCACTGCACCCGCCGCAAGGTGGGGGTGAAGGCCAAGTGACCCACAGCACCGCTGCGCGCGCCCACCAGGCAGGTCGGAGGAGGGATGCTTCCCATGGGAACCTGGAGGGCGGAGAGTGGGCTGGACGGGGAGGCGGAGTCTTTGCACACCCCTACCTGGCACGACAAATGTCAGATCTAGGGTTCCGGTAAAACTCTTGTGGTTCGAAGTCTGGGGTGTGCACAAAGATCTCTGCTCCCACCCTAGCTCATCTACTCGCCGATCCCTAGGCCTAGCTCGTCAGATCCGAAGAACAAGGGACATAAGGTTTATACTGGTTCGCGCCACCGTTGTGGTGTAATACACTAATCCAGTGTGGTGTGGTGGATTGCCTTGTAGACTAAGGAAGAACTAGTACATGGAGTGAACTGCCTCGTGAGGATAGGTGTTCTTGTGCTCGAGTGAGTGTGTGGCCTTCTATCTGATCAACTGTCGATGAGATGATCCCAATGGTGGTGGCTAGTCCTATTTATTGTGGCCCGGGTCCTCCTCCCAAATATTGAATAGGAAGGGATCCCACAACGACCAAATTTGAAGGGGGACAAATAGTACATGCTATCCTGACAAAAGGTGGTCTTCGCCTGCCAAATGCTCTGGTGGTGACGCCGCCGTGGGATCCGCGATGGCCTCCGCTCTGTCCTCCTACTGGTCTTGGTCTTGTTGCACCGATATGGAAACCTTTGCCTGACGGCTCGGGACTCCTCGCATGCGCATGCTCCTTTACCACCAAAGAGGAAACTGGCACTCTGCGCCCGCTGGCGCCCGCCTGGGCTTGGTCATCACTGCTCATGTCACGAGAACCTCGTGAGGTGCCCCTTGCCTTGATACCACCGCTCCTCAGGAGCCAGCCTAGCGAGGCTGCCCTAGGAGAGGTCTTGTGTCATCTGCCTCGCGAGGCTTGGGCCCTTGTGAGGGTCTTGAGTGGTTGCTGAAGAGGTTGGGCCGTACCAGGCCGCCTGATGTGCCACGCCCTGGGCCATAGGCTGGCAAGTCTGGGTACCCCCATTCCCAGAACACCGACAATGTCGCCTAAGAAGAAACCAGCTTCTTCGGCGCATCCATCCACCTCGAAGGCTTCGCCGCCCATGGCCACTAACATTGTGGACATGCGGAGGTATGCGAGGACGTGGACACTGCTGGGGATGTGTTTGGAGTAGGCGGAACTGTCACCAATTCCCCCGCGGCCGAAGCGGGAGCAGGAGGCACCGGAGGAGAGCAACATCAGCAACGCCCCAACGGCCATGCTCCCCAAGGCCAATGCTAGCAGAGGCCGGCGGAGTCAAAAAAGGATCAGGACATCAGTGAGCATGGCAGTGAGAACAACCAAAAGGACACGGTGAGGAAGAAAGTGATACAACTCCCAGCGTATTTCGTCAGTTCCCTACTATAGGGGGCTAGATCGAGGTACTCTAGCGTGCAAAAGTTGATCTTCGATCTCATCATGTCCTCAAGGAAACCGCGCCACTACTTCCACGCCCTTGAGATTACGGTTGTCACTCATTTCCCATTGCAAAGGATACTCCGAAATCCTGAGGCTACCGGCAGAATAGAGAGGTGGGCTTTGGAGTTATCCAGCTTTGGTTTTAAGTTTGAGGGCACATCAACTATCCAGAGTAGAGTAGGGCATTGGCAGAGTTTATTGCAGAATGGACGCCAACCCCTCATGAGGAAATAACAGAGACAGTTATCCCCGGCAAGGAATCACCCCAGGAATGGATTATGTATTTTGATTGTGGTTTATCCCTGCAAGGTACAGGAGCTAGCATGCTTCTCGTCGCCTCCTTAGAGGAGCACTTGAAGTATGTCATCCAAATGCATTTTGCCCGGCTAGAAGCAACCAACAATACAGCTGAGTATGAAGGGCTCCATGCCAAGCTGAGGATTGTAGTGAAATTGGGAATTAAAAAAATGATCATTCGAGGAGATTCACAGCTTTTGGTGAGACAAGTCAACAAGGATTACCAAAGTCCATTGGTGGAGGCATACGTCGAGGAAGTGAGAATATTGGAGTAGCACTTTGACAGATTGCAAACAAAGCATGTACCCCGGGCAGAAAACAGCGTAGCTTATCATCTGTCCAAGTGTGCTGCGTAGAAGCTTCCTGTAGAACCAAGACTTTTGTTCTCCATCTCACTCATCCCTCCGTAGCCCCAGCAACAATGGCCCAGAAAAGGAGAAAGTTGGACACCGATAAGCCTCTCCCGATAGAGTCGTCCGCTCCCTACAGAGACCCTGTCGGAAACAACTTCTCGCAGCCTACCGGACCACCCCCTCCAGCCTGGTCCATGGACCCCCGCGAACGAAACTTGTGCTCCCGCAGCAGAGGAGGTGTCGCTAGTCCTCGTTGCCGAGCCCATGCTCCAACTTGGGCAAGGCACATTGTCCACTTCCTCCAAACCGGAGAGCTTCCTGGCGACCAAGATGAAGCTGAAAGAGTAGCCTAGAGGGCTAGTATGTATCAGTTTGTCGACGACACTCTGTACAGAAGGAGGCCCAACGGTGTGAAATTGAAGTTTGTCTCCGGGGAAGAAGGAAAGGAATTGCTGGCTGAAATGCACAAAGGCATGTATGGCTCCCACATTGGATCAAGGGCATTGGTTAGTAAAGCATTCCGACAAGGATTCTATTGTCCCACAACCCTCCAAGATGTGGTTGATCTCATCACGAAATGTCTAGCCTACCAGTTCCATTCCAAGAAAACCCACCTGCCTGCCCAAGCTCAACAAACAATCCCTCTGTCATGGCCATTTTTGGTATGGGGCTAGATATCCTCGGCCCTTTCCCTCGAGCTGCCGAGGGCTTTGAACTCTTGTTCATTGCCATCGACCAGTTTACAATGTGACCATAAGTAACTACCGTGAGAAAGGTGACTGCTTAGTCAGCTATCAAGTTCTTGAAAGATCTGGTGCATCGTTTTGGAGTTCCGGGAAGGATCATTATCGACAACGACACCCAGTTCATGAGTCGCACCTTCATGCAATATGTTCGTGCCCATGGATGCAAGATCTCATTTGCTTCTGCGGCACACCCCTGGAGTAATGGACAAGCTGAGAGAGCGAACGCTGAAGTGCTACGTGGGCTCAAGACAAGATCTTTTCATACGCTGAAGAAGCATGGCAGGCAGTGGATCGAGGAGCTGCCGGTAGTACTCTGGTCCCTCAGAATGACACCAAACCGAGCTACCGGGCAGACTCCCTTCTCCCTGGTCTATGGGGCAGAAGCAGTTATCCGCATGGAAAACATTTACGGGTCACCTCGAGTGCTTGCCTACGGTGAAATAGGGCAAGTTCAGCACCGGCGTGACAACATTGTGCTACTCGAGGAGAATCGTCTCTGGGCTGCTACGTGTATTGCACGCTATCAGCAAGCCCTACGTCGCTATCATAGCCGCAGGTTCATGCCCGGTGTTTTGAGGAAGGTGATCTTGTCCTTCGATGCATTCAGTCACCAAGGGTAAACACAAGTTATCACCAAAGTGGGAAGGACCTTACCGGGTAGTACGAGTCACCAATCCTGGCCGTCCGTCTGGACACCGGAGATGGCATTCAATTGCAAAACTCATGGAATATTTAGCATCTCCGTAAGTTCTACCCGTAAGGCACGACTGTCAGGCCTTGGCCGGCCGCCACCCATTTGTACATGCCTCGCCTCAGTTGCATGACCCCGTGCAAGAGAAAAATAAAGAAGCGATGTAGGGGGCCCCCAACCAAGACTGCATGCATGCATGAGCATTCCAAGATCAATGCATACACATTTCATGAGCATTTGCATATGCATATAGATAGGGTCGCATCCTACATTCATTCTCATCTACGTGAAGCTGCAGGTTCCTGTCATGAACTTAGCTTCGTCAAGGAGGTGAGAAGATTGCGCCGCACTGTGATCCCTGGCAAGAAAAACAGATAAGTTCTACCTCCTGCCCTTTAGTGTTCTGTAAGCTATAAGTCGTGCACAAGAAAGCCTCGCCACTCTTTTGAGAGTTACGTGCTCCCATCCCTAACTTGAACGTTGCTTCGAACATGATGGTTGTAGTGGCCTTTGTTACAAAGAACCTGGCCCCTTTTTTCTGTTCCCCAGCAGATGTATTCTCCAGTAGACAAAAAGGGTGCCGCAGGATAATTTTCTGGGAAGCTCGTTTATTTACATTAAAGAGGTATCTCACCTCTGCATGGATATACACATGCACATGTTCCCAGTAAAGTTCATCTTTTCAATTAACATGCTGATACAAGTACAAGCATTGCAGAAAACAAACATGGACTCGAGGGTTACATTATTTGAATTAAAATATGGCAAGTGCCTACAGGTTTAAGATAGAAAAAAGATAAGTGCGCCTAATCCCTTTCTGTGTCCCTCCTTCCCCAGGTACTATAGCAAGAGGGGAAGGGGACAAAAGGGAGTGCCCTAGGAAAAGGTGGTGGTGAGGAGATCAGCAACAACGATTCCCTAATCACCGCCACCAACTATAGCATAACACGGCAGGGTGGACGAAGACGGAAGCCATGAGGAAGCCTGACAGGGATCCCAGCGGAAGACCGCTGGAAGAGGAAAAAGAGCGCCAAGGAGGAAGGGAAGAATTGGAGTCGAGAGGTCGAGCCACTAGAGGGAGTACAAGGGCATCAGTGCCCTCGTATCCCGCCTCAAGGCCTGCCTCTCGCTCCCACTACGACCTGCGGGTGGCGTGCACTCAGGAGCTGCGCGGAGCAACGAGAAAAACCCAGCGCCTCCCTCGGAGAAGCGAGAAATGGTAGCGGCGTCGCCTGGAGCACCTCTGAAACGCCGCTAACCATCTCGGTAGGAAGGAAGAAGCTCCCTTCCTCTGCAACAGCCCAGGCTCCGCTGGAAGGAGCAGTGCTGGGGATGCCAACATCCCCGAGCGCTGCACCCTGGGATAGCACCCACAACCCGAGGGATTTCTGCGACGAAAAGACGAGCTCCGGCAGCCCATATCCAATGTCGGCACCCATCCTAAGGAGACCAGTTCGGGTAAAGGGGGCGGGTACCTCATCATATAGGTATCGTTCACCACATCCCGTGCCCAGGGCACACTTGCTACTAAACCGTGCTACATGCCGGACCAGGTTCACTCCCCGAGCGCCAACACCAGCGTGTGGCAACATTAGCCCCAGCCAAAAGCCCGGGGGCTGGCCCCAGGCTCTCTTTCCTGACATAACCAGCAGAAGAAGAAGAAAGAAGAGGAGGAATGCGAGGATGGGTGAATCCGTCCTCCTCCACCCCTCCTTTTATAGGTAGGCCAAGGACGGGAGCTGCTCCCTCAATGAGCGACCACCGTCCTCCTCCGCCAATTCAAGACGACCGGGCCCTTGCCTTGATGCTCTCCCACGCGCCTCTGTTACCTACCCCGCGCGATGCATGCATCACACGTGGCTAAGGATAAGGGCGTGGTGGGAAGAGTGAACTGGAAGTATCTACCCCGTGCGTTAAAGTCATTCACGAGCAATTACTAGAGCGGCCCCACCACTACTGACTTACACGACGCTCGGGGAAGCCGGAAACTGGCCCGGATTCAAGACTAATGAAGAAGCAAAGAAGACCTTAAGAGACCAGCCTCTTCAGCAACCCCGTCTGTGCACTTATTAGGCACTACATTGAGGATGCTCGGCGGCACATTCGGGGCAGGCTCGGGGGCCTCTGTCGATGCAATAAACCATGGGTCTGTTGCCCCGACTGTGCACAGGGACGGGAGCAAGATTGAAGCACCAAGACCAAGCTAGATAAGCAAGATATCACCAAGAGAAATGCCTCCCTTGCCGGGCTGGCGAGCCCGTCAAGGGGCGAGACCACCCCAAGAAGAAGACAACCAAGGCGTCCTGGCAGAGCATGGCGGGAATCGCGGAGGCTAAACCACCTGACCAACCACTCCTCCACGACTCACGCCGTAGATCAGTGCGGTTTCAAGCCGCATAGTGATGAAGTGGTAGCCATTCGCCACATGGCAGCCTCTCCCTACAGGAAAAACCCCACAGATGACACACGTCCTGCAATGTGTCAAGCAAGCATGTGCGGAGCTGGCAAGATAGCCCGGCAAGCTTTGCCGGGCAACCAGTGATGTGACATTAAGCAGAGCATTTAATGTGCATTGTCAGCCCGCAGAGTTAGGTATGTTAGCACTATTGCTATCTTATCAGTGCATAATGACTACTTTGCCATTGTGGTAACCCCTTGATATATAAAAGGAGGCCCATGGCAACCTTAGAGAGGGTTAGAAGATTGGGTAACTCACAGCCTCATACGCGCGTAATCGCTATCGCCCAGAGGCAACCCTTGCCAAGCTAGTGTACTACGCTCCACCACCTCATTTCCACCATCAATCCACCAAAGCAGGAGTAGGGCCTTTCGCCACCATGGCGGCTCGAACCTGGGTAAAACTGCTTGCATGATCTCTGTTGTGCTTCCCCACGCTCATCTCCTCTTTGTGCAGCACGACGTCGCCCTACCGAACCAGAAAGGGACCTCCTGGTCCCATAGGTGGCCGTGTATTTCCCGTGACACAGTCGACGGAGGTGATCCATGCCACTCAGGGGGGCACTGGCACCAGCGCGGGAAAATACGCTAGCAACGGCGCGGCGAAGACATTCGTGTGCACGGGCACCAGCACGAGCGTGCGCATAAGGCACGTGCAGGCGCATGCGCTGGCAGGTGCACGGGTGCGTGAAAGTCAGTGGGGACCTCGTGGAACCCCGTGGCTTCAAGCTCGGCGATAATTTGCGGCTCCCAGGCCATCAATGCCAGGGGATGGGTGCTGGCGTAGTTGGGGGACGGGAGCTGGAACGGGAGCGCGGGCAGGCGCATCGTCTTCCCTCAAGGAAAGTTCAAGCTTGTCCCAAAGCACCTTATGTTCCTGAGACTTCTGTTGGGTGTCTTCCTCGAGAAACTTTAACACTAAGTGTAGACTATCGTGAAGCTGCATGTCGCATGGTGAGGTCAGGCTGGTTGGAGGTTGACAACAGAAGAATTCGAGAGGAAGAGAGAAGATTGTTGTGAGATCGGGGAGTACGGGGGTGATTTAAACCACGGCACCGGCACCATTAAAAGTGGGGGCAGTTGGGAGGAATGTGGGCGGCGGAGCTTGGGTCAAAGGGCTCGCCTCCTAGTGAGCTTGCTGGCGGCCTGCTCCCACGCCTCCTGGTCAGCCGTCCCAGCAGTCTGCTCGTACGCCTCCCGTCGACTCACACACTTGCTCGGAAGGCACGTGCCAATAATAGGTGGGACTCATGGCGGCACGTAGGTCTAATGCCCACGGTTTGAATAGTGAAACCGTTCGCGTTAACGTGACATGTCTTTGTTCCAAAATACCTTGGATCTTCATTTGTGGAACTTCTCATAAACAGCTTCTCTTTAATTGAATAAAAAAATACAACAACCTTTTTGTCCCATGTCATGCGACCATGCTCAGTTTCATGAATTTCAGGTCAGTTTTGGATTTTATGGAATTTAAAATCCAGGATTCGAAAATAATCATAACCTGCATCATGAAATAAATTTTCAAGCCATACATCTGTACTATTGTAGATGTTAATATTTCTAAAGAAAGGATTTAGTCAAACATTTTGCTTAGTTAGGCTCCAGACAAGTTATATATGCAGAGTAAAAAGATAATATCTTCGTACCAGTGCATTGCCTAATATAGTAACTCTAGTAGGCATGAACAACACACGAACAAAATCAACAAACAGAGCTCCATTATGTGCTCATCCTGGTGTAGTACTATCACTATAGGCAATGGAGTTGAGGGGTGACCTTAGGTAGCAGCGACCAAGGGAATTGAACCGTGCTCAGCATGGTAGGTAACGTGGGCTAGTTACTAAAGCATTCCTCCATTGTTAATCGGTTCTCATCATGGACCCGGACATGAGGGGAATTTCTTAGTGCTGGAATTCTGACCGCCAGATTTTTCGACTCGAAACTTGGAGGCACAAGTGGAGGCGCGAAGTTTAATATCGTAGTTCTTTTGGTTGGGGTTGGCTAATGTGCATACCACACACACCACCAGCAGGACACGAGCCCGGGTCTGGCTGGTACGACGTCGGGTGCTACCAATCGAGAATGCGAAATGAATCTTTTTTAATTGCCGAACGAATCTATATGTATTACTACTACAAGTCTACAATGCCCGTATTTTCCTTGCAAGTAACTGGTCATTCCAAAAGGCACGGTAATTGATTTATGATGATTTATTGAATTAGAGTGAGTTTGTGATATAGTGATCTCAACGTGGACCATGCAAGTATGACACAAATTCAAAAATAAAATGTAATACATGCATGGTCCTCAATTCAATATTTAAAATGCACAATAAATTGAAACACGAATATTAAGTCTAGTACTATGTACAGTCAAATGTTGTGTTTAGGTATCTCCATCGACATCCCCCCCCCACACACATACTTCATGTATTGACCGATCTTCATTTCTTTGTTAATAGAGATATTGGTATCTGACACATGCACACTCATTATTTATCTTCACATTTTGATATCCATTTATGTCACGCCCGCCCTCACACTCTCAACAAATGTATTTCTCACACACAACCTCGTCGTGTCCTTCATGAAAAACCCTCCCTCTATCTCTCAAGACATATACGTTGCCTTTGTTAAACTCCTTCATCGTGAGCGCACACACAAAGTCTATCTAGGCCACACTCTCATTAACTATCTCCCTCCAGCCCTCACAGTAGCTTCGCCACGCGATATCTCGGTGTATCGTCTTTAACATTCGAGTGTACTCTAGGCCACACTCACTCAATCTCTCCCTCTATAAATGACTCGATCGACCCCGCTTTCTAGCGTCGTCTGTCCCACACCGAGACACTCCCACTACACCTCTTGCATAGGCAGAGCTATGTAGATTTTCGGGGGGTAACCCCTCGACCTTAGTTAAAATTGAGAAGCTCTATTTAGGATTGTTTAGATTATAGTTTTTTGAACATTATATTTCCCCCACCCTCCCAAACACCGATGGGTTGTGCACCACCCCTGGGAGAATATCAAGTGCCCCCACACCTAAGATGCTATATGGTGATACGAGTTCCTTGGAGCATGTAAATCTGAGATATAGCTGTCCCAAGATGTCTTAATATTTTTACAAGAAACCTTAATGAGTTTGGGAACTGGACACAATTAGTACCAAAACTACTCAGATGCCCTTGGATCCCATATCCAACGTCCTCGAAGCTCGTAACATCATAGCATCTAAGATGAGGGAAGACATCATATTGTCATATATTTAAGAATGTCACGTGCTACCACACCTTAGATGTTGTGGTGTGTGTCGGTGTTCTGGGAACCAAGGTACCCAGACTTGCCTGCTTGCGACCCATGATGAGGATCCTTTACTGGCCTCGTACGACCCATCTCCAGCATTTGCACTCTAGACCTTCACGAGGGGCCAAGCCTCGTGAGGCGGACGACACCAAGAACTCTTGAAGGAGCAGTCTCTCTAGGCTGGCTCCTGAGGAGTGGACATCTCTATGCGGGTCCTCACCTCATGAAGTTAAGATGATGCAAGCCATGACGACCAAGGCCAGGCGGGCGCTAGCGGGTGCAATACAACATGTTTCGTCTTTGGTGCTAAAGAGGCAAGCGCGGGCACGGAGTCCCGAGGAATCAGCCAAAGGTTTCCATTTCCATGCAACAAGACTAGGATCGCCAGGACGGCAAGACGAAGGTCATCACCAAGCCCACTGTGGCTTCAGGATCAGAAGCTTTGCATGCGAAGACCACCTTTCGTCAGGATAAGATGTACTAGTTGTCCCCCTTCAAATTCGGCCATTGTGGGATCCCTTCCCGCCCTCATTTTGGGAAGAGGACCGAGGCCTCTATAAATATAGCTTAGCCACCACATAGGAAAGGACAGACAAGGACGGATCATTCAGACCACCCTCACCACCACCACAAGAACACACCTCCTGAGGTTGTTGCACCATTGTACTAGTTCCTCTTTAGCCCACCTCGAGGCAATCCACCACAATGCAGGAGTAGGGTATTACACCGCGTGGTGGCCCGAACCTGGGTAAACTGCTTTGTCCCATTTCTTTCCTGTTCATCGAGCTAGATCTTGGAGACGGCGAGTAGGCAGATAGGGAAAGTTGAGTTCATCGCACGCACCCCAGTGTTCAAATCTACCAAGGGTTTTGTGGAGCCCTTATCTGACATTTGGCACACCAGGTAGGGGTGCGTTGTGACGCCCGAAGACCGACGTCCCAGAAGATTCCAGAAGATTCCAGATGTTCCGGGTTCTCCCGTGTGTTCTTTGTGCTTGTGTTATTTTATTTTTGCATTGCATCATGTCATCATGCCATCATGTCTTAAATTTTTGCATCTCAACCTAAATAAATCATGTGGACCTTTGGTTCATTTAAATCGAGGGAAGGTGACTTCTCTTTATAACATATAAAAGCCTCTCAATATTATTTAGGGAGCTATATAATAAATATTCCATTGTTTGGAATTACCCGCAACACACTTGCAATATTTCCCCATGTCTTTTCCACTTCGAGTTCTCCTACAAAAACCTTGCCAATAATTCTTTCCCTTGTTTCGAGGTTCCTCCAAAAATTCGAACATTTTTGGGCACTTCAAAAATCATGTCCTAGTTCAAACCTTTCGAGTTAAATTCAAAGGAATTTGAATTTAATTTCCAATCTTGCCACTTCTATTTTTCTTTGATTAAACTCATTTTTTTTGTGAGTCTAGGGAATTTTGCCCTTTGCCCTAAGCATATTCCTAACTCCTCCTTCCTTTTTCTTTCTCATTGCTGTTTTCTGTTTTTTTTTGTTGGGAAAATAGCAGCAGTTAATTAAAGGCAGCCAGGCCTCTAACCGCAGCCACCCTTCTTGGCCCAGCCGCAGGAGAGAGCCCAGCAGCTCCCAGCCGCCTGGCCCTTCTACACCTCACTCCCGCAGCCCATCTGGCCAATTCCCTCCCGGCCCGTTTTCCTCCTCCCTCCTGGCCCATTGCCCTTCAGCCCGACCGCTCCATCCAACCCTAGTCAGCGAGCGACCGCACCGAATCGCTCCTCCATCTCCCTCCCGACCGCCGGCCCCCCCTCGCTCTTCCCCTCGCAGCGCCCCATCTCACCCGATTCCTTCGATCTCCCAGTCCTCCCGTCGAGGCCGAACCCTTCGCCATCGGGCCCCCAAAACCGCGCCGCGCAGGAGCGTCCCGTCGTGCGCCTCCTCTCGAAGCCCCGCATCCCTCCGGCCGGCCAGAGCCAGCCACGCGCCGTGCGCCTTGGCCGCCCCGCGCCTGGCCCGCGGGGGCTTCATCCCTCCGCGCCAGGTGCCCCCGAAGCCGCGCCCTTCTCCTGCGTCGCCGCCGGCCGCCCGTCTCTCCTGGCCGAGCCCCGCAGCGCCGAGGTCGAGGCCCCGCCTCCGTGCGCCTTCAGCCGCAGCCGGCCTCCCTCCGTCGTCCCGTCCTCAAGGCCGGACGCCGCAGCTCCTTGCTCGCCATGGCCCGAGCCACCTGGACTCGCAAGCCCTCCGTGCTCCACGTCCGCGCCCGAGGCCTGCTGCCTCCTCTTCGCCGGCCGCCCCAGCCACCGCACCTATGCCTCGTCCGTGCAGCGCCAGCGCCGCCAACTTCTCCGGCAGCCTCGTGCCGCTGCCATGGCCTCGTCGCCCCGTCGTGCTGCCGTTTTTTTTGTTGTGTTGCCTTGTGCTGTTGCAAGTGTCCAGGAACCGTTTCCTTTGCCAAGTGGAGACCGAAGACCTGGGATGCATCAAGTTCCTCTACGAGCTCCGTGTACGACT
Source organism: Secale cereale (assembly GCA_902687465.1). Classification (NCBI taxonomy): domain Eukaryota; kingdom Viridiplantae; phylum Streptophyta; class Magnoliopsida; order Poales; family Poaceae; genus Secale; species Secale cereale. The sequence continues at coordinate 261,184,498 of LR738712.1, read as the reverse complement.
ACATGAACGAGTACACGGCGACCTGACCAAGTACCCCTCCGATATGTCAAGTACCCCTACGATCGCGATGTAACAAGTACCTCGACGACATGTACAACTACGACTCGAGACGAGATCGGCAAGACCGAACGGAACGAGTACATCTACCGATGCCAAGTACCACGACCAAGTACCACGACGACCGAACGGCTACGATGACGAGTACATCTACGAACGTGAACAACTACCGTCGCAAACGAGAACCCAAGTACCACGACACCGACCCGAACATCTACGGCTACGAGCTCCGTGAACGACTACCGTCGCCGTGTACCACTACCGTCGCCGAGACCGCTAGTACATCTACGAACTCGACGTCAGAACGACTACTTCCTCTACAACGTGAACGCCTCCTTCCTCTACGATCTCGAACCGCTCCGAGAACATTTGTCCCGAAGGTATAACCCGAGACGATGACTCGTGTGATGCTTGCTTGTGTTGTATGAAATGTTTCCCGTGTGTGCTCCGTGCCGTTTCGTCCGTTTGTCATGTTCCTCGGTTGCCTCCTCACCGACTCGTGGGAACCCGGTAACGGGATTGGCCCACCTTTTATCTCGTTTGACTCGCTCACGCCATCTTACCTTTTGCACCGGTCTCTCAACGAGTTACCGGAACCGAGGTGTTGCGTTGCATCATTTTCGGATCGTTGCCGTGGCACTCTTTCTTTCCACCACGGTGACAATACTTCATATATCTTCATGTCAACCCTTTTAATAAACTTGCATAATCTTAATCATGTCATCCGCATCATGTTAACAACATTAAATGTGTGAATTGTTGTTTGCTTATAATTACTAAACATGCTCATGGGGATTTTCCGGATATGTTGTTGTTATTTCCGGCCTCATTTAAATTGCCTAGTTAGTATAGTTTTATTAAGCTTCACCTCTTGCCATGTTAAAAAAACATTAATCTTGTCTTGTAAATAACGAGAGTCAATTTAATAATTAAAATGTGGTGTTTCGTCAATATGCAACTCGTTGCATATTGAGCTCCACTTAACTTGTAGTTTTGTTTGTGCACCTTTGCCATGCCATGCATATTTAAACCGGACATGCATCATACTTGGATGTGCATCGTATGCCATGTTTAAGCTTGTGTGTTTACCGTGTTGTTTCTTTCTTTCCGGTTGCTTCTCTTGTTAGCTTCGGTTTCGTTCCGGAGTTGTGAGGATTCTCTCGTCTGTGTTGCTTCGTCTACTTCATGGATCCGTTCTTTTCCCTTGTGGAATCCCAGGCAAGATGACCAAACCCCGATAACATTACTATCTTTGCCTATTGCTAGTAGTCTCGATCTATAGTTTTGCCTCGATGCCCATGTCTTCCTGTCAGCCTCCTATTGTAACCATGAACCTGCTTAACCACCCTACCTATGCAAACCTTTGATTGGCTATACGTAGGCTTCGCTCAGCCCCTCTTATAGCATTGTTAGTTGCAGGTGAAGATTGAAGATGCTTGCTTCATGTTGAAGTTTGGTTGGGTTATATCACACTATATAAATGCTTAAATGAAATCATCTATATATTGGCAAGGGTGGAAGGCTAAGCCTTTTGCTTGGTGATTTGTTCCACTCATGCCGTTAGGAACCGTATAAACCGGTGTTATGTTCCTTGATTATGCGTTCCTAACACGGTTGGGGTGTATGGGACCCCCTTGATAAACCGTTAAGTGCTAAGTCTTTTCCAGCAAATCCCAACATTGGTACTATTTGCCTAATAACTAATAAAACTTGCATGTGGACTAGCTATCCCTTTTATTTTAATTCAACAACCCCGGGCCAGTGCTCCACATGAGTGTTGGTCCGAAACGGGGGTCCTGCAGGGCCGCCTTGGGGCAACCCGAGGTATCTGGCATACACCTGTAGCATCGCCCATCCGGTCGTGTCCTGAGACTTAGATACGCGTGGCTACTATCAGGGTGTCGACACGCCGGGAGGATTTGCTGGATTAGCCTTACCTTAGTTCGGTTTAACTTGAGCACGGGATTCCGAGAATACTCGGGTCTTCCCACTTTGGAGTTGCGACTCCGCGGATCGTGGGCTTGTAATGGGTCAAGTTGGAACACCCCTGCAGGGTTTTGAACTTTCGAAAGCCGTGCCCGCGGTTATGTGGCAGATGGGAGCTTGTTAATATCCGGTTGTAGATAACTTGACACAATGTTCCAATACACTACCAGCGTGTGTACCGTGACTGTCATTTTCCGAATAGGGATTCGGGAGATGAACCCGGTGGGGTTATGTTTGACCGGTTTTTAGTTAGGATCACTTCGTGATCATCTCTCGACCAAGGCACTTCTCTTCTCGCTCTCTATTACGTAAGCTAGTGCTAGTTGCTGCTGCAGACTCTTGTTTTTCCTTCACCTCTTATTCTTTCTTCAGCCTTATCCACACCCAAGGCTTAAATAGTCATGTTACCCGGGAACGGGATTGCTGAGTCCTCTGTGGCTCACAGTTAATTCACCACACCAGATGCAGGTTCAGCCGAGTTTGATGCAGGAGCTGGTTGAGTTCTTCACTGGGAGCTCGATGAAGAGTATGGCTGTTTGTTTGTGACGCTTCGACGATCAGTAGTGGTTCTTCTACTAGGATTCGATCCTGACCTGTGGCTTTATGTTGTTTTGGTATCTTTCTTTTGGATCTTCACCCGTAGTCGGGTTGTGATGTTTTGAATGATGTCTTGCTTATGTAATGTATTGTGTGAAGTGGCGAGTGTAAGCCAACTATCTCCTTTTGCAATTTAATCCCTCTTTTACATGAGTCGTGCAAAGATACCAAACTTGAGATCATTCTAGGATGGGCTTATACCTTTAAGTCGTGCCTCGACACGTAGGAGGTATAGTCCCATCCTGGGCATTACAAGTTGGTATTCAGAGCCTTCTCCGACCTAGAAGCCCCCACTGATTGATCGAATCGTTGACGGTTGAGTCTAGACACACACTGAAAATGTTTTGAGTCCTATATATATCGGAGAGTAGGATTTCTTTTGCTCCTCATCTCTTTTCACTCTGGTGAGGACTCCTGACGATTACTCTTGCCTCTTCTACTTTCAAAAAAATGCACCAAATTTTTTTTAGGATCTCACGAGTATTGTTTGGATTGTTCCGATGTCTTTGTGACGAGAACATTGTTCTCGATGCCTCCTGTCATTAGGGGTTGTGGCAGTGTCCCGGGGAGTTGAGCTCCGAGGTGTTGTCGTCACAAATCCATCGCGGCAGTACTAGAATACTTAAGACGGCCGACATCGAAAACTCTCCTATGCGGTTAGTGGCAAGATAACCCCGACATCACCCAGTACTGGGGAGGTAGTTCGGGAGTATTGCCATAGCTTGTATAGTGGATGCGTTTCGAAGGTCTGAGGTAAACGGTTTCCGAGAATAACTGGTTATGTGTTGAAGGATGGATACAGCTGGATGTAGGTTTAGAGTTGATTGCGCGGTGCTTCCCCTGTATCCCCAACACCTGATTGCATAACTGGAAACTTTCGGAAATCTATAGGTGGGTTCATCTAGTAGTTCTAGGCATTCTTCCAACGAGTGCATGATATGAAGTTCGGGGTTCTACATTGAGTGAAGTGGTTTTATGGATTTGTTCTGATCGGAAGTTGCATCTTAAAGGGTCCTTGGCTATGCTGATCCAGGGATTACAAAACCCTTTTGTAACACGTTCCATGAGCTTTCAGCACGAATATGTTGGACGAAGCTTCTATCTTGTATTTGTTCTATCTGTTCCTTGTTCCTTTTTATTTTCATTTTGCTCTCCAAGTGGCTTCTCGTCAAGTTGATGTACCTGCGGAATTCATTCGTTCAATTCTCTGTTCGGATGATATTGTGAAGAGCATGTTGCATATCTACCCTTTGTTCTTGTTTTGATTCTGGTATTCGAGTTGCTTCGATGTCAAATGTTGATTCCATACCTTTCTTAATCGGTGTTCTCATATTTCTATGGGAGTGCTAATTCTTCTTGACCATCAAGATGGTCATGTTAATCCTTTTCAATCGGTGTGCCTTCTCTTCAAGTTATTCCATACAGACGTCGTTGAGAAATCTGACGATTTGTCTGTTTCATTCATCCCAAGTTGTCTTTGTTTTCCCCACCCTCCCACCCTTTTCTTTTGGAGTCAGGAATTCTCAAATGAAATATCCATTTTATTCATGCGATATTTCTTCATTCATTTCCTTCAATGTTCTTATCCGGTGTTTTATCAGGAAGATGCTTAAGAGCTTCAAGTTCATCATTCTTTTGTTCTCAGATTCTGCCGGTGGATGTAATTCAAGATTTCGGTGTTGATCTTATCCTTTTCGTCTTTTCACAATGCTTTCTTATTCCGGTGCACCAATTAATCATTCTCCTCTTGCTATTCATATCCGGAGTGCTGAAGATTCATAATTCCATTCTTAATCCGTTCAAGCAATTTTTTCAGGATTGTTATCTTATTCAAGCCATTTAATTCAACCGGTGCAATATCTCAAGCAATCTTTTCAAACGGTGATTTATTTTGAGTGGGCCCTAACACACAGGTCTTTCTCCAGGATCTTACCTGACTCTTCTAATTTTTTCTGGAGTTACACTCAAATTCTTTTCAAAGTGTGACATAAGAATGATTCCATCAGTCACATGCCTTCTCCAAGATCGCTTTCAAATTCTTTTTCATCATTGGTTCAACCTTTTAATTCTTCATTCCGGAGTGCTCAACAATTCGTAAGGTAGTTCTCGTCTTCATTCTCAACATTTGGAGACCGGAGAAGTGTTTCTCTTAATCTTGGCCTGTCTTCTTGAAGATTCGTGGTTCTAGCTTCATGCCATCCTCATTATTGTTTCGTTTGTGAGGAATTCTTTTTATACCCATCCGAAGCATTTCATGAATTCTTTTCCTTTGTGTTCCTCCGAAGGCCATCATTTCAGAAGATTTCTTCGTTCTCAGTTTTCAACTTCGTCCTACAACTATTCTTCATTGATGCCTCTTCGTTCGTCTCCTTTTTATTACGGTGGTTCTTTCAAGTTTACTCTTCCTTGTTTTCGTATTAATTCACTCGTTCCTTTTCATAATCCTACCGGTGGTTCATTGAAGATTTACTCAAGTTTGTCCGAGATCTCTCTCCAATCCTTTCCAACGAGAATAAGTAGTATGCCAAATCCGTTGCTTGTCATCAATTTAATTGGTGAAGGAGATGCATGACATAATTCTTATTCTTATTCCTTCAAGGTGATTTTAATTCTTTTGTCTGGAGCTTGTTCATCATATCATATTCTCGGTTCTAAGTTGTTCATCTTGTTTTCCGGAGCTCCAAGTTATTTCAATTATATCATTTCAAAGCTCCATCTAATTCATCGCAGACCTTGAATCTTATTCTTTTCATTTTTCACTTCTCATGCTTCTTTACCGGAGTCCATCTTGGTGGTTCATCATCAATTAATTCATCCTCGAAGTTTTCATCAAGATTCTTGTTGGAGCTCAAGCATTCTTCATCATGCATTTGAATTGCAATCCTTTCTACCTTATCTTTGAGATGGTGTTATGTCATTCTTGACAATTTTCCCTTCATGTTTCATGATTCACGAGTTGTCAGGAATGAAATATTTAAAACCATCATTTTCTTTGTTCAGGAGATCTTTTCCGACTCTTCAATTATTCGTTGGAGTAATCTTGGGTTGTATTTCACCTAACGCTGCGATTGGATGTCTGTATTGGAGGCATCCGTATTGAATAGGTTGCAATTCCAATTTAGTGCTGAAATTGTAATGGACATGAATACAAATTCACTTGTTTGGATACTCATTGAATTGGCTCATGGAATCTCAATGAAGTTTCAATACCAAATCATGTTAGGATAGTAAACTATCGAATTGGATTATATAGCACTATCATTACAGCGGAACTCGTGGATGTGGATCGGAACACCTTCAGTTGACAATAGATCACCATTTGTCCTTGTTGATGGTGTCCTGCAGACCCAGTAAAGTTGCCGCTGCCTCTGCCCGTCAATGTTCAGGCACGTCGGCAGTTCTCTGCACATCGACAGGATGACCTTGCCATGGTGATCCCAAGCTACAGCAGTAGCCCTTGCACGCCTGATGTCTTCTAGACTAGAAGCAACACTACTCAATTTAATTATTCCCTGATTCGGTGCCTCCCAACAGGCTTGTTCGCTTCGGATTCTTCACTGTCTCATCGCCATAGGTTGCACACATCCTGAATCTCATCAATATACTTCGACAAAAAGGCCACTATCTGCTGACCGATCCTCTCCCATGGCTGGCTGGGCAAGGAAAGAAGATGGCATGAGGGCCGCTGCGACGGCCGGAGATGACCGAGATGAAAAGCGGAGGAACGATGCAGGAGGAGGGATGGAGAGGAGGCCCGCCGCAGGAAGACGGGAAAGGGGCGGAGGGCTAGGCGGCTAGAAGGTGAGCTGCCACCGGAGGAAGGAGGACGCGGGGCAGGGGGAGGCCGGGTAGTCGGGATGGGCACCTTTTGGTCTCGCGCGGGGGAAGGAGGCAGGTCTCAGGCTGTGTGTTCCCAATCGTTTTCTTTTGCGGGACTTGATCAATTCAACCCAAATCGGAGCCAGTGAGGCATGTATTGTTGGAGAGCTGCGAGCGTGAGAGCGATTTCCTTCTGTATTGGGCCTGTTTCGGTCCAGATGTTTCAGTGCGCATCCAAACGCTTGAATTGATACGTAGCAAATACCAAATCCATTTCAGGGGGTCCAATACAGACATCCAAACATAGCGTAAAAGCTTTCCCTAAGGATTGTTGCTATTATGGTGCTTATAAATGAGCCAAGTTCTTCATTCTTTTGTTCCGGTGAGATAAGTTTTTCATATCCTTGTTGATCTCAATCCAATTAAATGTTTTTCGTCAGTGGCTGGTTGTCACCTCTTAATTTTGAGATGTTTTCCATAAGCCCACATCAAGCTTATTCTTCTCGTTGTTGAAATTCCAACAACTCCGTTCAACCCTTCTTTGTAAGGTTGCTCTTTCAAATTCATTTGTCGGAGAAGTTGTCATTTTCTTCTCCATTCATTTCTTTCGTTGATTTTTATGCTATTCTTTCATTCCGGAGGCATTGTGATGATGATCTCTCCAAATCATCATCTCGTTTTTTATCAAGATCATATTCTCCCTTGCTTGTCATTTAACCGGAGTGTTGTGTCCTCCATTCTAATTCTCTAATCTTATCATGTTTTGCCTCTCTTTTCAACCGGAGTGTTGTCTGAATCTTTCTTGCCCCTTGTGCCATTCTTTTAATTGTTCCGGAGGCTGTGTGTTGTTGATTTCATCAAGTATCATCCCAACTTGGCAAGTTCTTGTTAATTCCTTCCATTTTCAGACGGAGTGTTGTCCAAATTCTGTCATTCTTATTCCTTGGCTATACCATTGCGGTTCTGTATTCTTTTGCTTCGTAAGCTCTTGTTTCATGTCTTTCAACCTTCAAGGTTCTGATAATGTTTCATGTTCCTCCTTTTACCGAAGTGCTCTTAACTTCGTTAATCTCTGTTATATTCTTCTTTCAAGTTTGTTCAACCTCTCAAGGTTCTTTCGTTTCACTCGTCTGTCAAAGAAGCAACTTTGTTTTACCTCTTCCTCTTCCGTTTTTATCCGGTGATATCTCTAGGATCTCGGGTCGAGATCCTCTGTTAGTGTGGGAGAGTTGTGACGCCTGAAGACCGACGTCCCAGAAGATTCCAGAAGATTCCAGATGTTTCGGGTTCTCCCGTGTGTTCTTTGTGCTTGTGTTATTTTATTTTTGCATTGCATCATGTCATCATGCCATCATGTCTTTAATTTTTGCATCTCAACCTAAATAAATCGTGTGGACCTTTGGTTCATTTAAATCGAGGGAAGGTGACTTCTCTTTATAACATATATAAGCCTCTCAATATTATTTAGGGAGCTATATAACAAATATTCCATTGTTTGGAATTACCCGCAACACACTTGCAATATTTCCCCATGTCTTTTCCACTTCGAGTTCTCCTACAAAAATCTTGCCAATAATTCTTTCCGTTGTTTCGAGGTTCCTACAAAAATTCGAACATTTTTGGGCACTTCAAAAATCATGTCCTAGTTCAAACCTTTCGAGTTAAATTCAAAGGAATTTGAATTTAATTTCCAATCCTGCCACTTCTATTTTTCTTTGATTAAACTCATTTTTTTGTGAGTCTAGGGAATTTTGCCCTTTGCCCTAAGCATATTCCTAACTCCTCCTTCCTTTTTCTTTCTCATTGCTGTTTTCTGTTTTTTTTGGGAAAATAGCAGCAGTTAATTAAAGCCAGCCAGGCCTTTAACCGCAGCCACCCTTCTTGGCCCAGCCGCAGGAGAGAGCCCAGCAGCTACCAGCCGCCTGGCCCTTCTGCACCTCACTCCCGCAGCCCATCTGGCCAATTCCCTCCCGGCCCGTTTTCCTCCTCCCTCCTGGCCCATTGCCCTTCAGCCCGACCGCTCCATCCAACCCTAGTCAGCGAGCGACCACACTGAATCGCTCCTCCATCTCCCTCCCGACCGCCGCCACCCCTCGCTCTTCCCCTCGCAGCGCCCCATCTCACCCGATTCCTTCGATCTCCCAGTCCTCCCGTCAAGGCCGAACCCTTCGCCATCGGGCCCCCAAAACCGCGCCGCGCAGGAGCGTCCCGTGGTGCGCCTCCTCTCGAAGCCCCGCATCCCTCCGGCCGGCCAGAGCCAGCCGCGCACCATGCGCCTCGGCCGCCCCGCGCCTGGCCCGCGGGGGCTTCATCCCTCCGCGCAAGGAGCCCCCGAAGCCGCGCCCTTCTCCTGCGTCGCCGCCGGCCGCCCGTCTCTCCTGGCCGAGCCCCGCAGCGCCCAGGTCGAGGCCCCGCCTCCGTGCGCCTTCAGCCGCAGCCGGCCTCCCTCCGCCGTCCCGTCCTCAAGGCCGGACGCCGCAGCTCCTTGCTCGCCATGGCCTGAGCCACCTGGACCCGCAAGCCCTCCGTGCTCCACGTCCGTGCCCGAGGCCTGCTGCCTCCTCTTCGTCGGCCGCCCCAGCCACTGCACCTCTGCCTCGTCCGTGCAGCGCCGGCGCCGCCAACTTCTCCGGCAGCCTCGTGCCGCTGCCATGGCCTCGTCGCCCCGTCGTGCTGCTGTTTGTTTTTTTTTTGTTGTGTTGCCTTGTGATGTTGCAAGTGTCCAGGAACCGTTTCCTTTGCCAAGTGGAGACCGAAGACCTGGGATGCATCAAGTTCCTCTACGAGCTCCGTGTACGACTACATGAACGAGTACACGGCGACCCAACCAAGTACCCCTCCGATATGTCAAGTACCCCTACGATCGCGATATAACAAGTACCTCGACGACATGTACAACTACGACTCGAGACGAGACCGGCAAGACCGAACGGAACGAGTACATCTACCGATGCCAAGTACCACGACCAAGTACCACGACGACCGAACGGCTACGATGACGAGTACATCTACGAACGTGAACAACTACCATCGCAAACGAGAACCCAAGTACCACGACACCGACCCGAACATCTACGGCTACGAGCTCCGTGAACGACTACCGTCGCCGTGTACCACTACCGTCGCCGAGACCGCTAGTACATCTACGAACTCGATGCCGGAACGACTACTTCCTCTACAACGTGAATGCCTCCTTCCTCTACGATCTCGAACCGCTCCGAGAACGTTTGTCCCGAAGGTATAACCCGAGACGATGACTCGTGTGATGCTTGCTTGTGTTGTATGAAATGTTTCCCGTGTGTGCTCCGTGCCGTTTCGTCCGTTTGTCATGTTCCTCGGTTGCCTCGTCACCGACTAGTGGGAACCCGGTAATGGGATCGCCCCACCTTTTATCTCGTTTGACTCGCTCACGCCATCTTACCTTTTGCACCGGTCTCTCAACGAGTTACCGGAACCGAGGTGTTGCGTTGCATCATTTTCAGATCGTTGCCGTGGCACTCTTTCTTTCCACCACGGTGACAATACTTCATATATCTTCATGTCAACCCTTTTAATAAACTTGCATAATCTTAATCATGTCATCCGCATCATGTTAACAACATTAAATGTGTGAATTGTTGTTTGCTTATAATTACTAAACATGCTCATGGGGATTTTCTGGATATGTTGTTGTTAGTTCCGGCCTCATTTAAATTGCCTAGTTAGTATAGTTTTATTAAGCTTCACCTCTTGCCATGTTAAAAAAACATTAATCTTGTCTTGTAAATAACGAGAGTCAATTTAATAATTAAAATGTGGTGTTTCGTCAATATGCAACTCGTTGCATATTGAGCTCCACTTAACTTGTAGTTTTGTTTGTGCACCTTTGCCATGCCATGCATATTTAAACCGGACATGCATCATACTTGGATGTGCATCGTATGCCATGTTTAAGCTTGTGTGTTTACCGTGTTGTTTCTTTCTTTCCGGTTGCTTCTCTTGTTAGCTTCGGTTTCGTTCCGGAGTTGTGAGGATTCTCTCGTCTGTGTTGCTTCGTCTACTTCATGGATCCGTTCTTCTCCCTTGTGGAATCCTAGGCAAGATGACCGAACCCCGATAACATTACTATCTTTGCCTATTGCTAGTAGTCTCGATCTATAGTTTTGCCTCGATGCCCATGTCTTCCTGTCAGCCTCCTATTGTAACCATGAACCTGCTTAACCACCCTACCTATGCAAACCTTTGATTGGCTATACGTAGGCTTCGCTCAGCCCCTCTTATAGCATTGTTAGTTGCAGGTGAAGATTGAAGATGCTTGCTTCATGTTGAAGTTTGGTTGGGTTATATCACACTATATAAATGCTTAAATGAAATCATCTATATATTGGCAAAGGTGGAAGGCTAAGCCTTTTGCTTGGTGATTTGTTCCACTCATGCCGTTAGGAACCATATAAACCGGTGTTATGTTCCTTGATTAAGCGTTCCTAACACGGTTGGGGTGTATGGGACCCCCTTGATAAACTGCTAAGTGCTAAGTCTTTTCTAGCAAATCCCAACATTGGTACTATTTGCCTAATAACTAATAAAACTTGCATGTGGACTAGATATCCCTTTTATTTTAATTCAACAACCCCGAGCCAGTGCTCCACATGAGTGTTGGTCCGAAACGGGGGTCCTGCAGGGCCGCCTTGGGGCAACCCGAGGTATCTGGCATACACCTATAGCATCGCCCATCCGGTCGTGTCCTGAGACTTAGATACGCGCGGCTACTATCAGGGTGTCGACACGCCGGGAGGATTTGCTGGATTAGCCTTACCTTAGTTCGGTTTAACTTGAGCACGGGATTCCGAGAATACTCGGGTCTTCCCACTTTGGAGTTGCGACTCCGCGGATCGTGGGCTTGTAATGGGTCAAGTTGGAACACCCCTGCAGGGTTTTGAACTTTCGAAAGCCGTGCCCGTGGTTATGTGGCAGATGGGAGCTTGTTAATATCCGGTTGTAGATAACTTGACACAATGTTCCAATACACTACCAGCGTGTGTACCGTGACTGTCATTTTTCGAATAGGGATTCGGGAGATGAACACGATGGGGTTATGTTTGACCGGTTTTTAGTTAGGATCACTTCGTGATCATCTCTCGAACCAGGCACTTCTCTTCTCGCTCTCTATTACGTAAGCTAGTGCTAGTTGCTGCTGCAGACTCTTGTTTTTCCTTCACCTCTTATTCTTTGTTCAGCCTTATCCACACCCAAGGCTTAAATAGTCATGTTACCCGGGAACGGGATTGCTGAGTCCTCTGTGGCTCACAGTTACTTCACCACACCAGATGCAGGTTCAGCCGAGTTTGATGCAGGAGCTGGTTGAGTTCTTCACTGGGAGCTCGATGAAGAGTATGGCTGTTTGTTTGTGACGCTTCGACGATCAGTAGTGGTTCTTCTACTAGGATTCGATCCTGACCTGTGGCTTTATGTTGTTTTGGTATCTTTCTTTTGGATCTTCACCCGTAGTCGGGTTGTGATGTTTTGAATGATGTCTTGCTTATGTAATGTATTGTGTGAAGTGGCGAGTGTAAGCCAACTATCTCCTTTTGCAATTTAATCCCTCTTTTACATGAGTCGTGCAAAGATACCAAACTTGAGATCATTCTAGGATGGGCTTATACCTTTAAGTCGTGCCTCGACACGTAGGAGGTATAGTCCCATCCTGGGCATTACATGCGTCGAGGTCTATCTTCTTCCAATCGGTTCGCCATCGCCTCGCCGTCCCCTCGGCTGACGCTCATCGAGTCCCTGCTGAGCGCTGGGCTGATCTCAATGCCCGCATCGCCCCGACAACACCCCCAGGTGATGGTATCCCCCACCGTTCTCCATCACCGGCGGCAGACGCTGGCACTGTCCCGACTGCCCGCGAGCAGCAAGTTTTGTTGCTCTCGCTCTCCGTGCGGTGCGACAGTCACACCGCTACCCCGTCACTGACTCCAGCGGTTTCTTCGTCCTCCCATGCCCATCGTCGACCTGGGAACTCGCAGGCCGCATTGCTCATGGCAAGTGAGCTCATGCGCTACCTCCCGGCTGACGACCTCTACGAGGACTGGCTGGACCCCATCGTCGAGCTCGTTACTGCCATGGGAGAAGCTCCAGAATCGTCCCGCTCGCTGCCTCCTCGACCACCTCAAGCGGGCGACCTGGCCAATGGCACGCCTCCTCCTCCTCTCCGTTAGACGTCGTCCCCGAGCCAAGGCATGAGGATCCCCAGCGCGACCAGCCCCGCAGGGCGTCCGCACGCGATGAAGAAAGCTGCCAGGTGGTGCAGCGGCCAGAAGGTGAGGCGCGTGCACTCCAAGGGTCGCCTCGTCAGGGTCACGCGCCACCTCAGCAGCGGCACGTGAACACCCTGATCAGGGTCCATCTCCACGGAGGGCACCCGGAGGAGCGGCGGGCTGCCGGGCGTTCACCCTGGAGTTGCATCGTGTCGTTTTGGCCTAGCAAGTTCAAGCCAGACCTGCCCCCATGCAACAATGGAACACCCGACCCCACTGAGTTCCTACAACACTACGAGCTGAACATCGAGGCGGCTAGTGGCGTCGAGAAAGTTATGGCCAATTGGTTCCCCATGGCTCTCAAGGACGGTGCGCGTTCGTGGCTCCTGAACCTCCCTTCGGAGTCAATTACCTCCTGGGAGGAGCTGCGCGAACGGTTCATCTCCAACTTCGAAGGGACTCGTGACCGAACCCATGCGGTAGGCGACCTGCGGCATATCAAGCAGCTGTCAGGGGAAACCCTACACAAGTACATCCAGCATTTTACCAACATACACATAAAGATTCCCAAGGTGTCAGACGCGGCCATCATCAACACGTTCACTAATGGCGTCCGTGATGTCAGGATGAAGGAGGAGCTCGCCATCCATGACAATTTGTGCTCGGCTCTACAGATGTTCAACATGGCAGTCAAGTGTGCAAGGGCAGAAGAGGGTCGCCTCTCGCTTGTCGAGCTCCCCGAGGCTGACCTAGAAGACAAGAAGGCCAAGGCCAAGGAAGCCCATCGCAAGGGACAAGCTGTGCTCGCGGCTGAGCCTGAGATGAAGCATGGGTGCAACTACCCCGAGTCTTCCAAAGGTAGCCGCCAGTTCTGCGTCTTCCACAGTGTGCACAGCCACAACACCAACGATTGCCAGAAGCTCAGGGCCATCCGAGACGGGCTCCTGGGTCGTTGCCCCGAGCGCGGCAATCGAGGCTACGGTAGTGGAGGTGGTCATGGTGGAGGACACTGGGAGAACCGTGACTCTCGCCAAGGCTGGCCCGATCAGCCACAAGGAGACCATTGGCTTCGGCAGCCTCGTGAGGGCCCTTGGAGGCACCAGCCTCATGAGGACCGCCCTCAGGGCATCGCTCGCCTTCCTCCACTGCCACCCCCACCAAGAAAGAACGAGGACCGCCACCAACATGATGGGGCTGGGGGCTTTCAAGAGCCTCGTTGTCGGATTACGGGCTCCGCAAACCCAAGAAGTTCGAACACAGGGGCATGAACAAAGATCTCTCCCACTCACGTCTACCTAGCGTCTCGCCCTCGTCCACTGAAGAGATTCGAGCAAACAACAAGTAAAGCACACAAGAGTTTACCTAGGTTTAGGCCACCTTGCGGTGTAAAACCCTACTACCTGCTTTGGTGGACTGGCCTCGGGAGGGCTTGAATATGGACAAGTACAGTGGTTCCTGAGCTTAGGAGGAGAGCTCAAGAGGGTCAGGAGGCAAGGGTTCTTGCTCCTTTGTGCGAGGGCAGAGTTTCTGGATCTGATCCCCCTCCCCCCCATAGTGGGGATCCTAGCTACTTATATAGGCGGCCAGGGTCCTCTTCCCCTGAAATGTTTAGGCGGGAAGGAATCCCACAACGGCCATTTTGAGCGGGAACACAAGGACGTTCCTACCCTGACAAAAGCAGTCTTCGCCTGCAAAGGGATCCAGCGATGACGCGGTGGTGGGCTCGGCGGTGACATCCTCCGTGTCGTCCTTGCGGTCTTCAGTCTTGTTGCACCAATGGGGAAACCTTTGTCCCACTCCTCGGGAACCTGCGCATGCGCTGTCCCCCTTGCACCAAAACGGCAACTGCGCCGCTGGCTCGCGATGGGACCCGCTGGCGCGGTGCGTCATTGCTTGCGTCAGTGCCTCCTCCTAAGGCAGGCTTGGCCATGGATTCTCCGCCCCTTCGGAGCAACATAACCGAGGCCGCTCTTGAGGGGGTCTTGACGTCATTCTCCTAGCGAGGTCTAGCCCCCTCGCGAGGGTCTTGAGCAGCTGGTCGATCAGCTGGGTTGTACCAGGCCGTGGCAGGAGCGCGCTGCCGCCCGCAGATAGGCAAGTCTGGGTACCCTGGTTCCCAGGACGCTGATAGTAGCCCCCGGGCCCAAGGCGCGCGCGGAGTGGGCTTCGAGGCGAAGCCTTAGTCGAGGACGAAGCACCGCGGGCCCCCAAAGGCTGCGGGCTAGGCTGGCGTGCGACTGTTGGATGGGACGTGGGTGACTCCGCTTCCCACGCAGTCTTCGCAGTTGTGCGTTTTGCCAATCGCACAACCGATAGGCAGACTTCCTGTTGCCGCCCCTGCTTTCTTGCCCTTCAATCGCTTCCTCCCTTTCCATGCATTCGCTGCCCCCCTCCTTCCTTGCTGCCATGCCACGTAGGGCGAAGAAGAGGGGAAACGGCGAGTCTGCCACGCTGCCGCCGGTGCTCGAGCCGGCGCTGGGTCGCTCCCTCATGGTGAATCAGGAGGGTCTTGACAAGGTTCGTCGCGCCTTGGCCGACACATCTAACGAGTGGGGGCCAACCTGGGTCTGGCTTGCCTCCCGGCCGACGGTGGAGCTCGGTGCCAATGACATCCAGCTCCACCTCCACGCCATCTTCGGGGGTCTCCTCCCCCTTTTTCTGCCTTCTTTTATGCGGTGCTCACGCATTACCGGATTCGGGCGCTGCACATGGACCCTGGGTCCATCATCCTCCTCTCCGGCTTCGCATTTCCGTGTGAAGCTTTCGTTGGTGTCTCCCCGTCCGTGGCCCTGCTTTACCACTTCTTCGCCCTCTCCCTGGTCGACAGGGGGCAGCGCTCGTGGTGTGTGTCGCTGTGCGTGTTGGAGACGACAGCTGCCTCCGGAATCTACTTCTCGCTCCACCCGACCACGGCAGGGTTTCGCCGGCAGTGGGTGTACGTTGATGCTGCCGCGTACAGCCCCCAGTTCCACATTCCTGACGCGCCGATGGTGCCAAACTCGGGCTGGGAGCACGAGGCCCTCTCGGATCCACGGGCGGAGCCAGTTATGCATCGGCTTGCCAGCCTGAGGAGGAATTGGTTGACCCTGGCGATGGCGGTGAGGGACTTCCTTGTCCTCTGTGTCGCCCCACTTCAGCGCCATTCTCGCCCAATGTGGGCCCTCTCAGGTCTTGATGATCGTGCGCGTCTTCAGCTCCCCCCAGAGACGCTCCAGGGGTTGCTGCGACTACTCCTCGGCGGAGTACCCGAAGCACGGTCTGTCTTCGCGACTCCCTTGTAGTTGGCTCCTGTGTCCGGAAGAGCTTTCGCTGAAAAGATGCCCCGCTTCGATGCGTGGGTACTGTTGCCGGGGGGGCGCCTCTGATCCTCATGACGATCCCTTGGTGATGGGGCCAGGGTTCGCAAGCCCAATCTTCCCTTCCGGGGCGGACGCGTCAAGCGGAGCCCCTGGTCTAGGGTCCACTCCGCCCCCGGAGCAAGCGGATGAAGCTGGCTCCTGAGGTGGCTAAAGGGGAGACACATCAGTCTCCGATCGAGGCGGGCCCGAAGGATGTCGCAGCGGGAAATGGAGCGCCGGCCGCCGGCGTCCGCCGCGGCCCTGCTTCGGGCCTAGGCGCATCTGCCTCGAGCGGCCTCCTGTCATCCTTCGCGGCGCTAGGCAAGAAGCGGAGGTTGAGGGGCAGTTGCGGCCCTGCCGTGAGGGCTCTGAAGAGGATAAAGCTGACTGTACCGGGCAGGTTAATGTTCCTCAGCTCTTCCTATTCTTCCCCATATGGTTCTCCTAACCCCTTGCTACGCAGGGTTTCCTCTGGCTCATTCCCGAGCCGTTCGGTGAGGCTCGCAGAAGCTTCTGCCCGCGTCCCTCCTTCGGACCATCCTGGGTCTTCGGAAGGCCTCGGACGGGTTCTTGGGGCCGCGCCCGGACCCTATCACGTGGGTTATGCTCCCATCCCCCGAGTGCTTCTTGGGCAAGGCAGCTCTTGGTGCGTCGGGGGCACGTCTCGTGCCCCGGGGCTTGTCTTCATCTTGGATCAGCAAGCTCTTGAGGCAGCCCGGACGGCCGACCGCCCATTAGGACCACGCCTGCCCCTCGCGCCGGAGATAGCACGCGCTCCTGGGGTTAGCCCCGAGGCGCATGTTGAAGGAGAGGGAGAAGGAGAACCCCTTTTTGGCAGCGCGGATGTCGTGGATGAGACCGACCGCCTCCTGGAACTCACGCTGCGCAGGAGCGCGGTTCGTCATGATCTTGTGCGGGAGGCGTCAGACGCCCTGAAGCGCCTCGAGGTCGAGGTTGCTTAAGTGGATAGGCGCGTCGAGGTCGAGGGCCTGCTTCTGGCAAAGGGCTGGCGCCAGTTGAGGACCGCCGTTACCCTGAGCCACTTGCAACATGAAACCGCCCAAAAGAAGGCGGAAGCGTGTGCCGGCGCGGCTCAAGAGGCTTGCAACCGCGCCCTGGAAGAGGCTCGAGATGCTGACCGCCACCGCGCAGCAGTTCAGGAGCATGAGTTCTTGCAACAAACCCTGGGTCGGTTGCACTGTCTGTCTGCAGGCACAGGAGCAAGATTGAGGCACAAACCAAAGTCAGAGTATATGAGACCAAGAGATTCGAGGGACCAATGATCAGAACAGAGAGAACAAGACCGAGCAAGAAAATCAAGACATCGCCAAGAGAAGAGCCTCCCTTGCTGGGGAGGCGAGCCCGGCAAGGGGCGAGGGCATCCCCAGAAGAAGACAAGCAAGGCTTCCCGGCAGGGCCTGCCAGGACTCGCGGAGGCCAAACCACCTCACCGACCGCTCCTCCACGACTCACCTCGTTGATCAGTGCAGTGGAAAGCAACAAAATGATTAAGTGACAGCCATTAGCCACATGGGAGCCTCTCCCTACGAGGAGAACCCGATCATACTCGGAATCCCTAGGCACAAGACATTTCGACAATGGTAAAACAAGTCCAGCAAGACCTCTCGGCGTGCCGACACCCTGATAGTAGCCGCGCGTATCTCGTCTCAGGCCATGTCCGGATGAGCACTACGTACAACAACCGAAGACCCCAGATAATTGGGTGGCACCGGAAGTGGCTCTAGTTTGGGACCAACGCCATCAGCACTGCCCCCCTGTAAAATAAGGTACGAACCTCGAGTAGTGATGACTCCCTATGCGTCAAATTTAATTAAGTTTATTATGTGGGGCAAATGGTAAAACCAAAGTTGGGCCTTGCTGGAGGAGTTTTATTCAAAGCGAACTGTCAAGGGGGTCCCATACCCCCAACTGTGATAGGAACACAAAATCAAGGAATATAACACCGGTTTTATTGGTTCTTAACGCGACATGAGTGGAACAAAACACCGAGCAAAAGGACAAGCCTTCCGCCCATTACCAAGTACATAGATGCATTAATTATAGTAATAGATATTGTGATATTCCCAAAATATCTATGTTGCGACATCGAGCAATCTTCATCTTCTCCTGCAACTAGCAACACTATAAGAGGAACTAAGCAAGTGGTAACATAGCCATGCAATGGTTGATGGGACGGTGAACAAGGTTAGAGGTTTTTTCATGGCATAATGGGAGGCTTGATAAACAAGTGGTGGGTAGCGCGACATATAGCGATACCATCGAGACAACTATCATAGCAATGATAGTAATGAGATCTAAGATGATGGTCATCTTGCCTAAGATCTCGCTAGGAAGAAGAAAGAGTCCATGAAGAAGAAGCCATGAAGACGAACCAAGTGTAGTCCAACGAATCCTGGCGATCGCAACGAAACAGGAACTAACGAGAAGAAGCAAACAACACGGTAAACATAAAACACATAACCATGACATGATGCTCAACCAAGTATGATGCATGACAAGGCTACATGATGCTACTCATGGCAAGAGATGATGCATAAAAGAACATCACAACAAGGCAAGTTTAAATGAGGCCCGGAACAACATATAACAATACCGTTAAGTCCTCATATTCAAGTTTCGAAATTGGTCCAGAACTGATCATACCGATGTTAGAGTTGTTAAACAACATGTTAACATGCACCATCATGATCTACATGAAATTCTAGTCAAGTTACATGTAAGGTTCATTTAATTCGGAGCTATGGCCTAGAAGACATGAGCACAACAAGTTAAACATGGCATTGATGCAAAATGCATTCAAATATCAAGAAAACACACTCAAAACATGGATGCAACATGGCATGATGTATCTACATGCAGAACCAAGAAAGTTTCATATTGAGCATGCTCAAAACGGAGCAACGGATCAACACATACACATGAAACAAGTTTAAAGGACAAGCTGTCCAAAACAGCAACTAGGCATCTTACACGCATCAAAACAACATGCTACATGTTCAAGATAGGCACAAGCATGGCACGAAGTCAAATTGCATATTTCATACTTCCAATATCAACAAGGATCAGGTTCATAGGCATCAAGAGTAATCCAACATGATCAAGGCAACAAACAAACTTTATATCACAAATTATGACTTAGTGGAAAATAGAGCATATACATGAGTAGAGTTAATATGTTGACATGTTGGAGGCAAGAAACAAGTATGCTACAGTGCATGAACATGGCAAGCAAAAGCATGGCATGCTAGGCCATAACCTTAAGCTCAAATAACACAACATTTCATATACATAGGAGCTACAGATTCATGACATTCATCAAAACGAGATGCAAACATGATATAGCAGATTCTCAGACTTAAAGAAAAACAGAGTAATGCTGAAAATAGATTCATGATGCATACTTTAAGGCAACAAAAGTAAATGCTACAGGAACATTTCATGGCATAAAAGGGCATGAAAAGCATGTACATGCCAAGCATTACAAAACATGATTACTGAGCTACTGATAGAAATCACTAGAACATGCTCAAAACATCATGGTAAGATTGCAAAAGATAACAGATTCACAGACTTAGTGAAATAACTAAACATGGTAGGAACATCGACAAGTAGGCATGTTTGCAAGCTTGTGCAACTCATCTCAAAGCATATCATGTCATGTAGATATAACCAACAGCAAGAGGACATGTTTATGCAACTACTCATGGCAAGAACATGGTCATAGGATGCATAGACCACTAGCTATTCAAATGGCAAAACTGAACTTACTGATAACAGGCTGACAGAAATATTATATAGCAATTTGAGAGCATGATTAACACAAGCTACGGCAGGCACTAATTGCAAAAAGGGCATGGATAGACAGAGCATTACATGGACAACAAAACATGATCTCTGAACATCTCCATATTATGCATAGGTTTGATTGTAGCATCAAGCAAACTTGGCATCACAATACAGATACAGACTTAGCAGTTTTTAACAAGTCTTAGGAAACAACAAAAAAGGAGTAGGTCACCTTGCAAGCTTGTTCCACTCACCACAGAGCATATCATGAAAAACTAATTACACCATTAAAAAGATGACATGATTGTGCTCCTAAAACCTGTTGACATGATGCTCAAACAAAAATCACACAAAAAATATGAAAACGATAAATGATCAAGTTATATTAGTTTTTAGTAGTTAACAGCACTTAGCACTATTGCAACAGATATTAACATGTCAAAATTCACCCTAACATGTATGCAAATGCAACCATCATTTAGAGCACTTTGAGACGAACATTCGGACATATAATACACCCAAAATGGACAAGCATGCACAAAGATATGAACAGTCAAACATGCACACATATTATTGGATTTGGTACTGTTCTGTCTAGAACCACATTTTATTATTATTAAATAGGAAAAATGAAGTGCACCATGTTATTCTATGCATTTTTCTACACCATTTACATATACAGTGTATATAATTTGGAGCTACAGTTTATTAGTTATTAATTAAACCATTTTAACATGTTATTTATAATAATTAATGCAAACAGCAAGTTAAGCATTTTAAATATGGGTGAAAGTGGCATATTATTAATCTACATGAAATTCTAAGTAGTTTACATATTTACAACATTTTAAACCGATGCACGGTTAAAGACTTATTAATGGATGAAACTAGAGGGACTAAACTGTAAACTAGCAGTCTCTAGATAATACAGAAAAATGCTAGACGGGAAAAAAGAGCACGCAGGCCAAATCTGAGGCGGATTGGGCCTCACCAGAGGGGCTCAGCCCATGCGGTGGAGAGGACGGCCGGCAGGGGCGCGCTGGGCCGAAGTCGTGGTCGCGGTTCACGTAGGCGAGGAAGACGCTGTCAACGAGGTGAGCGGCTGAGGCGCAGTCATCGTCCTCCTGCTCGATGCAGAGGAGGCGACAGCGTAGGGCTTGCAATGGCCGAAGGCTTGGAGCTACTAGCGCGGTGGGAAGGTGGAGGAGGCCGGTGAGGAGGCGAGGTGGCCGGACACGACGGAGAAACGCCCGAGGTGGTTCGGGGGAAGACCGGGACACCTGGGTCCGGGCGCGGCGGCATGAAGGCGGACTTGGCAGGGCGGCGGAGGAACTTGGCGCGGAGGAAGGTGGTCCGGCGGGGGTGAATCCGGCGAGGAAGGTGGAACAGGTCGAAGACGACGTTGTCCGGGCGCGGGAGGCAGGCATGATCAGCGCAACTCCTCGGGGCTCCCTGTTGCACAAACAAAGAGAGTTCAGAGACAACAAGGGATCTAGGGGAAGGAAGGAGGAGAAGAAAGGGGGCGCGACAGGAGGGACCTGGTCGCCGGAGGCTCGAGGAGCTCGGGATCGAAGGCGTTTGCGCGTGGGTTCGGGTCGAGTGCGCCATGGGAGGAGCACGGGGACGTTGGGAGCTGCGGAAGGATGGACGTGTGCATGAGGCGCAAGTGGAAGCGGCTAGCTGGTTCGCAGGGTTTTGAACACGAGGTGGAGGCGCCGGTGGCTGGAGGTTGGCTGCGGGAAGGACCTGGGAGGATCCCGAGTGGATTTGGAGAGAGGTGGAAGACTGGCGGCTGCACGATGGGACAAGGGGCTATATTTTTGTGTTGCGGCCTAAAACTGATTTGAGGTTAGTCTATATATAGTAGGAGGTCTAAAATAGGGCTAGATCAGACCCTCCGATCGGATCGGACGGTCGAGGATAAATAGGTCGGAAGTTCCAAACGAGAAATCGAAGATAATTTAGGGATGTTTGGGGATGATCCGAACCCATCGGTAATGACAGCCTGGTTCGGGTTCGGGAAGTTTCCGACACGCACAAGGGGGTCTGAGAACTGCGCAAAGAGGTTCAGACGGTTGTAAAACAAAAGAATGATTGGTTTGAGAAAGGTAAACATAGGCGAGGAAGAAGCGGCAACTACAAACAACTACGAGTTTTGGGAAAACATGTGGATGCAATGCACATGATGGCATGGCAATGTGCAACACGCAAGCAGATGACATGGCAACGACAACGAATAAGAGGAAGACATCTAGCGCATCGGTCTTGGAGCATCACAACACTGCCCTACTAACAAGAGATCTCATCCCGAGATCTTAGGAACGAGACGGAAGAGGAATTGAACGAACAAAGTTGCTTCGAGTGAAACGAAGGAACATTGAGAGGTTTGAACAACTCGAAAGAAATAACAAAACGAAGATGAGTGAGATTGCAACCACTCCAATATCAAAGAGGAACAAGGAACAATACGAGAGCCTTGTAGTTTGAAGGATATGAAACAAAAGAATATGAAACCGCACCGGTATAACAAGATAGCCAAGGGACAAGAATGAAAGAATTTGGACAACACTCCGTTTTAGCGAGAATGGAATAGAATCATGAACTTCACAAGATGGGATGATACTTGACGAGCAACAACACAATGCCTCCGGAATAATTGAAAGAATGGAATGAAAAGAAAGGAGAAAGAATAAGATCTTCTATCACGAATTAATTTGAAAAGCCTCCCTACTAAGAAGGGTTAAACGAAGTTGTTGAGAAATTCAACAAGAAAAGTTTAAGCTAGTTGTGGACTTATGTTGATCATCCCAAAACTTGAGGTGAATTATGTTGCAACCAATGAATTGTATAGATGAGATGAATGAACAAACTCCACTTCAAAAGAATACAGAGAATTATTTGCATCTCGAGACGCAAAAAGAATAATGCTTGAGCTTCTCCACGAGAATTTTAATGAACACGTGAAGAATGTATTAAATCATGACGAACCACCAAGAAGAATCTCCGGTCACAAAAGAATGATGATATAGAAATGACAGATGAAAGAATAAGAACAAAGCCTTGCGATGATTTATATGGAGGTCTGGAAGAGATATCCGTGGAAACTTGAACTCCAGAAAAGAAAAGACGAAAACACTTGGGATTAGAATTTATTCATGATGAACTAACTCCGAAGGAAGGGATTACTCAACTTGATGAAAGAAGAATAAGAATTATGTTATGCTTATCCTCCATCAATTAATATGATGAGAAACAACAGATTTGCATACTACTTATTCGCGTTGAAAAAGATCAAGGGGAGATATAGCGCAAACTTGAGAAAGTCTTCATGAAACACCGATAAGATTGGAAGAACGAATGGATTGATTATATAACAAAGGAAAAAGGAATCTTGCCCGAACCACTGTAAGAATTGAAACCGAGTGAAAAAAAGAACAAACCACTGTGGGCAATGAAAACGAACGAAGAGAAGAGAACAATCGCCGGAAAGAATTAAAATATGAATGAAGAATTTTAGGAAATTTAGATAGAAGATAATCAAGAGATCACGAACAAATTAAAGAATACTTGAACGACACAACGGAATAATATGGAGAAGAATGAGGAGTCATCAATTAAGAATAGTTGGAGGACGAAGTTGAAAACTGAGAACGAAGAAATCTTCTGAAATGATGGCCTTCGGAGGATCAAAATTGGAAACAATTCCTAAAATACTCCGGATGGGTAAGGAAAATAATTTCTGACCAACGAAATAATACAAGAGAATAACATGAAGCTGGAACCACGAATCTTCGAGAGAACGGTCAAGGATTGGAGAGAAACTATTCTTCGATCTTCAAATGACGACTAGATACACCACCCAAAATTGTTGAGATACTCTGGAAGAATGAAAAGACAGAAGGTTGAACCTATAGGGGAACGTAGTATTTTAAAATTTTCCTACGATCACGCAAGATCTATCTACTAGATGCATAGCAACGAGAGGGAAGAGTGTGTCTACGTACCCTCGTAAACCGGAAGCGGAAGCGTTAAGTGACGCGGTTGATGTAGTCAAACTTCTTCGCGATCCAACTGATCAAGCACCGAACGTACGACACCTCCGTGTTCAGCACACGTTCAGCTTGATGACGTCCCACGAGCTCTTGATCCAGTAGAGCTTCACGGCAGAGTTTCGTCAGCACGACGGCGTGGTGACGGATATGATGTATCTACCAGCGCAGGGCTTCGCCTAAGCACTGCGACGGTATGACCGAGGTGTGTTTCTGTGGAGGGGGGCACCGCACACGGCTAGAACAATTCAACTTGTGTGTCTTTGGGTGCCCCCTGCCCCCGTATATAAAGGAGCAAGGGGGGAGGCCGGCCGGCCCTCTATGGTGCGGCTAGGGAAGCAATCCTACTAGGAATAGGATTGCAATCCTATTCCTAGTAGGAGTCCACCAATGAAAGAAAGGGGGGGAAGGAAAGAGAGGGAGAGGGAGAGGGAAAGAGGGGCCGCGCCCCCTTCCCCTAGTCCTATTCGGGCTCCTCCTAGGGAGGGGGCGCGCCACCTCCTGGCTGCTGCCCTCTCTCTCCCCTATGGCCCACCAGGGCCCATCATTCCCCCGGGGGGTTCCGGTAACCCCCCCGGCACTCCGGTAAATTCCGAAACTTTCCAGAACACTTCCGGTGTCCGAATATAGTCGTCCAATATATCAATCTTTATGTCTCGGACATTCCGAGACTCCTCGTAATGTCCGTGATCTCATCCGCGACTCCGAACTACCTTGGGTACATCAAAACTCATAAACTCATAATACCGATCGTCATCAAACGTTAAGCGTGCGGACCCTACGGGTTCGAGAACTATGTAGACATGACCGAGACTCATCTCCGGTCAATAAACAATAGCGGAATCTGGATGCTCATATTGGCTCCTACATATTCTACGAAGATCTTTATCGGTCAAATCGCATAACAACATACGTTGTTCCTTTTGTCATCGGTATGTTACTTGCCCGAGATTCGATCGTCGATATCTCTATACCTAGTTCAATCTCGTTACCGGCAAGTCTCTTTACTCGTTCTGTAATACATCATCTCATGACTAACTCATTAGTCATTTTCTTGCAAGGCTTATTATGATGTGCATTACCGAGAGGGCCAGAGATACCTCTCCGACACTCGGAGTGACAAATCCTAATCTTGATCTATGCCAACACCACGAATACTTTCGGAGACACCTGTAGAGCATCTTTATGATCACCCAGTTACGTTGTGACGTTTGATAGCACACAAGGTGTTCCTACAGTATTTGGGAGTTGCAGAATCTCATAGTCATAGGAACATGTATAAGTCATGAAGAAAGCAATAGCAGTAAAACTAAACGATCATAGTGCTAAGCTAACGGATGGGTCTTGTCCATCACATCATTCTCCTAATGATGTGATCCCGTTGATCAAATGACAACTCATGTCTATGGTTAGGAATCATAACCATCTTTGATCAATGAGCTAGTCTAGTAGAGGCATACTAGGGACACTCTGTTTTGTCTATGTATTCACACATGTACTAAGTTTCCGGTTAATACAATTCTAGCATGAATATTAAACATTTATCATGATATAAGGAAATATAAATAACAACTTTATTATTGCCTCTAGGGCATATTTCCTTCAGTCTCCCACTTGCACTAGAGTCAATAATCTAGCTCACATCGCCATGTGATTTAATACCAATAGTTCACATCGTTATGTGAATAACACCCATAGTTCACATTGCCATGTGACCAACACCCAAAGGGTTTACTAGAGTCAATAATCTAGTTCACATCGCTATGTGATTAATACCCAAGAGTAATAAGGTGTGATGATGTTTTGCTTGTGAGAGAAGTTTAGTCAACGGGTCTGTCACATTCAGATCCGTATGTATTTCGCAAATTTCTATGTCTACAATGCTCTGCATAGAGCTACTCTAGCTAATTGCTCCCACTTTCAATACGCATCCAGATTAATACTTAGAGTCATCTGGATTTAGTGTCAAAGCTTGCATCGGCGTAACCCTTTACGACGAACTCTTTATCACCTCCATAATCGAGAAACATTTCCTTAGTCATCCTGTTACTAAGGATAATTTTGACTGTTGTACAGTGATCTACTCCTGGATCACTATTGTACCCCCTTGACAAACTCATGGCAAGGTACACAACATGTTTGGTACACAGCATGGCATACTTTATAGAACCTATGGCTGAGGCATAGGGAATAACTTTCATTCTCGCTATATTTTTCTGCTGTGGTCTGGCTTTGAGTCTTACTCAACTTCACGCCTTACAAGTCAGGCAAGAACTCCTTCGACTGATCCATTTTGAACTACTTCAAAATCTTATCAAGGTATGTACTCATCAAAAATCTTTATCAAGCGTCTTGATCTATCTCTATAGATCTTGATGCCCAATATGTAAGCAGCTTCACCAAGGTCTTTCTTTGAAAAACTCCTTTCAAACACTCCTTTATGCTTTCCAAAAAATTCTATATCATTTCCGATCGACAATATGTCATTCACATATACTTATCAGAAAGGTTGTAGTGCTCCCACTCACTTCTTGTAAATACAGGCTTCATCGCAAGTCTGTATAAATCTATATGCTTTGATCAACTTATCAAAGCGTATATTCAAACTCCGAGATGCTTCCACCAGTCCATAGATGGATTGCTGGAGCTTGCACATTTTGTTAGCACCTTTAGGATTGACAAAACCTTCTGGTTGCATCACATACAAGTCTTCTTTAATAAATCCATTAAAGAATGCAGTTTTGTTATCCATTTGCCAGATTTCATAAAATGCGGCAATTGCTAACATGACTCGGACAGACTTAAGCATCGCTACGGGTGAGAAAGTCTCATCGTAGTCAACTCCTTGAACTTGTTGAAAAACTTTCGCAACAAGTCGAGCTTTGTAAACAGTAACATTACCATCAGCGTCAGTCTTCCTCTTGAAGATCCATTTATTTTCGATGGCTTGCCGATCATCGGGCAAGTCAACCAAAGTCCACACTTTGTTCTCATACATGGATCCCATCTCAGATTTCATGGCCTCAAGCCATTTTGCGGAATCTGGGCTCATCATTGCTTCCTCATAGTTCGTAGGTTCATCATGGTCCAGTAACATGACTTCCAGAACCGGGTTGCCGTACCACTCTGATGCGGAACGAACTCTGGTTGATCTACGAAGTTCAGCAGAAACTTGATCTGAAGTTTCATGATCATCATCTTTAGCTTCCTCACTAATTGGTGTAGGAATCACTGGAACTAGTTTCTATGATGTTCCACTTTCCAATACGGGAGAAGGTGCAATTACCTCATCAAGTTCTACTTTCCTCCCACTCACTTCTTTCGAGAGAAACTCCTTCTCTAGAAAGGATCCACTCTTAGCAACAAAGACCTTGCCTTCGGATCTCTGATAGAAGGTGTACCCAACAGTTTCTTTTGGGTATCCTATGAAGATTTACTTCTCCGATTTGGGTTCGAGCTTATCATGTTGAAACTTTTTCACATAAGCATCGCAGTCCCAAACTTAAAGAAGTGACAGCTTAGGTTTCTCGTCAAACCACAGTTCATACGGTGTCATCTCCACGGATTTAGATGGTGCCCTATTTAACGTGAATGTAGCTGTCTCTAATGCATAACCCCAAAAGCGATAGTGGTATATCGGTAAGATACATCATCGATCGCACCATATCTAATAAAGTACGGTTATGACGTTCGGACACCATTACACTGTGGTGTTCTAGGTGGCGTGAGTAGTGAAACTATTTCACATTGTTTTTACTGAAGGCCAAACTCGCTAACTCAAATATTTTACCTCTACGATCATATTGTATAAACTCTTATTTTCTTGTTACGATGATTCTCCACTTCACTCTGAAATTCTTTGAACTTTTCAAATGTTTCAGACTTGTGCTTCATTAAGTAGATATACCCATATCTTCTCAAATCATCAGTGAAGGTCAGAAAATAACGATACCCGCCGCGAGCTTCAACACTCATTGGTCCACATACATCTGTATGTATGATCTCCAACATATCTGTTGCTCGCTCCATTGTTCCGGAGAACGGAGTTTTAGTCATCTTGCCCATGAGGCATGGTTCGCAAGCACCAAGTGATTCATAATCAAGTGATTCCAAAAGTCCATCACTATGGAGTTTCTTCATGCGCTTTACACCATTATGACCTAAACGGCAGTGCCACAAATAGGTTGCACTATCATTATTAACCTTGCATCTTTTGGCTTCAATATTATGAATATGTGTATCACCACGATCGAGATCCAACACACTATTTTCATTGGGTGTATGACCATCGAAGGTTTTATTCATGTAAAAAGAATAACAATTATTCTATGACTTTAAATGAATAACCATATTGCAACAAATATGATCAAATCATATTCATGCTCAACGCAAATGCCAAATAACATTTATTTAGGTTTTACACTAATCCCGAAAGTATAGGGAGTGTGCGATGATGATCATATCAATCTTGGAACCACTTCCAACACACATCGTCACTTCACCTTTAACTAGTCTCTGTTCATTATGCAATTCTCGTTTCGAGTTACTAATTTTAGCAACTGAACCGGTATCAAATACCCAGGGGTAGCTATGAACACTAGTAAAGTACACATCAATAATCTATATATCAAAATATACCTTTGTTCACTTTGCCATCCTTCTTATCCGCCAAGTATCTAGGGCAGTTCCACTTCCAGTGACCATTTCCTTTGCAGTAGAAGCACTTAGTTTCAGGCTTGAGTTCTAGCTTTGGGTTTCTTCACGGGAGTGACAACTTGCTTGTCATTCTTCTTGAAGTTCCCCTTCTATCCCTTTGCCCTTTACTTGAAACAAGTGGTCTTGTTAACCATCAACACTTGATGCTGTTTCATGATTTCTACCTTCGCCGACTTCAGTATCGCGAAGAGCTCGGGAATTCCTTTCGTCATCCCTTGCATATTATAGTTCATCACGAAGTTCTACTAACTTGGTGATAGTGACTAGAGAACTTTGTCAATTACTATCTTATCTGGAAGATTAACTCCCACTTGATTCAAGTAATTGTAGTACCCAGACAATCTGAGCACATGCTCATTGGTTGAGCTATTCTCCTCCATCTTGTTGGGAAAGTACTGTCAGAAGTCTTATACCTCTCGACACGGGCATGAGTATGAAATACTAATTTCAACTATTGGAACATCTTATATGCTCCGTGGCGTTCAAAACGTTTTTGAAGTCCCGGTTCTAAGCCGTAAAGCATGGTGCACTTAAACTATCAAGTAGTCATCATACCGAGCTTTTGTCAAAACGTTTATAACGTCTACATCTGCTCCTGCAATAGGTCTGTCACCTAGCGGTGCATCAAGGAGATAATTCTCTATGCAGCAATGAGGATAATCCTCAGATCACGGACCTAGTCAGCATCATTGCTACTAACATCTTTCAACTTATATTTCTCTAGGAACATATAAAATAAACGGGGAGCTATATCGCGAGCTATTGATCTACAACACAGATATGCTAATACTACCAGGACTAAGTTCTTGATAAATTAAAGTTCAGTTAATCATATTACTTGAAGAACTCCCACTTAGATAGACATCCCTCTGGTTATCTAAATGACCACGTGATCCAAATCAACTAAACCATGTCCGATCATCACGTGAGATGGAGTAGTTTTCAGTGGTGAACATCTTATGTTGATCATATCTACTATATGATTCACGCTCGACCTTTCGGTCTCCAGTGTTCCGAGGCCATATCTGCATATGCTAGGCTCGTCAAGTTTAACCCGAGTATTCTGCGTGTGCAAAGCTAGCTTACACCCGTTGTATTTGAACGTAGAGCTTATCACACCCGATCATCACGTGGTGTCTCGGCACGACGAACTTTCGCAACAATGCATACTCAGGGAGAACACTTATACCTTGAAATTTTGTAAGGGATCATCTTATAATGCTACCGTCGTACTAAGCAAAATAAGAAGCATAATGAGATAAACATCACATGCAATCAAAATATGTGACATGATATGGCCATCATCATCTTGTGCTTTTGATCTCCATCTCCAAAGCACCGTCATGATCACCTTCGTCACCGGCGCGACACCTTGATCTCCATCGTAGCATCGTTGTCGTCTCGCCAACTATTGCTTCTACGACTATCACTACCGCTTAGTGATAAAGTAAAGCAATTACATGGCGATTGCATTTCATACAATAAAGCGACAACCATATGGCTCCTGCCAGTTGCCGATAACATTACAAAACATGATCATCTCATACAAAACCGTATATCTCATCATGTCTTGACCATATCACATCACAACATGCCCTGCAAAAACAAGTTAGACGTCCTCTACTTTGTTGTTGCAAGTTTTATGTGGCTGCTACGGGCTTAGCAAGAACCGTTCTTACCTACGCATACAAAAACCACAATGATGTTTCGTCAAGTATGTGCTGTTTTAACCTTCACAAGGACCGGGCGTAGCCACACTTGATTCAGCTAAAGTGAGAGAGACAGACACCCGCCAGTCACCTTTAAGCAACGAGTGCTCATAACGGTGAAACCAGTCTCGCGTAAGCGTACGCGTAATGTCGGTCCGGGCCGCTTCATCTCAAAATACCGCCGAAGCAAAGTATGACATGCTGGTAAGCAGTATGACTAGTATCGCCCACAACTCATTGTGTTCTACTCGTGCATATCATCTACGCATAGACCTGGCTCTGATACCACTGTAGGGGAACGTAGTATTTTAAAATTTTCCTACGATCACGCAAGATCTATCTACTAGATGCATAGCAATGAGAGGGAAGAGTGTGTCTACGTACCCTCGTAGACCGGAAGCGGAAGCGTCAAGTGACGCGGTTGATGTAGTCGAACTTCTTCGCGATCCAACCGATCAAGCACCGAACGTACATCACCTCCGTGTTCAGCACACATTCAACTTGATGACGTCCTACGAGCTCTTGATCCAGTTGAGCTTCACGGGAGAGTTTCGTCAGCACGACGGCGTGGTGACGGATATGATGTATCTACCAGCGCAGGGCTTCGCCTAAGCACTGCGACGGTATGACCGAGGTGTGTTTCTGTGGAGGGGGGCACCGCACACGGCTAGAACAATTCAACTTGTGTGTCTTTGGGTGCCCCCTGCCCACGTATATAAAGGAGCAAGGGGGGAGGCCGGCCGTCCCTCTATGGTGCGGCTAGGGAAGCAATCCTACTAGGAATAGGATTGCAATCCTATTCCTATGAGGAGTCCACCAATGAAGGAAATGGGGGGAAGGAAAGAGAGGGACAGGGAGAGGGAAAGAGGGGCCGCACCCCCTTCCTCTAGTCCTATTCGGACTCCTCCTAGGGAGGGGGCGCGCCACCTCCTGGCTGCTGACCTCTCTCTCTCCCCTATGGCCCACCAGGGCCCATCATTCCCCCGGGGGGTTCCGGTAACCCCCCGGCACTCCGGTAAATTCCGACACTTTCCAGAACACTTCCGGTGTCCGAATATAGTCGTCCAATATATAAATCTTTATGTCTCGGACATTCCGAGACTCCTCGTCATGTCCGTGATCTCATCCGGGACTCTGATCTACCTTCGGTACATCAAAACTCGTAAACTCATAATACCGATCGCCATCAAACGTTAAGCGTGCGGACCCTGCGGGTTTGAGAACTATGTACACATGACCGAGACTCATCTCCGGTCAATAACCAATAGCGGAACCTGGATGCTCATATTGGCTCCTACATATTCTACGAAGATCTTTATCGGTCAAACCGCATAACAACATATGTTGTTCCTTTTGTCATCGGTATGTTACTTGCCCGAGATTCGATCGTCGGTATCTCAATACCTAGTTCAATCTCGTTACCGGCAAGTCTCTTTACTCGTTCTGTAATACATCATCTCGTGACTAACTCATTAGTCATTTGCTTGCAAGGCTTATTATGATGTGCATTACCGAGAGGGCCCAGAGATACCTCTCCGACACTCGGAGTGACAAATCCTAATCTTGATTTATGCCAACACCACGAATACTTTCGGATACACCTGTAGAGCATCTTTATGATCACCCAGTTATGTTGTGACGTTTGATAGCACACAAGGTGTTCCTACAGTATTCGGGAGTTGCATAATCTCATAGTCATAGGAACATGTATAAGTCATGAAGAAAGCAATAGCAGTAAAACTAAACGATCATAGTGCTAAGCTAACGGATGGGTCTTGTCCATCACATCATTCTCCTAATGATGTGATCCCATTGATCAAATGACAACTCATGTCTATGGTTAGGAAACATAACATCTTTGATCAATGAGCTAGTCTAGTAGAGGCATACTAGGGACACTCTGTTTTGTCTATGTATTCACACATGTACTAAGTTTCCGGTTAATACAATTCTAGCATGAATAATAAACATTTATCATGATATAAGGAAATATAAATAACAACTTTATTATTGCCTCTAGGGCATATTTCCTTCAGAACCAACGATGAAAAGAATTTGAAAGCGATATTGGAGAAGGCATATGACTGATGGAATACATACTTACATCACAATTGAAAAGAATTTGGGAATAGCTCCGGAAAAATTAGAAGAGTCGGATAAGATCCTGGAAAAAGACCTGTGGGTTATTATCCTACTGCAAGATATCATCGTTGGAAAGGATTATAAAGGAGAGATGGTGCTCCAGAACAATTGAATGACTCGAATGAGGTGACTACCTCGAATTAATTGGAATATACACAAATCTCCTGAGATGTCTTTGGCACTCCGGAATGATTTAATTAACGAGAGGTGAATGAGCAAGGGAAGCAATTGTGCCGAGGGAAAAGAATATGATGGACACCAAATACTTGAATTGAATCCACCGGAGAAGAAAAGAGATGAAGACTGTCGAACGAGACGAGAATTCACCAATTGAAATAATTGAGGAAAGAAATTAAAGACTTCGGAAGAGTAGGATGGATACTCGATTAAGGACTCCCGCTCTGAGAAGAAAAAGGGTGGGCGGGTGGGAATAAGAAGGACCACTTCAGATGGGGAAAATGACGCCGGTTGGAAAGAACTGAGGATTGAACTAACAAAAGATGAAGAGGAACGAATCAACTCGAAGAGAAGTGCGCCGGATGAAAAGAGGTGACATCGCAATGATCGGAAAACTAACTGCGTGATCCTAAAAAAATTGAAGGGGAAGAGGAGTAATTCAAAACACCTACGTCAAGATTCCTCACCAGAGTGACGAAGGGGCTGAGGAGTAAAAATAATTCCTACTCTCCGATATAACTAGACTCCAAATAGTTTTCTGCTAGACTCGACAACAGCCAAACTACGATCAATCAAGGGGGCTCCTATGGTCGGTCGAGGCTTTGATACCAACTTGTCACGCCCAAGATGCGATTCTATCTCAATCACGTGACTGGGGCACAACCGCATTTCAGGCCCTTAGCAAGATGGATATCATTACATCGTACCATTACATAAATAGATGGGCATACATACAAGTCATACAATATCCACATGTATACAACAACATCATACACAAGACATCCGACTACGGATGAAAACACATGAAAGACACAACGACATCCATCCTGCTATCCCAAGCTGCCGACAAGGAACCTATCCCAAGACTGACGAAGAAGAAGAAGAAGGAAGAACTCCAACAGAAGTAAACATCGCTCTCACGTCAAGTCATCGGAAACCTGCACTTGCAACTGGTGTTGTAGTATCTATGAGCCACGAGGACTCAACAATCCCATAACCATGGGTATCAAGACTAGCAAAGCTTAATGGGTAGTGAGACGATAAGTGGTGAGGTTGCAGCAACGACTAAGCATATGTATGGTGGCTAGCTTACGAGTACAACAATAAGATGAGCATCTACACCAACGGTCGCAACTAGTAATGATCACTTAGTGATCCTGAACTACCTACGAGTCAAACATAACCCACTGTGTTCTCTTCTCAAAATGAAAAGAGACGGTCATGGTTACTCACGCGGTTGGTGCATTTTATTTCGGATCCCGTGTCAAGTTTTCTACAACCGGATATTAACAAATTCCAGTCTGCCACAAAACCAGGGACATGGCTTTCGAAAGATCATAACCCTGCAGGGGTGTCCCAACTTAGCCCATCACAATCTCTCACGAACAGTACAGGTAAAGCTTCTTATCTTAGGGACAACCCGATCAGACTCGGAATCCCGGTGCACAAGACATTTCGACGATGGTAAAACAAGTCCAGCAAGACCTCCTGGTGTGCCGACACCCTAATAGTAACCGCGCGTATCTCGTCTCAGGCCACGTTCGGATGAGCACTACGTATAGCAACCGAAGACCCCAGATAACTGGGTGGCACCGCAAGTGGTTATAGTTTGGGACCACCACCATCAGCACTGGCCCCCCTGTGAAATGTGGTACGAACCTCGGGTAGCGCTGACTCCATTTGTGTCAAATTTAATTAAGTTTATTATGTGGGGCAAATGGTCAAACAAAAGTTGGGCCTTGCTGGAGGAGTTTTATTCAAAGTGAACTGTCAAGGGGGTCCCATACCCCCAACCGTGTTAGGAACACAAAATCAAGGAACATAACACCTGTTTATCGGTTCTGAAGGCGGCTTGAGTGGAACAAAACACCGAGCAAAAGGCCAAGCCTTTCACCCGTTACCAAGTATATAGGTGCATTAATTAAAGTAATATATATTGTGATATTCCAAAAATATCTAAGATCTGACATGGAGCAATCTT
This sequence comes from Secale cereale, assembly GCA_902687465.1. Taxonomy (NCBI): domain Eukaryota; kingdom Viridiplantae; phylum Streptophyta; class Magnoliopsida; order Poales; family Poaceae; genus Secale; species Secale cereale. Next base: position 261,149,881 of record LR738712.1, on the reverse strand, counting down.
CATCTTCGCCTGCAACTAGTAACACTATAAGAGGGGCTGAGCAAGCGGTAACATAGCCATACAACGGTTTGCTAGCATGGTGAACAAGGTTAGAGGTTGTTTCATGGCATAATGGGAGGCTTGATAAACAAGTGGTGGGTAGCGCGGCATATAGCGATAGCATTGAGACAACTAGCATAGAAATAATAGTAATGAGATCCAGGTGACAGTCAGCTTGCCTAAGATCCCGCTAGGAAGAAGAACATGTCCATGAAGAAGAAGCCACGAAGACGAACCAAGTGTAGTCGAACGAATCCTCACGATCGCAACAAAACAAGAACTAACGAGAAGAAGCAAACAACATGGTAAACACACAACACATAGCCAAGACATGATGCTCAACAAAGTATGATGCTTTAAAAGGCTACATGATGCTACTCATGGCAAGAGATGATGCATACAAGAACATTACAACAAGGCGAGTTTAAATGAGGAGGGAAACAACATAGAACAATTCCGGTAAGTCCTCATATGGAAATTTAGAAATTGTTTCAGAACTGATAATACCTTATGTTAGAGTTGTTAAACAGCAAGTTAACATGCACCATGATGATCTACATGAATTTCTAGTCAAGTTACATATAAGGTTCAATTAATTCGGAGCTACGACCTAGAAGATATGAGCACAACAAGTTAAACATGGCATTGATGCAAAATGCATTCAAACATCAAGAAAACACACTGAAAACATGGATGCAACATGACACAATGTATCTACATGCAAAACCAAGCAAGTTTCATATAGAGCATGCTCAAAACGGAGCAACTGATCAACACATACACATGAAACAAGTTTAAAGGACAAGCTGTCCAAAACAACAACTAGGCATCTTACATGCATCGAAACAACATGCTACAAGTTCAAGATAGGCACAAGCATGGCATGAAGTCAAAGTAAAGATTTCATAATTCCAATATCAACAAGGATCAGGTTCACATGCCTCAAGAGTAATCCAACATGACCAAGGCAACAAGCAAACTTTATATCACAGATTATGACTTAGTGGAAAACAGAGCATATACATGAGCAAAGTTAATATGCTGACATGTTGGAGGCACGAAACAAGTAGCTAAAGTGCATGAGCATGGCAAGCAAAAGCATGGCATGCTAGTCCATAACCTGGAGCTCAAATAACAGGTTCATGGAATTCAGCAAAACAAGATGCAAACATGATATAGCAGATTCTCATACTTAAAGAAAAAAAGAGTGATGTTGAAAATAGATTCATGATTCATACTTTAAGGCAACAAAAGTAAATGCTACAGGAACATTTCATGGCATAAAATGGCATGACAAGCATGTACATGTCAAGCATTACAAAACATGATTACTGAGCTAATGCTAGAAATCAATAGAACATGCTCAAAACATCATGGCAAGATTGCAAAAGATAACAGATTCACAGACCTAGTGAAATAACTGAACATGGAAGGAACAATGATAAGTAGGCATGTTTGCAAGCTTGTGGAACTCATCTCAAAGCATACCATGGCATGTAGATATAACCAACAACAAGAGGACATGTTTATGCAGCTACTCATGGCAAGAACATGGTCACATGATGCAGCGAACACTAGCTATTCACATGGCAAAGCTGAATTTACTGATAACAGGCTGACAGAAACATTATATAGCAATTTGAGAGCATGGTTAACACAAGCTACAGCAGGCAATAATTGCACAAAGGGCATGGATAGACAGAGCATTACATGGACAACAAAACATGATCACTGAACATCTCCAGATTATGCATAGAATTGACTATAGCATCAAGCAAACATGTCATCACAATATAACAGATACATATGTAGAAGTTTTTAACAAGTCTCAGGAAACAACAAACAGCAAACAGCGAGTAGGTCACTTTGCAAGCTTGTTCCACTCACCACAGGGCATATCATGAAAAACTAATTACACCCTTGCAAAGATGACATGATTGTGCTCCTAAAACATGTTGACATAAGAAGACTACAAGTACTCCAAGTTCACATCCAAGAACTATGGCTCCTACAATCAAGCTTCAACGACTTCGGCCCCTCCTACCTCTACCAAATCATCTTCAAGCATAGGCGAGAAGTCAAGCTACAAGACTTCCACAACATCAAGTCGACCGCCTAATACAAGCAACTTCAAGACGAGATCTTCATCATCTACAACTCCAATCGAAGATACCTCCAAGGTGAGTTCTATCAAATGCTTCAAATGTCAAGGACGAGGCCACAAGTCATTTGAGTGCAAGACCGTACGAACCATGATCATCAATGAAAACGGATCCTATGACTCAATGAGTGATGAAGAAATGGAAGCCCTTGAGCATGTGGCAATGCATCGTTGAATGAATGAAGATGAAGACAACCAAGTCTTTTGTAACAATGACGCGAGTCCCAATCTCGTTGTCTCCAAAGTCTTGACTCTTCAACACCAACAAGATGAAGACCAACGTTGTCACATCTTCCACACCAAGGCCGGCATCAATGGACGTTCTGTTAAGGTTAACATTTATGGAGGAAGTTGTCATAACTTGGCAAATGAAAAGCTATGCGACAAGCTTCAATTGGTCAATATGAAGCATCCTCACCCCTACAAGGTCCAATGGCTTAGCGACGCCGGAACTATTTGAGTCGAGGACACCGTGCAAGTATCCTTCAAGATAGGCACCTACGAGGAGACATTGGAGTGTGATGTGGTACCTATGTCCATTTGCCAACTCCTCCTTGGAAGGCCATGGCAATACGATCGCGGAGTCATCCACAACGGACGTACCAACCATTATAGCTTCAAGATGAAGGGCAAGGAGTTTGTGCTACGTCCCATGTTGCTGCCGAGTGATCACCGACAAGCAAGTAGCCACAAAAAAAAGAGTGAGAGCCACAAGCCAAATTGAGCGCCACCATGATGAGCGACAAGAAGCAACTAGTCCTATTTGCCATCAAAAGTGAGATGAGAGAAGTGTGTGAGAACCCATCGAGTGTCTTTCACCTTGTGCTTTTATGCAAAGGAGAAGCGGAACCACCTAACACTTCACCAACTCTACCTTTAGTGTTGTCTCAATTGTTGCAGGAATTCAAAGATGTCTTTCCCGATGAGCTACCTCCGGGTCTACCTCATCTTTGCGGAATCAACCTCATCCTCGGAGCACCTCTTCCTAACAAAGCACCTTACCACATGAACCCTGAAGAGACAAAGGAGATACAACAGCAAGTCGAATAACTCATCGACAACGGTCACGTCCATGAAAGCATGAGCCTGTATGTCGTTCCGGTAATCCTTGTCCCCAAGAAAGATGGTACTTAACGCATGTGTTCGGATTGCCGTCCCATTAATGCTATCACCATTAGATACTGTCAACCCATACCGCGGTTAGAGGATATGTTTGATGATCTCAGCGGAGCCACAATCTTTTCCAAGATTGATCTCAAAAGTGGCTATTACCAAATCCGCATACTAGAGGGTGATGAGTGGAAAACCGCTTTCAAAACGAAGTTCGGGTTATATGAGTGGCTTGTTATGCCTATGGGTTTATCCGAAGCGCCCGACATGTTTATGAGAGTGATGCATCATGTTCTTAGGCCTTACATTGGAGTCTTTGTAGTGGTCTACTTTGATGACATCCTCGTGTTTAGAAAGTCTCTAAAGATCATGTGAATCATCTTAGCACAGTTTTGCAAACCCTCTGCAAGGAAAAATATTATGCCAACAAGCAAAAGTGCAAATTTGGTGTAGAGAAACTTCTATTCCTAGGATTTGTTGTGTCATCCATAGGTGTGCATGTAGACGGAACTAAGATTGAAGTTATTAAAACTTGGCCAACTCCAATGAACTTGCATCAAGTGCGTAGATTCTTAGGCCTAGCCGGATTTTGTCGATGATTTGTGAAGGACTTTAGCACCATTGCTATGCCTTTTCATGCTTTGAGAAAGAAGAACACACCCTTTGTTTGTGGTCCTTCGCAAGACACTTCGTTCAATGAGCTAAAAAACTTGCTAACACATGCACCTTTACTTGCCTTACCAAACTTTAACAAACCTTTCGAGGTACATTGTGACGCTAGTGGTACCGGCATAGGAGGAGTGTTAATGCAAGAAAAGCACTCGATTGTGTATTTTAGGAAAAAAATATTCCGGTGCGCAACTTAACTACCCCATCTATGACAAAGAGCTATATGACTTAGTGAGAGTTTTGCATGTTTGGGAGCACTATCTCCGCCCTCATGAATCCATTATTCACACAGACCATGAGACACTCAAGTATCTTAAGGGTCAAACTAAGTTGAACAAGCGTCATTCCAACTGGAGTGAGTTCATAGAGTCATTTCCATATGTCATCAAGTACATTAAAGGCAAATAGAATGTTGTGGCGGATGCGCTTTCCAGCAAATGCATGCTTGTTACCCAACTTGAGTTGAATGTTATTAGCTTTGAGCACATAAAAGACTTGTATGATCATGACCCTTTCTTTGCAAATCCCTATGCTAAGTGTTTGATGCATACTTCTAGGGTACGATATTACATCAATGATGGTTATCTTATGAGATCTAACAAACTTTGCATTCCCTAGTCTTCTCTTCGGTTGCTCCTTTTGCAAGAATATCATGGAGGAGGACTTATGGGACACTTTGGTCGAGACAATATATTTGCAACGCTCTCCAAGAACTACTTTTGGCCCAAGATGTTCGGTGACGTCACACGCTTCACCGACCGATGCTCTACATGTCGCAAAGCTAAGTCAAAAGCTCAAACCCATGGTCTTTACATGCCAATTCCTATTCCATATCAACCTTGGGAAGACACTAGCATGGAATTTATCCTTGGTTTGCCTAGAACTCAAAATGGAAAGGATTCCGTGTTCGCTATTGTGGTCCAATTCTCTAAAATGGCACATTTTATTCTATGCAACAAGATAGATGATGCTTCACATGTTGCAAATCTCTTTTGTAGGGAAATATTGCACCTACATGGAGTACCCAAGACGATCGTCTCGGATTGCGACGTCAAGTTCCTAAGCTAATTTTGTAAGACCCTTTGCGCTAAGCTCGGAATCAAGCTACTAATATCTTTGGCATACCAACCACTAACCAACGGCCAAACAAACGTGATGAACCACACAATTTCGACGCTTCTTCGTGTGTTGATCAAGAAGAACATCAAGGAATGGGAGCAATGTTTGCCCATCGCCGAGTATGCCTATAATCGCGCAAGATACTCAACAACCAGCAAGTCCTCCTTCGAGGTCGTCTATGGCTTCAACCTGTTGTCCCCATTGGACATACTTACTCTACCTCTCCAAGAGCGCACAAACATGGACGCAAGTGCCCGAGAAAGCTATCTCAAGAAGATGCATGAAGATACGTGGCACACCATCGAGCGTCAAGTTCAACGACTCACGTCCAAGATCAACTTCAACAAGCAACCCGTAATATTCAACATAGGAGATCTTGTGTGGCTACACCTTTTCAAGGAATTCTTCCCCAACGAAAGCAAGTCAAAGTTACTACCTCGAGCCGACGGACCCTCCAAGGTGCTTGCACGCTACAACAACAATGCATACAAGGTTGACATTCCACACGACAAATACAGTGTGAGCGATACCTTAAACGTCAAGGATATCTCTCCTTTCCATGGTGATGACTATTTCGATCCGAGGTCAGATCTTTCCTAGGGGGGAGAAGATGCGGAGCATCCCAAGGTCATCCCCATGGACCTATCACCGTCTCACCAAGTGCCAAGTGGACCCATGACACATGCTCATGCAAGAGCTCTCGAGATCGAGGTGACATCTCTCCTTAACCAACTTTCATATGAATCATGTGAGACATGGATACTACCTTAAACGGAATTACTATGTATACTCAGGTGCCAAGAAGACCCCCTTGGAGAGGCTCATGAATATGGACAATTCCCCAAGTTCACGGAAGAAGAGGAACATCGAGCGAAACCGGAGAAGACTCTAGGCCCCGGGCATCCGGACCCAAGACCCAGACAACCGGCCCCTGGAGCAACTACAGCATCCGAGCCCAGATAGCCGAAGCTACAGGGGCCAGACACCTGACCAGTCGCAAGGGCCCAGACATCCGGCCCCCAGCCTGGAAATCCGGCACCTCTACAGAAGCATACCCGAGGCTCAACCCTGCCTGCTCGGACATCCGGCCCCGAGCCCGGATATCCGGCGCCTCGTGAAGTCCCAGACATGTGGCTCCTGATGCCTGCATGCATTTCCTCTGGGCCGAAGCCCATTTATCCACTCCCCCCTTTGAATTATAAATAGACCCCTACCTCTTTCTAGTTAGGGTTAGCATTGTGATGGCTCATTTAGACTTAGAACATTTCTCATCCTTAGTGGTTCATATCCATGAGAGACCGCGGCCTCTACGGAGAAGATCCACATGGCAAGACCTCCTCGCGGAGAAGACAACCACCACTTGTATCATCCGTTGTTGACTTTGGATCGTGTATCTCGATGTGTTTCCGGATCTAGCATATGTGTGACTACTTCTTTATTTGAGTGTTTTCCCCTCGTTTCTCTCATGATTCCCCCTTGTGTTCTTCATGTTCATCATGGGATCCCTCTCCAATCATGAAAGATCGACCTAGATCGGGTTGACCCTGCATCAACAGCTCTTGCAAAGGTGGATCCGGCGCTCTTTAACCCAAAGGGCATTCGTACAAAGCAGTATGTGCCACACGGGGTTATGAACACTGTCTTCACCTCGTCTTCTTGTTGCGTTTCTTGTTCTTTTTCTTCTGGTCGACGGCATCGTCGTCATCGTCCGAATCAACTTCGACATCGTCTTCCTCTTCGGGGTGTTTCCTCCCCTCTTCTGCATGGGCACACTTATCCGCTAGAGTATAAAGCTCGTTCATAGTCTTGGGTAGCCATATTTTCATCTTGGAACGTATCATGCGGTTGCGCATGTTGGACTGGAACGCGGCAATCACAGCTGCCGGGTGGATGTCTGGAATGGTCTTGTGCACCCAGCTGAATCTCTGCATGTACGTTCGCAAGCTCTCCCCTGCATTCTGTGGGAGGAGTTGGAAGTCGCTGGGCTGTCCTGGCTCTTGGTGGCCGCCTGTGGAGGCGCCAACAAACTCGTTGCACAGGTAATCCCAGGTCGAGATGGAGTTCTCTGACAGGTGCATCAGCCATGACCTCACATTCGGCTTGAGAGCCAAAGGGAAGTAGTTGGCGAACAACTTCTCATCTCTCCCTCCGGTAGCTTGAACAGCGATGGTGTAGATGCTCATGAACTCTGTCGGGTACAATCTCCCATCATATTTCTCCGGTATCTCTGTCTTGAACATGCGGGTAGATGGCCAACAGATTTTCCCTAGCTCACGAATTAAGGTGGGGCACCCAACCTCGAAAGGCGGGTACCCACTCCCACTGGGCACGGGCTCGTCGATGTTAGGGCCATTGCGCCTGTCGGACTGGCGATGGGTTTCGCAACGTCGTTCCATGGTGACGCGCATGTGTTCCTTCCGCCTGTCCTCCACGACCCGTCACTGATCTGGATGATCTTGAGGATCAGACGAAGCCATCGACACGTCGTCGGGGTCTTGGTTATGGGGTCCAGGCTTGAAAGCAAAAGTGCTCCCTGGGTGATTTTGGTAATTAATGTCAACATATCTCTTGTTGGACTAATGTTTTCATCTAGTATATTTCAGAAAAGTTCAACAAATGGAGTGGCATGGACTAGAGGATGTGGAACCACTTCAAGATGATAAGGACAAAGGATTGGCTCAAGCACAAAGCTCAGGACTCTACATTTTCTATTTTATTGATCCAAGACCACATTGAGTCCATAGGAAAGCCAATACTATTAAAAGGGGATGAGGTTCTGCTTAATGGCTTGCTTTCTCAAAGTGCTTAGTGATATGCTCCAAAACCATCAATCACTTTCTCACATCCACATATGTCCCAAACCAAAAGTCAAACTCGGCCCCACCGAAATATTAAATCCAGCGCCACTGAGTTCATTTGACATAGCCACTGCCAGAAACCCTAATCACTTCGGTCTCACCGAGATGGGAATGTGAACTCTATGTTTCCTATTTGTAACATTTCGGTCCAACCAAGATGTGAGAATCGGTCTCACCGATTTAGCATTGCAAACTCTGTGTTACCTCTTTGTAACGTTTCGATCCAACCAAAACGAGCGAATCGGTCCCACCGAGTTTGCCTGACCAACCCTCCGTGTGCTTATTACCAAAATTGGTCCCACCGAGTTTGTGTAATCGGTCTCACCGAGATTATGTTATGCCCTAACCCTAATGAAATCGGCCCTACTAAGTTGATCATATCGATCCCACTGAAATGCCTAACAGTCACATTATGAAACTAAATTGGTCTGACCGAGTTCTCTGAATCGGTGTCGTGGTTCTAAGTCTGACAGTACGAGTAGGGGGTACGTAACAGGAGGCAAGGCCCTAGCTATGGTGAGATTGTATGCAAGATGTATACGAGTTCATGCCCTTCTCGGAGGAAGTAACATCCCTACGTCTCGGTTCCCGAAGGCGGTCGACTGAAATATGTATATGTGTGTGTGTTACAGGGGGTGCGAACCCTTGTACTGGAGGAGGGGGGGGTGGCTTATATAGTGTGCCAGGACCCTAGCCATGCTCCATGTTACTAAGGGTTCAATGTACATAAAGGCAAGCGTTACTGATAATGCCTGCAGTAAAGAGTAATAAAGGCATTCACTGCGGCGGAGTGAATACCAGACCGTTGCTGTCCTAAGGGACCTTTGACCTTCGGGGGTCGAGTGCCTTGGATGGGTCGAGTGAAGTTGAGTCGTCTGGTTCGTGGTGTACAGTCGAGTGGGATGCCTTCTTGGGCTGTCTCAGTCGACTGTCCTTGTTACCATCGGTTTGTCTTTTGAACTTCTGGGGTAGTGACCTTGGGTGGGGTATCTTGGTCAGTCCGGTGACCCTACCCTAGGTCCGTAACCTCGTTAGTAGCCCCCGAATGGATTGAGCTTGAGCAGGAGAGAGTGCTGAAGTGAGCCTTGGTCCGAGTTCGATGCCCTTGGGGTAGTCTTCTCTGAACTTGTGGACCAGGCCGTCTTTTCAATCTCGTCTTGGTCGCCTTAATCGATTCTGGAACCGTCGAGTGTGCTTGTTGCATTGACCGTCGACTGAACTTTGCGCGTGGTGCCGAGCGTCATTGGTGTGCGCAGTTTTCGGCGGGATCGGTTGCTCTCTGGTCTCCGGAATTTCCGGGATTTCGAAATTTGGGGAAGCGCGCGGGATCGGTCGTGCCGCGGCAATCGGATGCGATATGCGTGGGACACCTCGATCCTCGTGATGCCTTTTTCGCCACGTATCGCGTGCGCGCCTGTTGCGGGATTTGACGGGATTGTTCGGGGCCACCGGTCAGCCACTCGACTGTCGTGCTATAAATGCGCGCCGAGTCCGAGGCGAAGGCACTGTGCACCCGTTCTCTGTTTCCTCGCCTCCGTTCCTCCGCCGCGCCTCTCCTTCTTTCTCCTTCTCCTCGGCCAACACCAGCTCACACGCCATGTGCAATGAGAAGACCGCGGCGTTGGAGCGCTCGAAGAAGGCGGCGACGGGGAAAGCGAAGCGGTCCGGCCGCGGCGGGTCATCGTCGAGGTCCGGGCTCCCCCCTGGCTGGATCGAGGGGGACTGGATCAGTCCACCATTATGGTGGAGGACATGATGGAGCTGGAGGAGGAGGGCTTGGTCGCCCGCGGCTCCTGGCGGGTGCCGGGAGGCGAGCTCGAGCCTCAGCCGCGGGAGGGCGAGTGCATCCTCCTCGCGACCCACGTCGACAGAGGGTTCTCCATGCCCCCGCACCCTTTCTTCCGCGCCTTCTTGACTTTTTACGGCGCCCAGTTGCACTACTTCACGCCCAACTCCATTGCTTTTCTGGCTGCGTTTATCTCGATGTGTGAGAACTTCCGCGGTTGTCGACCGCACTGGGGCTTGTTCAAACATATCTTCACTTGTCACTGGCAAACCGTCAAGAAGGCGAATCCAAGTGATGAGAAGACGCACGTCATCTAGGTGTGCGGAGGGCTAGGCATCCAGCTTAGAAATAGGAGCGCTTTTCCTGCTATGATCCTCCGAGAGTCGGTTCGGGGTTGGCAGTCAACTTGGTTCTATTGTAAGGATAGCCCGACTCCTGCTCAGTCGACCGATCTTCCTCCTTTTTCTCTTAGTCGAGCCAGCTAGCCTCCGTCGTTGGTTGTGAGTCGGGCCGAGAGGGTGGAAGTGGACATGCTAGTGGAGCGGGTCGTCTAGCTGGTCCGCGACGGGGTTACAGGGCTGGATCTGCTTAAGGTGTATCTTATGCGGAGGATCCAGCCTCTCCAAGCTCAAGACCACCCGATGTGGCTGTATTCTGGCGTTGACGACTCGTCTCGAGTTCACCCAAAGGAAGCTTCAGCGAAGACGGTGGCGCAGTGTCTGAAGTGCATCACGGGGAACAAAGACAACCCCAGGGGGCTCGGAAGGGTTCCTCCATTCGACGCCGACCATCTTCCTGACAAGGTTTAGCCTTAACTTCCGAGTGATGTTCTTGTTTCTTATTTGTAGTTGTTGATGGCTTCTCGCCCCTCGTTGGTTACCCCAAGTGGAAGGTTTGAGATGCAGTGTAGCGAAAGTTTTCCCTTGGCAAAGATACCAAGTATCGATTTCCCCTGAGACTCCAAGGTTCAACAAGAAGGTGTCAACTGCTAACGGCGCCAGATATTAGCAATCAATGTGGACCTGCACACAGATACAAATAACTTTGCTCCCAACGAGTACAGAGAGGTTGTCAATCCCTCCGGCCTTGTCGTTTACAAAGGATCAAACGCAAGTGATAATAGTGATAGGTATTGCTGCAAATAGTAAGTAAAAGCAGAAAGTAAATAGCGGATGTGATCAATGATGGTAATATGGACCAGGATCCCATGATGTTCACTAGTGATGTCTCTCTCCCAAAATACGATAAAACAGCTATGTGAGGTAAACAAATTACAGCTGGGCAATTGACAGAATTATGTGCGCAAACCAATGCTAACTATGTTGCAAGAAAGGTAGAGGTTCAAAGCATGGGCGGTACGCCAAGGCAAGTAGACCGAAATCCATCTACATCTACTACTAATCATCCACCTTGAGATATCTATCCAGAACATCTCGCTGGTATTAAGTTGCGAGTCCCACCCATAGTGTAAACTCAAAGCAACAGACAACAGCATTAAAAGAACTTTGCGTAAAGTAAACAATCCTTGCACCCACGGGTACAAGCACCGTTGTTTTCCCCCTTGTGGCAACAGCACATCCCCTAGACTCATGTTTCTGTCACTCAAGCTAGTCATCGAGGGGCATGAACCCACAATCGAGCATAACGTTCCCTCTTGGAGTCACTACCTACTACTTGGCCAAAGCAATAAATAGCAACAGAGAACATGCAAGAATTACTTAAGAACATAAATATAAAAGAGGTAAATCAAATATATTACTCAAACACAATCTGAACATAATCTCACAATCCATCGGATCCCAGCAAACTCAACATAGCAACAACATAAAGATTACATATGTGCCTCGATCATGTAGGGCAGCTCATGAGGTCTAATTAGTGAAGCACAAGAAGGGGAAGAGAACATCACATAGTTACTGGTCATGGACCCATGGTCCAAGGGAGACTAGTCACAACTCATCCGGGAGGCGTCCATGGTGGTGGAGAGGCTCCCGGTGGTGATCCTCCCCTCCGGCAGGGTGCCGGGAAGAGTTCTCCTGGTGCTCCCGATCTTGGAAGCGCGGCGGCGGCGGAACAGAGATGAGATCGCGAAAAAGGGTTCCGTCCTCGAGGGTTTCGGGACGCGATATAAATATATGCCAAAGGGGGGCATCAGCGGAGGCCTGGGGGGCCCAGGCGCCCCCCGGCGCGGCCAGGAGGGGGGTCGCGCCACCAGGGCGCCTGGAGCCCTGGTGGCCCCCCTCCTGCCCTACTTCGGCCGTGTGGAAGCTTCCGGAATGCTGATTTTTTATATAATTTTTCCGGGATTTTTCTGGCAGTTTTCGTGACGGGAAAACCTGAAATACAAAAACAACAGAAAACAGAAACTGGCACTGGGGTGCACTGAGTTAATAGGTTAGTCCAAATATGATCAAAAGTGTATGGAAGTGTATAAATATCATAGAAATATCACCCAAAAGAGGCATGGAGCAAGCAGAAATTATAGATACGTTTTAGACGTATCAACATCCCCAAGCTTAATTCCTGCTCGTCCTCGAGTAGGTAAATGATAACAAGAATAATTTCTGTGGTGACATGCTATTAACCATATAAGGATTTTTCATAGTCATATGACAAAAGCTTACTGAGACAATGAATCCGTAGTAATTAAGTTGCCTCATGAGAAAATCACAAAGAACTAAAAGTTTTACAATATGATACTGAAACATCAAAAAGATTTGTAATGAGCATGGTGTGCAAATATGATAAAGTGATATCTCGCTTGCCCCCTTTAGTGAAGCAAAACATAAATGCAGGGGCACCTCCAAGGTTTAAGTGATGACTAGATACAATGATTTCAGAATAAACGATATCACAATCATGCAAAAGACAATGCTACTTTGGGACAATGCACATTACACTCAGAATGACAATCACGCTCTTAATAGTTGGTGCTTTAAAAGAAGGTGGAGACTCTCGAACCGTGGCTTTTGTTGGCAAAGTTGAAAAACCCGTAGTCGGAAACAAAGACAAAACATGTACCAGAGCTCTTGGTTTTAAAAACAGAGGTAATAATTATTTTTTTGGATTATGCATGTTCCGTCAACGAATGCTAGCAGACAACTCAATCACTTCTTGAGATGGACAAGTTTCAAGGAACGGCTCCCGAATGAGGACGATCACATCCTCTTAATCTCCTTTGTTTATCACTGCCAAAGTTTTCTGATTTCTCATGAACAAAGAGTGAAGGAGGGTTTGTTTGTTATATTAATTTTGAGCTGGGCGCACTCTTTGCCAGTTCCTTCTCGTATTATGGGTTTGCACATTAGACATGCAATCCCGGGGTGAAGCTTGTCCAACTTAAAAAGATCATGAATTAACTACTACTTCCTCATGAACTAAAATAGAGGCACAAAATAGGAATGCTTTTTTTTGAATAATTTTGAGATGGTACATGAAAGTCTCCGTTAGAAATGGCAGGTAAATACCATGTATAGGAAGGTATGGTGGACTCATATGGCATAACTGGTTTAAAAGAATTTGGATGCACAAGCAGTCAGTCCGCTTAGTACAGGTGGAGGTTAGCAAAAGACTGGGAGCGACCAACTAAAAGAGCAATGACGGTCATAATCATGCAGAGCGACAAAGCAACATTGAATCAGGCATGGTAGTTATATCGCTACTCAGAAACAAAAGATCATCAAGGCTTGACAGACTTTCTTTACAGTCTTAAATATGCGTGAGCATACGCCAAGTCAATCAAAATAAATTCTTGAAGGAAGATATCACTAAACCATACCACATCATAGGCAAACAAATCATGTTGGTACTCCAATAACACATTGGGAACCCCCCAGCTATTTGAGACTAACCATAAGAAAACATGAACTACTAAGCACCATTATGCACGTAGCATCTTTATCATAGACATATCGACCAATGCAACAGAAGAAAACTCTCTTAATAAGATAAGCATGAAAACTAAAGGGAGTTCAAGCAACCAACTAAACAAAAGCTCTTTAAAAAGATAAGCATGAAAACTAAGAGCTAAGCATGATAGTAGCTATTGAAAGACAAAGAACACACACAGCAAAGATAGACATGAAAATTCTATGTTGTGTTCTAGGTTGACGTGGAGCGTGTTTCTCTCCCACACAAAGAAAGCTGAGTTCCGACTCGTTATGAAAAGCTAAAGAAAACTAAAAAGGAAACTAAAAGCAAGACGCTCCAAGCATAGCACATAACACATGAAGTGATAAAAATATAGTGGAACGAAAGACGAACAGATAATGTTGATGGAGAAGGGGATGCACGGGGGGCATCCCCAAGCTTAGACGCTTGAGTCTTCTTGAATATTTTTTGGGGGTGCATGGGGGCATCCCCAAGCTTGAGCGTTTGACACTCCTGAATCTTTTTATCATCTTCCCTCGCACACTTGAAAACTCCCTTCATACATAACTCATCATAATCTGATTAGCGAGGTTAGTACCCTTAATAAAATAATTGTTCCTTGCTGTAAATAAGGATATTCTTGAAGGTCTACTGTTTTTCAAGATTGCCAAAAGGTTTTTCCAAAGAAAAAGCAAGCTCAAGGTTTGCAAAATGAAGGAAAGGTAAAACAGGACATAATCTGTGAAAAACAGACCAGCAGGTAGTAAATGATTTTTTCGGGGCACTTCTGCAACTCTAATCAAAAAACTCAGAACATTCGCATGAAAGACAATTGTATAGAGCACGCTGTCGGAAAAATTCAGACCAAAAAGATGATCTGGTGATTTTATACGAATTTTTCTATCCAAGGACAAAATCTGTTTCCTGGACAGCACGTCACAACTTTTGAACTTCTTGCAATCAGAGGCTACACTTGGCACAAAATTGAAAAGTAAAGATACAATGATGATGCTACTGTAGTAACAACATCAAGACACAACAAAAGCAAAATAAAATTTTATTCATGTGGGCTGCCTCCCAAAAACGCTTTCTTTTATGCCTTTAAGCTAGGCATAATGCATAGAGATCAAGTTTTATCAAGAGTAAAAGAATAGCTAGCCCGTATAACGGACTCAAAAGGTAACTTAATCTTCTTTCTAGGGAAGTGTTCCATCCCTTTCTTGAGAGGAAATTGGAATTTTATATTCCCCTCTTTCATGTCAATGATAGCACTAATGGTGCGTAGAAAAGGACGTCCCAAAATAATTGGACAATAAGGTTCACATTCAATATTCATAATAGTAAAATCAACGGGAACGTAATTGTCATTGACGACGATAAGAACATCGTCGATCCTCCCCAAAGGTTTCTTTATGGAAGAATCAACAAGACGAACACCGAAAGAACAAGAATCAAAAGATTTCAATTTAAGCATATCATATATTCTTTTGGGCATAACGGAGGTACTAGCTCCAACATCACATAAAGCATAGCAAGAGAAGTTATTCAACTTAATTTTAATCATAGGATCCCAACCATCTTCTAGCTTTCTAGGTATGGAGGCTTCTACTCTAAGTTTCACCTCCCTAGCTTTGATGAGAGCATTAGTGATATGCTCTGTGAAGGCAAGGTTAAGCGTGCTAGTGCGGGGATTTCTAGACATCTTGTGAAGGAAATCAATAACTTCGGTAAGAGTGCAATTATCAAAATCAAGGTCACTACTATCAAGTAAAGTGGTAGTGGTGTCCTTTAGACTCACTTGTTTGGTAGTTTCTATGGTCATAGCATCACCATTAATAGGTCCAATGGGACCAGGAGTGCATTGGGTGCTAAGAGTTTGGATATCCTCAACAACTTGGATAGTAGCAACAGTGTGGTGGGTAGGAAGGTTCTTAATTCTATCTTCTTCCTCCTCTTCTCTAGCCCATCTCTCTTTAAGTTTAGCCAACATCCTAATGTTTTCATTAATTTGCACTTGAATAGCATTCATAGGAGTGACCTTCCTCTCCTCAAGAGGAGAAGTTCTAATTTTAAGCAATTCTACCTCATGGGCTAAATTGTCCACCTTCGAAGAGAGATTATCTAGTTTGTTTAGTTTCTCTTCTACACTATTATTAAAAGCTTTTTGGGTAGTGATGAAATCTTTAAGCATAATCTCTAGTTCAGTAGTGGAGTTCTTGGTGCTAGGATAAGCATTGTTGTTCCCATAGGAATTAGAGGGGAACGGTCTAGGATTGCTACCAAAATTACTCCTATAAGCATTGTTATTAAAATTGTTTCTAGAGATAAAGTTCACATCTACTTGTTCTTGAGCAATCAAAGAATTTAAAGGAACATCACGAGGATCAATAGAAGATTGCTTCGAAAGTAGAGACATGATCAAGTCAACTTTTTCATTTAGGGAGGAAATCTCCTCGACAGAGTTTACCTTCCTAACTGTTGGAGCGCGTTCGGTGTGCCATTGGGAATAATTGGTCATCATCTCATCGAGAAGCTTCGTGGCAGCACCAAGTGTAGTTGACATAAAGGTTCCTCCCGCGGCCGAATCTAACAAGTTCCGCGAGGTAAAGTTCAAGCCTGCATAAAAAGTTTGGATAACCATCCAAGTAGTCAAACCATGAGTAGGGCAGTTCTTGACAAGAGATTTCATACGTTCCCAAGCTTGGGCAACGTGTTCATTATCCAATTGTTTAAAATTCATTATGTTACTTCTTAGTTGGATAATTTTAGCAGGTGGATAGTATTTTCCAATAAAGGCATCTTTGCACTTGTCCCATGAATCTATGCTATTTCTAGGCAAAGATTGAAACCAAATTTTAGCTTCTCCTCTCAAGGAGAAAGGAAAAAGCTTAAGCTTAACAATATTACCATCTATTTCTTGGTACTTTTGCATATCACTAAGTTCAACAAAGTTGTTTAAGTGTAAAGCAGCATCATCTGCAGCACCGGAGAATTGGTCTTTCATGACTAAGTTCAGCAATGCAGGTTTAATTTCATAAGAAGGTGCTGAAGTCGCAGGTGTAGTGATAGACGTGCAAATAAAGTCATCGTTGTTATGACTAGTGAAGTCACACAACTTGGTGTTCTCGGTGGAACCCATAGTAGCAAGCAAGCAAGATAACTATTTTTGTGATTTTCGATAAAAGATACTAAAGCAAAAACTAAAAGGTAAACTAACAAGACTAAAAAGCAAAGGTAAAAGATAGCGTGCAACTCCCCTATCTTGAAGAGTGGAGTCCCCGACAACGGCTCCAGAAAACTTTGCTTGATGGCTTCTCGCCCCTCGTTGGTTACCCCAAGTGGATGGTTTGAGATGCAGTGTAGCGGAAGTTTTCCCTTGGCAAAGATACCAAGGATCGATTTCCCCTGAGACTCCAAGGTTCAATAAGAAGGTGTCAACTGCTAACGGCGCCAGATATTAGCAATCAACGTGGACCTGCACACAGATACAAATAACTTTGCTCCCAACGAGTACAGAGAGGTTGTCAATCCCTCCGGCCTTGTCGTTTACAAAGGATCAAACGCAAGTGATAATAGTGATAGGTATTGCTGCAAATAGTAAGTAAAAGCAGAAAGTAAATAGCGGATGTGATCAATGATGGTAATGTGGACCGGGATCCCATGATGTTCACTAGTGATGTCTCTCTCCCAAAAGACGATAAAACAGCTATGTGAGGTAAACAAATTACAGCTGGGCAATTGACAGAATTATGTGCGCAAACCAATGCTAACTATGTTGCAAGAAAGGTAGAGGTTCAAAGCATGGGCGGTACGCCAAGGCAAGTAGACCGAAATCCATCTACATCTACTACTAATCATCCACCTTGAGATATCTATCCAGAACATCTCGCTGGTATTAAGTTGCGAGTCCCACCCATAGTGTAAACTCAAAGCAACAGACAACTGCATTAAAAGAACTTTGTGTAAAGTAAACAATCCTTGCACCCGCGTGTACAAGCACCGTTGTTTTCCCCCTTGTGGCAACATCACATCCCCTAGACTCATGTTTCTGTCACTCAAGCTAGTCATCAAGGGGCATGAACCCACAATCGAGCATAACGTTCCCTCTTGGAGTCACTACCTACTACTTGGCCAAAGCAATAAATAGCAACGGAGAACATGCAAGAATTACTTAAGAACATAAATATAAAAGAGGTAAATCAAATATATTACTCAAACACAATCTGAACATAATCTCACAATCCATCGGATCCCAGCAAACTCAACATAGCAACAGCATAAGGATTACATATGTGCCTCGATCATGTAGGGCAGCTCACGAGGTCTAATTAGTGAAGCACAAGAAGGGGAGGAGAACATCACATAGCTACTGGTCATGGACCCATGGTCCAAGGGAGACTACTCACAACTCATCCGGGAGGCGTCCATGGTGGTGGAGAGGCTCCCGATGGTGATCCTCCCCTCCGGCAAGGTGCCGGGAAGAGTTCTCCTGGTGCTCCCGATCTTGGAAGCGCGACGGCGGCGGAACAGAGATGAGATCGCGAAAAAGGGTTCCGTCCTCGAGGGTTTTGGGACGCGATATAAATATATGCCAAAGGAGGGCATCAGCGGAGGCCTGGGGGGCCCAGGCGCCCCCCCCGGCGCGGCCAGGAGGGGGGCCGCGCCACCAGGGCACCTGGAGCCCTGGTGGCCCCCCTCCGGCCCTACTTCGGCCGTGTGGAATCTTCCGGAACGCTGATTTTTTATATAATTTATCCGGGATTTTTCTGGCAGTTTTCGTGACGGGAAAACCTGAAATACAAAAACAGCAGAAAACAGAAACTGGCACTGGGGTGCACTGAGTTAATAGGTTAGTCCAAATATGATCAAAAGTGTATGGAAGTGTATAAATATCATAGCAATATCACCCAAAAGAGGCATGGAGCAAGCAGAAATTATAGATACGTTTTAGACGTATCAGTTGTCCTGATGAATCCGACTGACATTTGGCTAATCTTTATTTTCTGCAGATCTACACCGAAATGTACTCGGTGCCCAACGGGGATCAGGTCCAGGAGGGCGAAGTGGGCGCGGGCGATCTTTCCGAGTGGAAGTCCGACGAAGAGACCGGAGAGGAGAGCGAGGACTCCAGCAGCAGCGAGGAGGTCAAGTCACCACCCCATGGCGAGAAGCGCTCCAAGGAAAAGCATGACCCAGAGGTCGTGCGCTCCCGAGCGGGCCCCTCCAGCTCCCAGGTGCAGAAGCGGGCTCGTACGGCCACTCCCGATCCGACCGAAAAGGCGCCCAAGCAGCCCAAGGTCGCTGCCGCCAAGCCCCGGAAGGTCCTACCGAAGATCAAGGTGGACGTCCCAATCGCCTCTACGTAAGTGTTGTTCTGTTTTATTTCTCCCTGCCTTTCGGAGGTCGACTTTGCCTTCGTCGACTCAGTTTCAAGGAAATTTTCAGTGCTGCTGCTTCTGCGACCTAGATGGATATCGACAAGGGTCGGGATGATGAGGAGACCGTGGATGCTACTACGTCCCGCGCAGGTGCGAGTTGTAGATCGTACTTTGATTTTTGACGGTTTGAACTGACGGTCGACTGAACTTCATAGTTGTCTTTTTTGAAGTGCCACGCCATGTCATAGAGCTCCCAGACGATGATGATGACGATGATGAGGAGCGCTCGGGAGTGACTCGATGACGAACGGGAAGGAAGGGCCGGAAGGCGCCCTCTGGCTCTGAGGCCCAGCAACAGGGAGACGTGGCCCGGACCATGGTCTCCTTTGCCGTTCATGTGTCGACTATCCGCATTTCTTCGTTCACTGGTCCGGCCATCGACCCAGCGCTTGCTCCGCCGTCTGTTCTCTTCTCCACCCATCACGTCCCGGAGGATCCCGTGGGCATAGCTCAAGAAGCCGTTCGTCAGGCTGGGCTGATGATGGAGAGGACGAAGGCGGCGTACGAGGCTAGCATGGCTGCTTACAACGCTAGCTCAGCCCTTCGGACCAATGTCCAGGTTTGTCTCTTCCGACTGATTTGCTGTATTGGTGTAGTCTTCAGTTTGAGAAATCTACTGCCTTGTTTGTGAGATGATGCCACACCCACTGGGTGCCTTGTCTTGTAGCTTTTAGCTTTTGTAGGCCGAACGATAGTACCACTGGGGGCACGCTCAGTGCGCCCAGTGGGTGTAGTCCCTGAGGCCATGGTCGACTGAAGTCAGTCGACCGTGGTCTTTAGAATGTGTCTTGTTTGTTCCATACTTTTCATGAGCTCGGGTCAGACTGATCTTGGCCGAGTGAGAACCAGTGGGGGCACGCTTAGTGCACCCACTGGTTGTAGCCCCCGAGACCGTGGTCGACTGCTAGTAGTCGGCCATGGTCTGATAATAGAACTTTTCCTCCTTTTTTTAATCGGGTCAGACTGATCTTGGCCGAGTGAGAACCAGTGGGGGCATGCACAGTGCACCCACTGGGTGTAGTCCCCGAGACTGCGGTTGAGTGTTTGACTCGACTGTAGTCTTAGAATTCTGATTTGTTGTGTTGATGCAGAGATCTTGTGAGTTCGGAGCCAAATTTGTGGATCTTGAGAAGAAGCAGGTCCAGCTTAATCTTGGCTTGCAGCTGGCTCGGGACCACTTGAAGAAGACTCAGGACGAAGCAGCTGGTAACTCACGCCAGCAACTCATCGACTGACCTTCGATAAGTATGCCCTATGTATCCTCATGTTCATCTGTCTAGTGACGTCTCTTGTAGAGCAACTGAAGGCGGCCCTAGAGCAGAAGGACCTCGACTTCTCGGCGGCGCGGTAAAGGGCACAGGAGAAAACTGAACTGGCGGAGCAAAAGATGGCTTCGGTCGGCGCGCTTGAAGCGGAGATCATCAGGTTGAAGAGTTCCCTCAACGCGACCAACCAAGAAGTGACTCGACTGAAGGGTGCCAAGAACGCCCTGAACAAGAAATCCGAGGGCCTCTTCTAGAAGAAGAACGAGCTGGAGGCTTATCTGAGCGACCTCACCAAGAAGTGGTATCTCGTTCTCGAAGGTATACCTCTTTTGCTCAGACTTAGTCGGATTGGTTGACCCATAACTTACTTGCTGACTCGACGTGTTCCTTATTTTGTAGAGTTCTGCCGCAACTTTGAAGAAGAGACTAGGCGGATCGAACCCGATCTGGACCCAAACAATTCCATTGTCATGGACGAAGCTTCCATGAATATCTTGAGGTTGGAGTCTCGCCTCACCGCCGCCACGGGTTACCTTAGTCGACTGAAAGCAGTGATGGCACGGATCGACGCCGCACACTGGAGGGGAGTCGTGCAAGAGAACGACCTCAAGGTCCTGATGACTCGACTGAATGAGATCCCTAGTCGAGTGCAGGAGTGGAAGAAGTCATCCGCCCGCTGTGGAGCCGACGGGGCGCTGTCTTTGGTCCGGGTGCACTACAAGGAGGTGAAGGAGAGGAGGCTTGCGGCGCTCAAGGTCGCCAATACGAAGGAGCTCTAGTTCCGGTCGTTCATGGAGACTTTCTTGGAAGCCGCCACCCATATCGCCAATGGGATCGACCTGGACCAGTTTGTTGCACCCGCGAGGCTGCCTCCTCCTGAGGTGTGAGTGAACTTTGATACTTTGATTCATTTTGCCGCGGAATGCCGAGTGATCCCGTAACCGTTAAACTCTTGTGGGCCCGTGGCCGAGGTACTCTTGCCCGAATCTTGTGGGACTTTAACTGGATTTGATTCCTTTTGCATTTGCTTGTTTTGCTTCCGACTCTTTCTGGCCGTTTGGATTTTGAGTCGACGTCTTGATGGCAACGTTGTGCTTGTGGCGGAGCTTGGAGGACCGCAGCTAAGCCCCGGAGTGAGAGAATTGCTCTTCACTCGGAGTAGATTGTGTAACTTAGGCGATTACGGGGTCGCAGTTAAGCCTCCGAGTGAGAGGGTTGCTCTTCACTCGGAGTAGGTTTTGTAACTTAGGTGATTACGAGCTACGTTGTACTTGTGGCGGAGCTCGGAAAACAGAGCCACGTTGTACTTATGGCGTAGCTCGGAGGACCGCGGCTAAACCCCCGAGTGAGAGGGTTGCTCTTCACTCGGAGTAGTTTTTGTAACTTAGGCGATTACGAGCTACGTTGTACTTGTGGCGGAGCTCGGAGGACAGAGCCACGTTGTACTTTTGGCATAGCTCGGAGGACCGCGGCTAAGCCCCCGAGCGAGAGGGTTGCTCTTCA
>LR738712.1:260957562-261127730 GCA_902687465.1 Secale cereale | reverse complement strand
GGCGATTACAAGCTACGTTGTACTTGTGGCGGAGCTTACAGGACAGAGCCACGTTGTACTTATGGCATAGCTCGGAGGACCGCAGCTAAGCCCCCGGGTGAGAGGGTAGCTCTTCACTCGGAGTAGTTTTTGTAACCTAGGCGATTACGGGATCGCAGCTAAGCCCCCGAATGAGAGGGTTGCTTTTCACTCTGAGTGGTTTTTGTAACTTAGGCGATTACAAGCTACGTTGTACCTGTGGCGGAGCTCGGAGGATAGATCAACGTTGTACTTATGGCGTAGCTCGGAGGACCACGGCTAAGCCCCCGAGTGAGAGGGTTGCTCTTCACTCGGAGTAGTTTTCGTAACTTAGGCGATTACGAGCTACATTGTACTTGTGTCGGAGCTCAAAGGATAGAGCCACGTTGTACTTATGGCGTAGCTCGGGGGACCGCAGCTAAGACTTTGAGTGAGAGGGTTGCTCTTCACTCGGAGTAGTTTTTGTAACTTAGGTGAATTGGGTTCGCGGCTAAGCCCCCGAGTGAGAGGGTTGCTCTTCACTCGGAGTAGTTTTTGTAACTTAGGTGAATCGGGTTCGCGACTAAGCAACCACTGGGGGGATTTGGAAGACCAGCATCTTAGAAACCAACAAACATTAAGGAATCATTGCAAACTTGTCTTTGAAACAACCTGGAAAATCTTTATTACAACTCGACTGTTCGAGCGCTTTAAGTGTAGAATCGGCAAAGCACGTCCGCGTTCCACGAACGAGGTTCATCTCTCTTCTTAGCGACGTTGTAGAGGTGATACGCTCCATTGTGCACCACTTTGGTGATGATGAAGGGGCCTTCCAAGCTGGGGCGAGCTTGTGCGGTCGTTTCTGATGCACTCGAAGAACCAGGTCTCCTTCCTGAAATGCTCGGCTTCGGACGTTGCGAGCATGGAATCGACGCATGTATTGTTGATAGATGGTCGACCGGATCAAGGCCATCTCACGTTCCTCCTCCAGGAGGTCGACTGCATCCTGACGAGCTTGCTCCGCTTCGGCCTCGGAGAAGAGTTCCACTCGGGGGGCATTATGCAACAAATCACTCGGCAGCACGGCTTCAGCTCCATAGACCATGAAGAAAGGGGTACGGTCAGTCGACCGATTTGGAGTTGTCCTCAGACCCCATAAGATAGATGGCAGTTCGGTCACCCAAGCTCCGGCGGCATGCTTGAGGTCACGCATGAGCCATGGCTTCAGGCCTTGGATAATCAAACCGTTCACTGTTTCTGCTTGTCCATTCGACTGCGGATGCGCTACGGAGGCATAGTCGACTCGTGTTCCTTGAGAGGAACAGAAAGCTCTGAATTCATCCGAGTCAATGTTGGAGCCGTTGTCCGTGATGATGCTATGAGGGACTCCATATCTGAATATTAATTCTCTGATGAAGCTGATGGCGGTGCTTGACTCAAGGTTCTTGATGGGCTTGGCCTCAATCCATTTGGTGAACTTGTCGACTGCCATGAGCAGGTGAGTGAATCCGCTTCTGCCAGTTTTGAAGGGGCCGACCATGTCCAAGCCCCAAACGACAAAGGGCCAAACTAGTGGAATGGTCTTCAGAGTAGACGCTGGCTTGTGGGACATGTTGGAGTAGAACTGGCAACCTTCGCACTTGTCCACGATATCATTAGCCATCTCGTTGGCCCGGGGCCAATAAAACCCAGCTCGGTACGCCTTGGCCACTATAGTCCGCGAGGAATCGTGGTGGCCACAAGTCCCCGAGTGAATCTCATTCAGAATCAGTCGACCCTCCTCGGGGGTGATGCAGCGCTAAGCGACTCCAGTGACACTCTCCCTGTAGAGTTGACCCTGAATGACGGTAAAAGCCTTGGATCGGCGGACGATCTGGCGTGCTTCTTCTTCATCTTCCGGGAGTTCTTGCCTGAGCAGATATGCTATGTATGCCATAGTCTAGTCGGGCGTAATCACTAAAATCTCCATGACCAGGTCGACCACCGCAGGTACTTCGACTTAAGTCAGATCAGACGCACTGACTCGCTGTGGGGGTTCCTTCGTGAAGGGGTCTTCTTTGACTGAGGTGTGCAGATGCTCCAGAAATACATTCTTGGGTATAGGCTTCCGAGTCGACACAATTTTCGCAAGATCATCAGCAAGCTGATTCTTTGCTCTCAGCATGTGATGGAGCTCTAAACCTTCAAACTTCTTTTCAAGCTTCCGTACTGCACTGCAATAATTGGTCATTGCCGGGCTCCTAACATGCCATTCCTTCATCACCTGGTTCACCACTAAGTCTGAATCGCTGTAGACCATCAGTTGACGGACGCAGAGTGAGATGGCCATACGCAATCCGTACGAAAGTGCCTCGTACTCAGCATCGTTGTTCGATGAGTCAAAGTGGATTTGAAGGACGTAACTGAGCTTGTCGCCCCTGGGAGATACCAGGACCACGCCTGCGCCGGATCCGTTCAACCTCTTGGATCCATCAAAGAACATAGTCCAGTGATCCGACTAAACTTGAGTCGGCAGCTCTTGTTCGATCCACTCAGCCACAAAATCTGCTATTGCCCGAGACTTGATGGCTTTCTTCGCTTCAACCTTGATATCTAGCGGAAGGAGTTCAATCGCCCATTTTGCCACTCGACCGGTTGCGTCTCGGTTGTTTAGGATTTCTGATAGTGTAGCGTCGCTGACGACTGAGATTGTATGATCCGAGAAGTAATGGGCAACCTTCTTTGCGGTCAAGTAAATCCCGTACACAAGCTTCTGGTAATGCGGGTACCTTTTCTTGGAGGGATTCAAAACTTTGGATATGTAATAGATTGGGCGTTGGACTTTGTAGGCCTTGCCTTCTTCTTCCCGCTCGACAGTGAGTACAATGCTGAAAACTTGTCCGATGGCTGCAATGTATAGTAAGAGAGGCTCTTTGCTGACTGGGGCAGCAAGCACCTGCCGGGTGGACTGCAGGGCTTTGAGCTCTTCAAACGTTGCTTCAGCTTCAGAATTCCGCTCGAAATTTTCTGATTTCTTCATCAGTCGGTAGAGAGGTAATGCCTTCTCACCGAGACGAGAAATGAATCGACTCAATGTGGACCAGTAAGCTTCTGGACATCGTGTACACGCTCGGGGCATTTCATTCGGAGGATGGTGCCGACCTTTTCGGGGTTGGCATTGATTCCTCGTTCAGAAACGAGAAAACCGAGTAACTTGCCGCCCGGAACTCCAAACTGTCAGGACCCCGATCCTAAGTCACACCGATCTAGCTTGTAACACATCATATCACTTTGCAGCCTCACCCAGTGTAACCCCAGGGGTGCCACCTTACCTTGCCCGGGACCGTTTGCGCATTTTGGCACACATATATGACAGTGTCGCTAGCATCCACATGATAGAGAACCCGGGCCGACATGGCTAGTTATAAACCAAAGGTGGCACTAAATTACAGAGACAGGCATCCATGACCCAGCAATGAACGTGCCGGTCATCAACGTATGAACCCAAGTCGGAGCAAGCTACATGGACTTAAAGGATCAACGCGTGACATTTCCCCTAAGGGACAGACACAGGAACGAAGAAGGACACATGTCGGCCAGCCTACGTGTTCCGAGCAGTAGCAAGCTACCAAGGCTCATTGGAAGCACTAGGAGGCATTTCCCTGTAAGATAGGCTACCAAAGGAAAACAACTATGTGTCGGATCCCACAGATACCAAGCATTTCAATCATACACACAATATGCTCAATATGTGCAAATACAACATTGCATCACAACAGAACTCTATGACTCAAATTACTTTATTTAAGAGGCTCCAAGAGCAATACATAACATATCCATACAGGTAGGGGTCACATGACCCAACACTCAAGTCATACAGTCATAAAAGCACAAGCGGATGCTAACATGTCTGAGTACAGACAACTTGGAAAATAAAACAGGCTTGGTGAAGCCTGACTATCTACAAGGCCCTTCACAAGCTCCAGATCTCCGTCTGGGTAGCAAGCTACTCGTCGACGTCAACGTCTATGTAGAACCCATCAGAAGGGGCAGGGTTCTCCTCTGCAACAGTTATTAAGCAAACATGGGTACAAAGGTACTCAGCAAGTCTTACAACAGAACCTATCCTACATGCAACATTATCAACTAGGGTAGTGGAGTTCATAGCAGAAAGCCAGCTTTGACTCTTGGCTAACCTATACTATGACTTTCAACAGATTCCAAGATAATACTACGTACACGAGTCCTCTACTCACCACAACAATACACCACCGTGGATCCTCTTCTGTCATCCTACGGAAGGGCCATCCACGGCACTCACACTTGTCTTGAGGCTTTTAGTAGTAACCTCCAACTTGTCTGTGAACTGTAAGAGTAACCAAGTAGTCTGTACCGCGACCAACGGCTATTCGAATAGATTGATAACCCTGCAGGGGTGTACTTCTTCACACACGCTTCCACCACTTATCGCCGTTTACTCGACATGTACTCGGCAACCTTCAAGCGGAAGCCCAGCGAGGGTGTCGGCCACGACCTGACTAACTACACAAGTCTCTCGTCCAGGTTTATCGCCTATTTGGGTTCCATCCGTGGGGAGATCCGGCCGTGGTGTCGCTCACGGCCCCAAACGATGTGTACAGGGTTCCCAAGTCACCAAACGGGCGCTCGATACACCCGGCCACGTACCTGTCGCATCACAGCCCACCCCGAGGGTCAGCGCTGCGCACGACCACCAGTAAACTACAAACACCAGAAACTAGTTGCAACTCCTGGACAGAGTACAAGGGCAGTTAATAAGCCGAGAGCGTCCGTTGGTTTTGGGCCCAATGCATGGTAGTAGCTGAAACTTGACCCACACATACAGATCTCGGGTCCTATGGACGGTTCCAATGAAACAACCCACCACGTACTCCTACATGGCCTTTCATCGATACCTTTACCAAACGTGTTCCACACTTCCCTCTCTTTCCCGATATGATCATTTCACTCTGATCCATCACCTAGATGAACCAGACCTGACACAACTCTAAGCATAGCAGACAAAATAAACAAATAGCATGGTGGATCACACATCACATGGCTCAAATAACTCCTACACATGCTAGTGGGTTTCAACTATTTACTGTGGCAATGACAGGTCATGCAAGGGAATAGGGTTCAACTACCGCAACAAGTAGCAGTTCACACGCTGTTGCCTTAATGCAATAAAAGAGAGCAGGAGCGAGAAGATAGGTTTGTATCGGAATGATCAATGATTGCTTGCGTGACAGAGTGGTTGTCGGGTACTGCTCTTCAGCTGGATACGCAGAAGTATCCTCGGGAGCAGGACCTACCACGGAGAACATCGGCGATACAATCAATAAGCAAACAAATGCAGCAATATGATGCATGCTCATGATATGGAAAGATGCATGTGTTTTGGGCTAATGCAACTATAAACAGAAGGGTTTGAGCCCATTTGAATCAAAGATTCAAATTGAATCCCAAACTATTATTTATTTAAGTGCATTATCATGTTTTAATGTATACAGCAAGGTTAGCTTGCTCAAACATGCATGAAACCAGTGCCATTAGAAAGATTGGATTTTTCTGATCAATTTTCATATATAAATCTTTTCCATCTGAGCTACTGTTGAATTTATATGATTTTTTGAAGTTTAAAGCATTTTCTGGAATTTCCTGAATTGTTTTAAATCAAATAATCCCAGAAAATCCTTTACTGTGTCAGCATGACATCATGCTGACGTCAGCAGGTCAACAGACCTGATCCAGGTCAAACCTGACTGGTGGGTCCCTCATGTCAATGTCTCTG
The DNA here is from genome assembly GCA_902687465.1 of Secale cereale. Classification (NCBI taxonomy): domain Eukaryota; kingdom Viridiplantae; phylum Streptophyta; class Magnoliopsida; order Poales; family Poaceae; genus Secale; species Secale cereale. Next base: position 261,121,942 of record LR738712.1, on the reverse strand, counting down.
GGCTAATCCCGGTCAAAACTTGAGTTGACTGGGTTTGACTAAGCAGTGGGGCCCACTGTCAGTGACTGTGGTGGTTAAACTAATCACCATTAGCTCCTAATTAACAGGTCACGTCAGCCCGCCGGAGTTTGGCCGGCGGCGACCATTTCGCACGGTGGTGACTCGCCGGAATCTTTGTTCTGGTGACCATTGGTCGCGCGGATGGGTCCTATGTGCTCCTGGTGATGCACCGCATCCAATGGTGCCACTGGTTGGTCGATTAGTCGCCGGAGTTGACGGCGATGAGCTCGTCCTCGGTGGCGCTCGCACGGAGTTGGCCAAGACGGCGTTGTGGTGCACGGTAGGAGGAGTTAGGGGTGGCGTTAGCTTGCTGGTGATCTGCTGGTCCTAGTGGCGTGCTCGGCTACGAGGCACAGCGCCTGTGGCCACGGCGGCGAGTTGGCCGGCGGCGGTGAGCTTCGGTCAGCAAGGGGACGGCGGCTAGAAGGCGTAATCAAGCCCGGGGAGATGGGGGTTCGAAGCGTGAGCTCACAGTGGTCGCAGAGGGCATCGAAGCGAGCTCGGGGAAGGTCAGACGACGACGTACGGGCGGCGGCGATCTCCGGTGCCGAAGGTTGAAGACGACGGCGGGGATGGCGTTGCAGGGCTTCTGGCATCGTGTGCGTCGGTGGGTGCGTCGGGGAGGCGAGGGGGTGGCTTAGGGCGCGGTGGCAGCGATCGGCGGCGACGAGGTTGCTCGGTGGAGCTCGGCGGAGGGGAGAGAGGAGGGGCAAGACACGGGGGAGAGTGAGAGAGGCGCCAGGGGGGTGCGTGGCGTCCAGGTCGTCGGGGGAGTGGCCAGGCAGGCAGGAGGTGGCCGGCGCGTCGGCGGCGCTCGCCAACGAGCTACTTCGTGCGCTGGCACGATGAAGAAGACGGGCGTGCCCCTGGTGGGCTGGGCCGTGCTGGGCCAGGCAGGTAAGTGGGCTCAGGTAAAACTCTAGTTCTTCCTTTTTTTCTATTTTCTTTCTGTTTCATTTCTTTTGCAACTTTGTTGAATTAATAAAAATGCTAGAACATTTTTATAGCTCATAAAACTAGTCATGCCCACTGTATATAATATGAACAGCATGGAACATTTTAGTTTATGATTATTTGGGCACACAAAATATTTTATAGCAGTTAAATGCCCAAATGCAAATACCATTTGAATTAATCCAGAGACCTTGGATGTCCTAGAAAATTGTGCACCATTTTTGCAGAGGTTTAAGACCAAGGTAGAAATGATGAACATTTCTGAAGGGCATTTTGGGTACATTGGAAAATATTTTATAAACCCTAATTGTTAGAAGAGGGGTGCTGGGGTTTCTGTCATTCCCATTTCAGGTTTCTGTGGAAAGTAAACATGATGCACACTCTAGCTAGTCCTAATGCAAGTACTGACTAGGGATGTGACCACTCACCCCCACTCAAAAGAATCGCGTCCCGAGATTCGGGTTCCTCCGGAAAGAGGGTGGGGTACTCAAGTCGAAGACGATCCTCTCTTTCCCAAGTAGCTTCACTCTCGGAATGATGTGACCATTGAACCTTGAGAAACTTAATATTGTGACGTCGAGTGGTACGCTCGGTTTGATCAAGAATACGAACGGGGTATTCTCGATATGTGAGATTGTCCTGGAGATCAAGCGTTTCGTGGTCCACTCCGCGGATAGGATCCGAGAAACAACGCCTGAGTTGAGATACATGGAAGACATCATGAACTCTGGAAAGGTGCGGTGGTAGTTCCAATTGGTTGGCAACTTCTCCTTGTTTGGCAAGAATGCGAAAAGGACCGATGTAACGAGGAGCCAATTTGCCTTTGATACCGAAGCGATGGGTTCCCTTAAGAGGAGTAACCCGAAGATAAGCCTTATCGCCGACTTCAAAAGTCATAGCCTTATGATGACTATCATATTGGCTCTTCTAGCGAGACTGGGCTGTTTTCAATTTCTCACGAACGATGCGAACTTGCTCTTCGGCTTCCTGGATCATATCCGGACCAAAGAATTGTCTTTCCCCGGTTTCTGGTCAGTTAAGAGGTGTTCGACACCTTCGTCCATATAAAATTTCAAAGGGAGCCTTGCCCAAGCTGGCTTGATAACTATTGTTATAAGCGAATTCGGCAAATGGAAGACACTTCTCCCAATCCATACCGAAAGAGATGACAGAGGCTCGAAGCATATCTTCCAGAATTTGATTGACTCGTTCCACTTGACCACTTGACTGAGGATGGAAGGCGGTGTTGAAAGAGGGATGAGTCCCCATAGCATTCTGAAAACTTTCCCAAAATCGTGAAGTGAAAAGACTTCCACGGTTTGAGTTAATCTCCAACGGCACACCATGAAGTGATACTATCCGAGAGATATACAAGTCTGCTAGGTGGCTAGCGGTAATACTCTCTCGAACAGGCAGGAAATGGGATACTTTGGAGAGGCGGTCGATAACGACGAAAATAGCATTATTCCCTTTCCTGGTCCTGGGAAACCCGGTAATGAAATCCATACCGATCTTATCCCATTTCCATTCAGGAATAGCTAAAGGTTGAAGGGTGCCAGCAGGCCGTTGATGCTCTGCTTTGACTCGACGAAAAACGTCGTAGTTAGCAATGAATTGAGCGATTTCTCTCTTCATCCTAGTCCACCAGAACCTCTGGCGTAGGCCCTGGTACATTTTGGTACTACCGGGATGAATCGTGAGACGAGATTCATGAGCCTCCTTAAGGATCAGCCGTCTCAGGTTTCGTACCTTAGGAACCACTAAGCGGTTGCTAAAGAGCACGACTCCTTGATCATCAATTGAGAAACATCTAGCGATTCCTTTCTTGATGTTCCTCTTGATACAGGAGATTCCCGGATCAACCTTCTGTGCTTTGATGACCTGGTCCATAAGGGTAGGTTTCGCCACCAAGGTGGAAAGGAATCCTCGAGGAACAATGTGAAGGTTAAGCTTTCGAAATTCCTCGTGGAGAAGTGGTTGCCCTTGTTGTAACATCAAGTTGTTACAATAAGACTTACAACTTAGTGCGTCAGCCATGACATTGGCCTTCCCAGGGGTGTAAGTGATTCCTAAGTCGTAATCTGTGAGCAACTCAACCGAACGTCTTTGCCTGAGATTTAGATCCGATTGGGTGAAGATGTATTTTAGACTTTGGTGATCAGTGAAGGTTTCACAGCGATTACCAAGAAGGTAATGTCGCCATGTTTTGAGTGCGTGGACTACAGCTACAAGCTCTAGATCATGTGTAGGATAGTTATCCTCATGTGGACGCAACTGCCGAGATGCGTAAGTGATCACTTGACGATCTTGCATGAGTATGCAACCTAGTCCTTGTCGCGAAGCGTCGCAGTAGATAATAAAGTCCTTGGAAAAGTCTGGTGGTACCAGTACGGGTGTAGATGTCAAGTGTCTTTTCAGTTCCTGAAAGCTGGACTCGCACTGTGGGGTCCACTCAAACTTTTTATCTTTCTTGAGGAGTTCAGTTAGAGGTATAGCAACCTTGGAGAAATTCTCGACGAAGCGTCGGCAATAGCTTGCTAAGCCAAGAAAACTCCTAACTTGCTTGACCGATTCAGGGGGAGTCCAATCAAGGACGGCTTGAACTCGCTTGGGATTGACGGCAATACCCTTACCAGAGATCACATGGCCTAGATAGGTCACTTCCGGTAACCAGAATTCACATTTATAGAATTTGGTATAAAGGCGGTGCTCTCGAAGTTTCGTCAATACTTGACTTAGATGCTCGGCATGATCTTTCTTGTTCTTGGAGTAGATGAGTATATCATCGAGGTATACCACGATGAATTTATCCAAATACTCCATGAATATAGAATTCATTAGCCGGGAGAAAGTGGCTGGGGCATTGGTTAACCCGAAGGACATGACGGTGTACTCGTATTGGACGTAGCGAGTAACAAAAGCCGTTTTAGGAATGTCCCCGTTCTTGATTTTGATTTGATGGTAGCCCAACCTCAAATCCATTTTGGAAAAGACTGAGGATCCAGCGAGCTGATCATACAGGTCGTTCATCCTGGGGAGCGGATACTTGTTCTTTATGGTGACCAGATTGACAGGTCGGTAATCTACAACCATCCGTTCCGTTCCATCCTTCTTCTTGACGAAGAGGATGGGACAAGCCCAAGGGGAAGAACTAGGACGGATGAAACCCTTTTTCAAGGACTCATCGAGTTGTTTCTTAATCTCAGCTAATTCTAGGGGTGCCATCTTATAAGGTCTCCTAGAGATTGGGACAGTTCCTGGAATAAGATCTATCACGAACTCGACATCTCTGTCAGGTGGAACACCTAGCAGTTCTTCTGGAAAAACATCCGGAAAGTCACGGACTACCAGAATATCTTCGAGTTCTGGTAGAGGGCTGGCATTAAGGGAGTAAAGGTGACGCTCAGCCATTCGGGTCAAGACATTGACTGTCTTGCCGGATGGGTGTGTAAGTTGAACGGTCCTAGTGTAGCAATCAATCTTGGCGTAATGAGTTGTCATCCAGTCCATACCCAAGATGATGTTTATGTCCGAGGACTTGAGAGCGATTAGTGATGCAAGGAAAACAAGTCTATCGACAAGAATTTCATTCCCATGGCTTACTCTAGAGGTTTGCCATCTAGAGCCGGGAGTTTGAATTTCCATGGTGGTGGGCATGTCACAAAAAGTCATGTTGTGCATCCGAGCATAGCTCTCAGATATGAACGAATGAGATGCTCCAATATCGAAAAGAACAGATGCCGGATGGTAGTTAACGAGAAGCATACCAGGGACGACGTTAGGATCCTCATAAGCTTCCTCAGCAGAGACATAGTTGACATGACCACGTGCAGTGGGGATTGGCTTGACATAGTTCACCTTGCCGGTTGGCTTACCACGGCCAACGGGTTTTCCTGGCTGGTTCTGAGGACACTCACGCATGTAGTGCCCCGGTTCTCCACACTTGAAGCATGTCACAGTGCCAATGCATGGAACAAAGTTGGTAGGTGGTCCTCCATAAGTCTTGACATGTGCATACTGTTGAGTTGGGCGAGGCGCCTCATAGGATGGCCTCGGTGTGTACTTGGGTGGCAGAGCAGTGTTAGGAACCCACACACGGCACTTGTGAGAGCCAGAGCCGGATGAGGAACCAAAGTCACGAGGATGCTTACGTGTGGCTTCGAAATCAGTCTGGCCCGTCTCAGCACTGATAGCTTTGTTCACCAACTTCTGGAAGGAGGTGCACTCGTGCAGACGTAGATCTCGGCGGAGTTCAGGGCTGAGTCCCTTGCGGAACCTCGCCTGCTTCTTGGCATCGGTTGATACTTTCTCAGGTGCATAGCGTGCCAAGTTGCCAAACTCACGACTATAGCCATCCACGGTTAACCGGCCCTGGGTGACATTGCAGAATTCCTCCCGCTTGCGATCCATGAGACCTTCCGGAATGTGATGTTCACAGAATTCCTCAGTGAACTCAGCCCAAGTAGTGATTTGGCCAGCAGAATGCATAGCCTCAAAGTTTTCCCACCATAGACTGGCAGGGCCCTCAAGATGGTAGGCGGCGTAGATAACCTTGTCAGCTTCGGCCACACGGGCAGAGTGTAGCTTGTGGGTGATACTACGAAGCCAGTCATCCGCATATAGAGGTTCAGTGGAATGATGGAACTTAGGTGGGCACATCTTGATAAAGTCATTGATTGACACCACGTCATTCCTCTGACGAAACCCAGTGTTCTGCTCTATGCGTTCCAGCAAACGGTTGGTCTCTCTCTTGTTCCGTTCTGCCTCGAGCATAACTTCAGCCAAGGAGGGTGGCTGGGGCAGATTCTCATCTCTAGCCCCACTAGCCTCACCCTGCTCCTGAGCAGCAGGAGTGCTGCGAGTGTTGACAATCCTAGGAAAACAAAACAACGGTTTAGACAAGGATGGCAAAAACTTGACATAGGAGTGCAGAATGTAATGGATGACACGGAATGCAGAGATGTTCATCCGTATGACATGGTAATATAGAAACTGCCATATATATACCAGTGGTCATACACACCATACATAGTTTAGTTCAAGCCAAGGCTAAAGTACAACTGCGGTGAAAGACGATACATCTCATCAGAGGCATTCCAAGCTCCTATACATTATTTAACTACACCTCTGGAAGTCAGTACACACTAAGTCATATTTGACAAGACGCGTAGGACTGTGGAAATACAACTACTACGATACTACTACTGCCACGGTCTAGCTCAGACATTCCCGTAGTAATCTTCGTAAAGATTACCACCGTAGCCTGGAAGTGGAACATATGGATCTTGAAACTCTCGAGCACTCGAAGGCTGTGGACCATAGGGACATGGATGTGGCCTCGGACCTGATGCTGGTGGTAACCGACGCCCACTTGGATGTGTAATACCCCCAACTTCACGCCAATCCATACGATCAGGCAGACGAGTCCGCACGGGGTACAAATCCCGCATATCCAGATACCCAGCGTGCATAGCAGGTGCAAGCCGTGTCAAAGTAGTCCAGTGGGCGGCTCGAGTGTTATACAACTCCATTCGGAGGGCACGGATCTCATGGTCCCTATCCTCCAGCATCTGAACAGTAGTCTGAAGCAGTGGCTCCTCATGAGCAACATCAGTATACAGACCAGTGTAGTAGCTTTCCTCTCCAAGAAGTGAGGCTGGCAGGTAACAGAACTCAGTGTTCAGCAGCAGGGTATTCCTAGCCCAGAGGATGGTCATCATCAAATAAGCGGCATGCTACACTGCCATCTCGATAGTAACTCCAAGTCCATAAGACCAATGGATGGGGTCATTAGCTCCGGGATATGAGGGGTATATCCGGGCTGTGCAGAAATACTGACTCTGATTGAAATCCCGGTACTGTTCCTCCATGGTGTACTCAGGATACCAGCGGTAACCGGTCTCAGTCAACACATGGACTAGCATGGCCGTGTGACCGGGCACATTAATGCACCGAGTCAGACGGACCACTTGGTGAGGTGTGCGGCCAGGCATCTGAAACACAAAGTAATGCAAAGACATTAGTATTTCTGAAAGAAATCGGGCAACATAACAACTGTAAATGCTCAAAAAAGATTTTGAGACATCATACAAATGGTAGCATAGCCACTCAACAATATCATATCAAGGTTCCGGGTCCAACTAATCATCATACTAAAGGGTAGAAACTGAACTGAGGCCTGAAACCAACAATCCTAAGAGTCTACGGATTAGTAACACGTGAACCTAGTAAGGATAAGAGGCCTAGTCCTAAACCCCCGTAGAAAAAATAGACTGACTCAGATCAGAAGGGCATAAGGTAAAGAAGTAAAAAGAGCCTTATGTTCCCTTCCACAATCAATTCCCCTACATATAACTAAGAATTTTTCTAGACTCAACATCGACCAGTTTGGCTTGAGAAACCTAGAGGCAGTCCGACTCTGATACCAACGCTGCCAGGACCCCGATCCCAAGTCAGACCGATCTAGCTTCTAACACGTCATATCACTTTGCGGCCTCACGCACGGTAAACCCACGGGTGCCACCTTACCTGGCCCGGGACCGTTTGCGCATTTTGGCACACGTATACGACAGTCTCGCTAGCATCCACATGATAGAGAACCCGGGCCGACATGGCTAGTTATAAACCAAAAGTGGCACTAAATTACAGAGACAGGCATCCATGACCCAGCAACGAACGTGTCGGTCATCAACGTATGAACCCAAGTCATAGCAAGCTACATGGACTTAAAGGATCAACGCGTGACATTTCCCCTAAGGGACAGACACAGGAACGAAGAAGGACACATGCCAGCGAGCCTACGTGTTCCGAGTAGTACCAAGCTACCAAGGATCATTGGAAGCACTAGGAGGCATTTCCCTGTAAGATAGGCTACCAAAGGAAAACAACTAGGTGTCGGATCCCACACATACCAAGCATTTCAATCATACACACAATATGCTCAATATGTGCAAATACAACATTGCATCACAACATAACTCTATGACTCAAAGTACTTTATTTAACAGGCTCCAAGAGCCATACATAACATATCCATACAGGTAGGGGTCACATGACCCAACACTCAAGTCATACAGTCATACAAGCACAAGCGGAAGCTAACATGTCTGAGTACAGACAACTTGGAAAATAAAACAGGCTTGGTGAAGCCTGACTATCTACAAGGCCCTTCACAAGCTCCAGATCTCCGTCTGGGTAGCAAGCTACTCGTCGACGTCAATGTCTATGTAGAACCCATCAGAAGGGACAGGGTTCTCCTCTGTAACAGTTATTAAGAAAACAAGAGTACAAAGGTACTCAGCAAGTCTTACAACAGAACCTATCATACATGCAACATTATCAACAAGGGTAGTGGAGTTCATAGCAGAAAGCCAGCTTTGACTCTTGGCTAACCTATACTACGACTTTCAACAGATTGCAAGATAATACTACGTACACGAGTCCTCTACTCACCACAACAATACACCACCGTGGATCCTCTTCTGTCATCCTACGGAAGGGCCATCCACGGCACTCACACTTGTCTTGAGGCTTTTAGTAGTAACCTTCAACTTGTCTATGAACTGTAAGAGTAACCAAGTAGTCCCTACCGCAAACAACGGCTATTCGAATAGATTGATAACCCTGCAGGGGTGTACTTCTTCACACACGCTTCCACCACTTATCGCCGTTTACTTGACATGTACTCGGCAACCTTCAAGCGGAAGCCCAGCGAGGGTGTCGGCCACGACCTGACTAACTACACAAGTCTCTCGTCCAGGTTTATCGCCTATTTGGGTTCCATCCGTGGGGAGATCCGGCCGGGGTGTCGCTCACGGCCCCAAACGATGTGTACAGGGTTCCCGAGTCACCAAACGGGCGCTCGGTACACCCGACCACGTACCTGTCGCATCACAGCCCACCCCGAGGGTCAGAGCTGCGCACGACCACCAGTAAACTACAAGCACCAGAAACTAGTTGCAACTCCTAGACAGAGTACAAGGGCAGTTAATAAGCCGAGAGGGTCCATTGGTTTCGGGCCCAATGCATGGTAGTAGCTGAAACTTGAACCACACATACAGATCTCGAGTCCTATGGATGGTTCCAATGAAACAACCCACTACGTACTCTTACATGGCCTTTCATCGATACCATTACCAAACGTGTTCCACACTTCCCTCTCTTTACCGATATGATCATTTCACTCTGATCCATCACCCAGATAAACCAGACCTGGCACAACTCTAAGCATAGCAGGCAACATAAACAAATAGCATGGTGGATCACACATCACATGGCTCAAACAACTCCTACACATGCTAGTGGGTTTCAACTATTTACTGTGGCAATGACAGGTCATGCAAGGGAATAGGGTTCAACTACCATAGCAAGTAGCAGTTCACACGCTGTTGCTTTAATGCAATAAAAGAGAGCAGGAGCGAGAAGATGGGTTTGTATCAGAGTGATCAATGATTGCTTTCCTGACAGAGTGGTTGTCGGGTACTGCTCTTCAGCTGGATACGCAGAAGTATCCTCGGGAGCAGGACCTAACACGGAGAACATCGGCGATACTATCAATAAGCAAACAAATGCAACAATATGATGCATGCTCTTGATATGGCAAGATGCATGTGTTTTGGGCTAATGCAACTATAAACAGAAGGGTTTGAGCCCATTTGAATCAAAGATTCAAATTGAATCCCAAACTATTATTTATTTAAGTGCATTATCATGTTTTAATGTATACATCAAGGTTAGCTTGCTCAAACATGCATGAAACTAGTGCCATTGGAAAGATTGGATTTTTCTGATCAATTTTCATATATAAATCTTTTCCATCTGAGCTACTGTTGAATTTATATGATTTTTTGAAGTTTAAAGCATTTTCTGGAATTTCCTGAATTGTTTTAAATCAAATAATCCTAGAAAATCCTTTACTACGTCAGCATGACATCATGCTAACGTCAGCAGGTCAACAGACCTAGGTCAAACCTGACTGGTGGGTCCCTCATGTCAGTGTCTCTGGGCTAATCCCGGTCAAAACTGGAGTTGACTGGGTTTGACTAAGCGGTGGGGCCCACTGTCAGTGACTGTGGTGGTTAAACTAATCACCATTAGCTCCTAATTAACAGGCCACGTGAGCCCGCCGGAGTTTGGCCGGCGGCGACCATTTCGCACAGAGGTGACTCGCCGGAATCTTGTTTTTACCACCATTGGTCGCGCGGATGGGTCCTATGTGCTCCTGGTGATGCACCTCATCCAATGGTGCCACTGGTTGGTCGATTGGTCACCGGAGTTGACGGCGATGAGCTCGTCCGCGGCGGCGCTCGCACGGAGTTGGCCGAGACGGTGTTGTGGTGGACGGGAGGAGGAGTTAGGGGTGGCGTTAGCTTGCTGGTGATCTGCTGGTCCTAGTGGCATGCTCGGCTGCGAGGCACAGTTCCTGTGGCCACGGCGACGAGTTGGCCGGTGGCGGTGAGCTTCGGTCAGCAAGCGGACGGCGGCTACAAGGCGTAATATAGCCCAGGGAGAGGGGGGTTCGAAGCGTGAGCTCACAGCGGTCGCAGAGGGCGTCGAAGCGAGCTCGGGGAAGGTCGGACGGTGACGTACGGGCGGCGGCGATCTCCGGTGCCGAAGTTTGAAGACGACGGCGGGGATGGCGTTGCAGGGCTTCTGGTGTCGTGTGCATCAGTGAGGAGATCCAGGACGATGCGGCAGAGCTAATGGGTGCGTCGGGGAGGTGAGGGGGTGGCTTAGAGCGCGGTGGCAGCGATCGGCGGCGACGATATCGCTCGGTGGAGCTCAGCGGAGGGGAGAGAGGAGGGGGAAGACACGGGGGAGAGTGAGAGAGGTGCCAGGGTGGTGCGTGGCGTCGGCTAGAGGCATCCAAGGCGTCGGGGGAGTAGCCAGGCAGGCAGGAGGTGGCCGGCGCGTCGGCGGCGCTCGCCACCGAGCTGCTTCGTGCGCTGGCACGGTGAAGAAGACAGACGTGCCCCTGGTGGGCTGTGCCGTGCTGGGCCAAGCAGGTAAGTGGGCTCAGGTAAAACTCTGCTTCTTCCTTTTTTTCTATTTTCTTTCTGTTTCATTTCTTTTGCAACTTTTTTTAATTAATAAAAATGCTAGAACATTTTTATAGCTCATAAAACTAGTCATGCCCACTGTATATAATATGAACAGTATGGAACATTTTAGTTTATGATTATTTGGGCACACAAAATATTTTATAGCAGTTCAATGCCCAAATGCAAATACCATACGAATTAATCCAGAGACCTTGGATGTCCTAGAAAATTGTGCACCATTTTGGCAGAGGTTTAAGACCAAGGCAGAAATGATGAACATTTTTGAAGGGCATTTTGGGTACATTGGAAAAGATTTTATCAAGCCCTAGTTGTTAGAAGAGGGGTGATGGGGTTTCTGTCATTCCCATTTGAAGTTTCTGTGGAAAGTAAACATGATGCACACTCTAGCTAGTCCTAATGCAAGTACTGACTAGGGAGGTGACACAAATGTACACTTCGATGGATTGAGCTTGATATCATATCTTCTCAAATTTGCAAATGTCTCGATGAGGTCAGTCAACAGGTCGGAACCTTTCCGCGACTTGACCATGATGTCATCCATGTATGCTTCGACGTTCCGACTGATTTGCTTCAGCAGGCACTTCTGGATCATGCGCATGAAGGTAGCACCGACATTCTTGAGACCAAACGGCATGGTGACATATCAGAAACACCCGAACGGGGTGATGAAAGCTGTCTTGATTTCAATGGGTCCAAATAGTCGGATCTGATGGTACCCGGAATACGCGTCCAGAAAGGACAAACGCTCGCATCTCGCAGTCGAGTCGACTATCTGATCGATGCGGGGGGAGAGGAAAATGATCCTTCGGCAGGCCTGATTGATATGCTTGAAATCGATGCACATGCGGAGAGACTTGTCCTTCTTGGGGACCATGACTACTTTGGTGAGCCACTCGGAGTGGTAGATCTCGCGGATGAACTCAGCTGCCAGAAGCCGAGCCACTTCCTCGCCAATTGCCTTTCTTTTCTCCGGGGTGGACCGACGGAGATGTTCCTTCACAGGCTTCACTTTTGGGTCGACTCGCAAATGGTGCTCAGCCAGTCCCCTGGGTACACCTGGCATGTCAGATGGTTTCCATGCGAAGATGTCCAAGTTCTCACGGAGGAACTGGATGAGCGCTTCTTCCTATTTGTTGTCGAGTGTAGTGAAAATGTTGGTCGGTGCTGCATTAGGGTCGGTGGGGTGGATGTGTAAAGGCTTTGTCTCCCGGGCTGACTGAAAAGTTGACTCGGAAGCTGTCTTCTTGGCCAGCAGCACGTCACTCGGATCCACTTTTTTCTGGTACTCCTCCATCTCTACTGTTGCCATCTGCTCGACAGCGATCTTCGAGCCTTTCTGGAAGCATTCTTCCGTTTTCTGACGGTTCCCAGTGACGGTTATAACGTCGTTGGGTCCCGGCTTCTTCAGCTTGAGGTACACATAACACGGTCGAGCCATGAACCTGGCGTAGGCGGGCCTACCCAGAATGGCATGTTAAGCGGTGTTGAAGTCCACCACTTCAAACGTCAGCTTCTCTTTGCGAAAATTCTTCGAGTCGCCAAAGACTACGTCGAGCGCGATTTGGCCATGTGAGTCGGCCTTCTACCCGGGGATGACCCCGTGGAACCTCATGTTGCTTTCACTCAGCTTGAACATCGGGATGCTCATATCCCGGAGGGTTGCTGCATACAGAATATTCAAAGCACTTCCTCCATCCATCAGGACCCTGGTCAAACTCGTGCCCTCGACCACTCGGTCGACCACCAGCGCCTGCCGCCGAGGAGTAGCAATGTGCGCAGGGTGATCGGACTGGTCGAATGTGATGGGGGTCTTGGACCATTTCAGGTACGTGGTTGTTGCCGGGGCAACCATGTTGACCTCTCTGTTGATCACTTTCAGTCGACTTTTGCTCTCGACATCAGCAAAAATCACCAGAGTGGAGTTGATCTGGGGGAAACCTCCACCCCCTTCTTTGGCTTCGGTAACCTCTAATTTCTTTTCCTTCTCAGTCGACTGATCCTTCTGGAAGTTTTGGATCAGGAGCCAGCACTATCGAGTGGTGTGCTTGGGATAAACCAAGTTCCCCTCTTCATCTTTCTTCGTGTGAATAGGACACGGCTGGTCGAGTACATCATTCCCAGCTTGATCCTTTACTTTCTTGGGGACCTAGGGCCCCTTGGGCTTTCCTTTGCCTTTCCCTTGGTTGACCACTGCAGCCTCGACCTGAACAGCTGGCTCAGCCTTGCGCTTGGGTTTCCGATTGGAGTTCAGATCATCTTGTCCGACTGGTTTCTTGCCACTGCGGATTCGATCGACCTCTTCGCCGTTGGCGTACCGACTGGTTATCTCCATCATCCGGGACAGGGACATATCGCCCGTCTAACCAAACTTCAAATTCAGCTCTCGGTATCACACGCCCTCCTTGAAGGCGCAGACTGCTTAGTGTTCAGACACATTCTCCACCGTGTGATGCAAGGTGGTCCATCGCTATATGTAATCCCTCAGGATTTCATTCGGCTTCTGTACACAATGTTGTAGCTCCGCGAGACCTGCGGGCCCTTTGAATGTGCCTTCGAAGGTCCGAATAAACACTCGGGCCAGCTCTTCCCAACTGTATATGCTCCCAGGGGCCAACTGATTAAGCCACGCCCAAGCTGAACCGCCCAACATTAGAGCAAGGTGTTTCATTGCTACGTCGTCGTTGCCGCCTCCAATCTACACAGCCACTCGGTAATCTTCGAGCCAGGTGTCTGGTTTTGACTCGCCGGTGAACTTATTTGCCCCCGCCGCCAACCTGAAGTTCGGGGGGATCTCAGCGGCCCTAATGGCACTGCTAAAACACTCAGGCCCAGAGACGGATGCTCGGCTTCCACTCGGACAATCTTTGCCTTTCTCTTCTCTGAACGCCTTGTTCCGGTCGACCAACCCATGCACAAGGATAGACCTTGCATCGAAGCCGAGCCTTTGGGGATCTGGGGGAATCCTCCGCTTGTCGTCGCGTAAGCGCCTGCCCTCGTGTCGCCTGGGCGAGAACAATCCGCTTTGCGGTGGAGGCGTGGGCACTCGACGGTGGTCGTGATGATCGGGTCGATGGTCATACTTCTCGTCATTCCGACCAGAGATGTCGATCTTGATGTGGGCCACGATCCTCACGCTTCGGAGGCGATCTAGGACTGTGGGCTGACCAAACGGTGTCTACAGCCACCGATCTGCTGTGAATCCTGTTGCGCGACTGAGAAACAACCGCGTTCTGCTCCCTAGCCGTTCGGAGCAACGCCCGGATCTGCTGTAGGCCTCTCCCAGCCTCTGACTATGATGGTTGAATAGACTCTGCGATGCGAGCCGCTGCTTCGAGGTTCTGGACAGGCGTACGGAACACCTGACTGTCACGCGGGAACGATTGCCGCGGTCATCGACTGGACTCGGGGACCAGTCGGCGGGCCCGTTCATCGAGTGCACGCTGGATATTCTACAAGCGCGCGCGCTCAGCCACGATGGCCAAGCGCGTGGCTTCCAGGGCCTGAGCCTCTGGAGTATCCCCCACGATGGGGGTGAAGAGCGCGTCCTCATTGCAGCGGGAGAGCTTGTCCCTCTTCTCGATAGTGAGGGGTTGGGGAATGTACCCGTCGTGGTCGAATGAATGACCGTCGCCGCTGCCGCCGTCACCACCACGAGGGAATCCTGGAGGGCTGCGGCGGGAGTTGACCATGAGGACTTCTACCGTGGGATCGCTGCTCCCGCATTCGGAAACTGAATCTACGAGCTCGTCCGACGGATCGACCGGCCCGTAGAGATAATCGTCGGGCTCAATGGTCGCGACTTGAGGGGTGGCCGCCTGGCGGGCCACTGCGTGTTTCACCCACCGCTGGAGCCGCGAGCGACCGGATCGCTTGCGACGGCGTCCGGCGGGGACGATGGATGATGTAGGAATTGGTAGGTACTGAGTCGACGGCTACCGAAGAAGGACGCCATAGGCGCTGACATGGAAGTATGCAGCCCCGCGGACGGGCAGTGCCTCAACATCGAGGGGAGCCTCCTGGAGCCAAGCGGAGTCGTTGGCGATGAAGACGAGTGCGCCGAGTCGGATCTCGCCGCCCAACGACAGACCACCACCGGAAACCATGACGAAGGAGGTCGGAGAAAAGTTTGCAACCTCACCAGAAGTCGCGAAGACGCCTTGCCCCATGGTGGGTGCCAACTGTCGTGGTTCTAAGTCTGACAGTACGAGTAGGGGTACGTAAGAGGAGGCAAGGCACTGGCTATGGTGAGATTGTACGCAAGATGTATACGAGTTCATGCCCTTCTCGGAGGAAGTAACAGCCCTACGTCTCGGTGCCCGGAGGCGGTCGACTGAAATATGTATGTGTGTGTGTGTGTTACAGGGGGTGCGAACCCTTGTACTGGAGGAGGGGGTGGCTTATATAGTGTGCCAGGACCCCAGCCATGCTCCATGTTACTAAGGGTTCAATGTACATAAAGGCAGGCATTACTGATAACGCCTGTAGTAAAGAGTAATAAAGGCATTCACTCCAGTGGAGTGAATACCAGACCGTTGCTGTCCTAAGGGACCTTTGACCTTCGGGGGTCGAGTGCCTTGGATGGGTCGAGTGAAGTTGAGTCATCTGGTTCGTGGTGTACAGTCGAGTGGGATGCCTTCTTGGGCTGTCTCAGTCGACTGTCCTTGTTACCATCGGTTTGTCTTTTGAACTTCTGGGGTAGTGACCTTGGGTGGGGTATCTTGGTCAGGCTTGTGACCCTACCCTAGGTTCGTATCCTCGTCAATCGGTCCCACCGAGTTTGGTAAATTGTGTGTAACGGTTAGATTTTGTGTGGAGGCTATATATACCCCTCCACCCACTCTTCACTCGTGTAGAGAGCCATCAGAACATACCTACACTTCCATCATACATGTTCTGAGAAAGAACCACCTACTCAAGTTTTGAGATCAAGATATTCCATTCCAACCATATAAATCTTGTTCTCTAGCCTTCCTCAAGTTGCTTTCCACTCAAATCATTCTTCCAGCATATCCAAATCTGTCATTTGAAGCATTTGAGCAAGGAGTTCATCATCAACACACCGTCTATTACCTTTTGGAGAGTGGTGTCTCCTAGATTGGTTAGGTGTCACTTGGGAGCCTCCGACAAGATTGTGGGGTTGAACCAAGGAGTTTGTACGGGCAAGGAGATCACCTACTTCATGAAGATCTACCCTAGGGAGGCAAGTCCTTCGTGGGAGATGGCCATGGTGGAATAGACAAGGTTGATTCTTCATGGACCCTTCGTGGGTGGAGCCCTCCGTAGACTCGCGCAGCCCTTACCCTTCGTGGGTTGAAGTCTCCATCAACATGGATGTACGATAGCACCACCTATCAGAACCACGACAAAAACATCCTTTTCTTCACTTGCGTTTGCTCCCTTCAAACTCCTCCCTTTACCTTCATATGCAATTGCTTTACATTCCGCTGCTATACTCTTAGAATTGCATGTGTTGGTTGATGGCTTGACTTGTGCTAAGTTGCTAAAATCTGCCAAGAACTAAAATTGGGAAAGGCTAGATTTTGCTTTAGTCAAGTGGTCAAAGTTGCATGCTTTACTTCACAATACCTATATACTCTTGTTATGCATGCTTGTTGTGTATTGTGAAAGTTAAACATGTGCTAAATCTTCACTGCAACTTCAAGTATTTTAAAATCTTCCACTTTTCTGGCTAGAGTCTATTCACCCCCCTCTAGACACATACTCTTCTCGATCCTTTCAATTGGTATCAGAGCATTGGTCTCCATTGCTTTGGTTTAATCACCATTGGAGGAAAATGGATGAGTCTACGTTGGGGAGTATTAGATGTACAGTGCCTATGCTTGATGGTGAGTACTTTCATGAATGAAAAAATGAGATGCTTGAGATCTTCAATGAATATCGTTTGAGCAAGTACATTGATAATCCTTGTATGCCCCGCATTGATGCTTCGAATCCTACTTTCGATGAGAAACTTGGGATGGTTCGAAATCTTAGGACTGTTAATCTTATGACTAGAGGATTGCCTAGAAACTTGCTTGTATGTTTGCCAACTTTTGAATGTTCTTATACTACATGGAGATTTCTAGAGGAACGATTAACAAATGATTCCTTGAAAAATATGGATGAGATTCTCCATAAGTCTATTGCCTTAAATAAGATGAGTACTAGTGATCCTAAGTTTGGTGATTGTTTGTTTGAGAATCATGAACTCATGCGTGCCAAAGGAGATGTTGGAATAATGAGCAATATCAATTCAGAAGTCATTAGAATTCATAAAGATGAACATTGTTAGAGTCATACTTCTATTGAATCACTCTCTCCAGGTGTTGATCAATCACATGACGATGAGGAACATGGATACTACGATGAGGATGATCTTGATGAACAAATGAGACATTTCGGTCTTATGGCAAATCTTCATGGTTACACAACCGGAGGAAAGGAATGGGTGCTTGATAGTGGTTGCACGGATCACATGACTAGAGATAAAGACATGTTTGATGAGCTTGCTAGAAATGATGGTCCACTAAAGTATGTTACCTTTGGTGACAACTCTAAGGGTAAAGTTGTTGGCCTTGATAAGGTGGCCATATCCAACGATAGCTCAATTAAGAATGCCATGCTTGTAGAATCTCTCGAATATAATCTTCTCTCCATGTCTAGATTAGCCGATTTTGGTTTAAATGTGCTATTCACTCACGTTGATGGCCAAGTCTTTCGTAGAGATAATTATAATATGGTATTTACCGGCATTCCTAGAGGTGACCTATACATTGTTGACTTCACTAACAAAGCCCAACCACACACTTATTTTATTGCTAAATCTTCTAAAGGTTGGTTGTGTCATCGAAGGTTAGGTCATGTCGGCATGAGAAATCTTGATAAGCTAATTTAAAGGTGATCATATCCTTGGTGTTAAAGATGTTATATTTGACAAGGATAGACTTTGTAGTGCTTGTCAAGCCGGAAAACAAGTTGGAGGAAGTCATCCCGTGAAGAACATCATGACTACTAGAAGACCACTTGAGCTACTTCACATATATCTTTTTGGTCCCAATGCTTACAAAAGCCTCGGTGGTAACTCTTTTGGAGTAGTCATTGTTGATGATTTTTCAAGATTTACGTGGGTGTTCTTTCTTGATGATAAATTGCAGGTCCAAAAGATCTTCAAAAACTTTGCTAGGACGGCCCAAAATCAATTTGAAGTGAAGATAAAAAATGTTCGCAGCGACAACGGAACGGAGTTCAAGAACGCAAATGTAGATACCTTTCTTGACGAAGAAGGGATTTCACATGAGTTCTTAGCTACGTACATGCCTCAACAAAATGGAGTTGTTGAGAGGAAGAACCGTACACTCATCAAAATGGCAAGAACGATGATTGACGAATACAAGACGCCAATACATTTTTGGGCGAAAGTGGTTGAGACAACTTGTCATGCAACCAATCACTTGTATCTTCACAAGCTTCTCGGCAAGACGACATACGAGCTTCTCACCGGTAACAAACCCCAAGTTGGATACTTTTGAGTATTCGGCTCAAAGTGCTACATTCTTAATAAGCATCGTCGTTCTAAATTTGCTCCTAAATCTCATGAAAGTTTCCCACTTGGTTATGGCTCAAACTCTCACACTTACCGTGTCTACAACAATTTCGCCCGAAAGGTTGAAGAGATGGTAGATGTGAAGTTTGATGAATCTAACAGCTCGCAAATAGAGCAATTGACAATTGATGTAGGAGATAAAGATCCTTCGGAAGCAATTCAAGACTTGTCTATTGGCATGCTCCTCCAACGAAGGTGAAAGAGAGTACTTCATCTGTCCATTTGGAACCTCCTACTTCACGACAAGGTGAACCAAAAGTTGGCTTGGAGGCATCCACAAGTGGGACACGCCATGACGAAGGAACCGAGGATGTGCATGATATGTCTCCAACATATCTATTTTTCCAGACACTTTTGCCCTTTTTGGACTCTAACTTGCATGATTTGGATGGAACTAACCCGGACTGACGCTATTTTCAGCAGAATTGCCATGGTGTTATTTTTGTGCAGAAATAAAAGTTCTTGGAATGACCTGAAATTCAACGGAGAATTATTTTGGAATATATAAAAAATATATGCGGAAAGAACCAGACCAGGGGGACCACACCCTGACCACGAGGGTGATGGGCTCGCCCCCTGCCTCGTGGCCCCCCTGTTGCTCCACCAACATATCCCCTGACTCCATATATTCACTTTCGGGGAGAAAAAAATCAGAGAGAAGGTATTATCGTGTTTTACGATATGGAGCCGCCGCCAAGCCCTAATCTCTCTCGGGATGGCTGATCTGGAGTCCGTTCGGGGCTCCGGAGAGTGGAGATCATCACCGTCATCATCATAAACCTTCCTCCATCACGAATTCCTTGATGCTCACCGACATGCGTGAGTAATCCCATCGTTGGCTTGCTGGACGGTGATGGGTTGAATGAGATTTACCATGTAATCGAGTTAGTTTTGTTAGGGTTTGATCCCTAGTATCCACTATGTTCTAAGATTGATGTTGCTATTACTTTGCCATGCTCAATGCTTGTCACTAGGGCCCGAGTGCCATAATTTCAGATCTGAACCTATTATGATTTCATGAATATAGTGTGCTCTTGATCCTATCTTGCAAGTCAATAGTCATCTACTATGTGTTATGATCCGGCAACCCCGAAGTGACAATAGTCGGACCACTCCCGGTGATGACCGTAGTTTGAGGAGTTCATGTATTCACTATGTGTTAATGATTTGGTCCGGTACTCTATTAAAAGGAGGCTTTAATATCCCTTAGTTTCCAACAGGACTCCGCTGCCACGGGAGGGTAGGACAAAAGATGTCATGCAAGTTCTTTTGCATAAGCACGTATGACTATATTCGGAATGCATGCCTACATTACATAGATGAACTGGAGCTAGTTCTGTATCACCCTATGTTATAACTATTACATGAGGAATCGCATCCGACATAATTATCCATCACTGATCCAACGCCTACGAGCTTTTCACATATTGCTTGTTGCTTATTGTCTTTTTCGCTGCTACTGTTACAACCACTACAAAAACACTATCGCTACTTTTGCTACCGTTACCGTTACTTCCATATTACCTTGCTGCAGATACTAAGTTTCCAGGTGTGGTTGAATTGACAACTCATCTTATAATACTTGAGAGTATTCTTTGGCTCCCCTTGTGTCGAATCAATAAATTTGGGTTGAATACTTTACCGTCGAAAACTGTTGCGATCCCCTACACTTGTGGGTTATCAAGACTTTTTGTTGGCGTCGTTGCCGGGGAGCATAGCTATATTCTTTAAGTCACATGGGATATATATCTGTTGATCACTATGAAGAACTTGAAAGACTCAAAAACCAAGATATTTCCCTCAACTGTGAGGGAGGTAAGGAACTGCCATCTAGCTCTGCACTTGATTCACCCACTGTTATGAGTAAATTCGCGACACCTATGCCTGCTATTGAATCTGATATGTCACATGTTCTTGATGATGCCACTTCTGCTATGTATGATGAAACTACTTCTATGCTTGATAATACTGTGCCACTAGGTGAATTTCTAGGTTAGGGAGAATGCAAATATTGAAACTAATAATATTGATGAAAGTGATGATGAAGATTCTCCCCCTAGATATTAATTGCCTGTTATTCCTGAGGGTTATGTTATGGATGAAGAAATTGCTAGAGACTTTCTTGCTTGCAATGATAGATATGATCTTAAAAAATTATTAGCTAAGCTGAAAGAAAAGTCCTTGAATGCTAGAATGAAATATGACCCTGCTTTTGCTACTTCACCTATCTTTGTTACTGATAAGGGTTATTGTTTCTCTGTTGATCCTGAGTTAATAACTTTGGTTGAATCTCATCCTTTCCATGGCTATGTATCTGACACTGTTGTGGCACATATTACTAAGTTGAATGATATAGCCACCCTGTTTCCAATGAGGAAAAGATTCGTTATTACTATATCCTTAAGTTATTTCCGTTCTTGTTAAAGGGTGATGCTAAGACATGGTTTAATTCTCTTGATCCTGGTTGTGTGCGTAGTCCCCGGGATATGATTTATTACTTCTCTGCTAAATATTTTCCCGCTCATAAGAAACAAGCTGCCTTACGAGAAATATATAATTTTGTGCAAATTGAAGAAGAGATTCTCCCACAAGCTTGGGGGAGGCTTCTCTAATTACTTAATGCTTTGCCTCATCATCCTCTTCGGAGGAATGAAATACTTGATGTCTTTTATAATGGACTAACCGATGCTTCCAGAGACCACATGGATAGTTGTGCTGGTTGTGTTTGTTGGGGAACGTAGTATTTTAAAATTTTCCTACGATCACGCAAGATCTATCTACCAGATGCATAGCAACGAGAGGGAAGAGTGTGTCTACGTACCCTCGTAGACCGGGAGCGGAAGCGTCAAGTGACGCGGTTGATGTTGTCGAACTTCTTCGCGATCCAACCGATCAAGCACCGAACGTACAGCACCTCCGCGTTCAGCACACGTTCAGCTTGATGACGTCCCACGAGCTCTTGATCCAGTTGAGATTTACGGGAGAGTTTCGTCAGCACGACGGCGTGGTGACGGATATGATGTGTTCACCGGCGCAGGGCTTCGCCTAAGCTCCGCGACGGTACGACCGAGGTGTGATTCTGTGGAGGGGGGCACCGCACACGGCTAAAACAATTCAACTTTTGTGTCTTTGGGTGCCCCCCTGCCCCCGTATATAAAGGAGCAAGGGAGGGAGGCCGGCCAACCTCTCCTCGTGCGGCTAGGGAAGGAGTCCTACTAGGAATAGGATTGCAATCCTATTCCTAGTAGGATTCACCGAAAGGAAGAAGGGGGAAAGGAATAGGAGAGGTGGCGCCCCCCCAATCCTAGTCCAACTAGGATTCCTAGGTGGGGGCGCCGGCCAGCCCTATGGGCTGCCTCTCTCTCACCCTTTAGGCCCACTATGGACCATCCCCTCTCGTAGGGGGTTCCGGTAACCCCCTCCGGCATTCCCGATAAATCTGAAACTTTTCCGGTATACTTCCGGTGTCCGAATATAGCCGTCCAATATATCAATCTTTATGTCTCGGACATTCCGAGACTCCTCGTTATGTCCGTGATCTCATCCGGGACTCCGAACTACCTTCGGTACATCAATACTCAAAAACTCATAATACCGATCGTCATCAAACGTTAAGCGTGCGGACCCTACGGGTTCAAGAACTATGTAGACATGACCGAGACTCATCTCCGGTCAATAACCAATAGCGGAACCTGGATGTTCATATTGGCTCCTACATATTCTACGAAGATCTTTTATCGGTCAGAACCGCATAACAACATACGTTGTTCCTTTTGTCAAACGGTATGTTACTTGCCCGAGATTCGATCATCGGTATCTTTATACCTAGTTCAATCTCGTTTACCGGCAAGTCACTTTACTCGTTCCGTAACACATCATCTCGTGACTAACTCATTAGTCTTTTGCTTGCTTGCAAGGCTTATTGTGATGTGTGTTACCGAGAGGGCCCAGAGATACCTCTCCGACACTCGGAGTGACAAATCCTAATCTTGATCTATGCCAACACCACAAATACTTTCGGAGACACCTGTAGAGCATCTTTATGATCACCCAGTTACGTTGTGACGTTTGATAGCTCACAAGGTGTTCCTACGGTATTCGGGAGTTGCATAATCTCATAGTCATAGGAACATGTATAAGTTATGAAGAAAGCAATAGCAGTTAAACTAAACGATCATAGTGCTATGCTAACGGATGGGTCTTGTCCATCACATCATTCTCCTAATTATGTGATCCCGTTGATCAAATGACAACTCATGTCTATGGCTAGGAAACATAACCATCTTTGATCAATGAGCTAGTCTAGTAGAGGCATACTAGGGACATACTGTTTTGTCTATGTATTCACACATGTACTAAGTTTCCGGTTAATACAATTCTAGCATGAATAAAAGACATTTATCATGATATAAGGAAATACAAATAACATATTTATTATTGCCTCTAGGGCATATTTCCTTCAGTCTCCCACTTGAACTAGAGTCAATAATCTAGCTCACATCGCCATGTGATTTAATACTGATAGTTCACATGTTATGTGAATAACACCCATAGTTCACATCGCCATGTGACTAACACCCGAAGGGTTTACTAGAGTCAATAATCTAGTTCACATTGTTATGTGATTAATACCCAAGAGTAATAAGGTGTGATCATGTTTTTTCTTGTGAGAGAAGTTTAGTCAACGGGTCTGTCACATTCAGATCCGTATGTATTTCGCAAATTTCTATGTCTACAATGCTCTGCATAAAGCTACTCTAGCTAATTGCTCCCACTTTCAATATGCATCCAGATTGATACTTAGAGTCATCTGAATTTAGTGTCAAAGTTTGCATCGGCGTAACCCTTTACGACGAACTCTTTATCACCTCCATAATCGAGAAACATTTCCTTAGTCATCCAATTACTAAGGATAATTTTGACTGCTGTACAGTGATCTACTCCTGGATCACTATTGTACCTCCCTGTCAAACTCTTGGCAAGGTACACAACGTGTTTTGTACACAGCATGGCATACTTTATAGAACCTATGGCTGAGGCATAGGGAATGACTTTCATTCTCTCTATATTTTTCTGCCGTGGTCTGGCTTTGAGTCTTACTCAACTTCACACCTTACAAATCAGGCAAGAACTTCTTCTTTGACTGATCCATTTTGAACTACTTCAAAATTTTATCAAGGTATGTACTCATCGAAAGTTTTATTAAGCGTCTTGATCTATCTATATAGATTCTTGATGCTCAATATGTAAGCAGCTTCACCGAGGTCTTTCTTTGAAAAACTCCTTTCAAACATTCCTTTATGCTTTCCACAAAATTCTACATCATTTCCGATCGATAATATGTCATTCACATATACTTATCAGCAAGGTTGTAGTGCTCCCACTCTCTTCTTGTAAATACAGGCTTCTCCAAAAGTCTGTATAAAACCATATGCTTTGATCACCTCATCAAAGCGTATATTCCAACTCCGAGATGCTTGCACTAGTCCATAGATGGATCGCTGGAGCTTGCATAATTTGTTAGCACCTTTTGGATCGACAAAACCTTCTGGTTGTATCATATACAACTCTTCTTTGAGATATCCATTCAGGAATGTAGTTTTGACATCCATTTGCCAGATTTCATAATCATAAAATGCGGCAATTGCTAACATGATTCGGACAGACTTAAGCATCGCTACAGGTGAGAAAGTCTCATCGTAGTCAACTCTTTGAACTTGTCGAAAACCTTTCGCAACAAGTCGAGCTTTGTAAACAGTAATATTACCGTCTGCGTCGGTCTTCCTCTTGAAGATCCATTTATTTTCGATGGCTTGCCGATCATCGGGCAAGTCAACCAAAGTCCACACTTTGTTCTCAAACATGGATCCCATCTCAGATTTCATGGCTTCAAGCCATTTTGCGGAATCTGGGCTCATCATCGCTTCCTCATAGTTCGTAGGTTCATCATGGTCTAGTAACATGATTTCCAGAACTGGGTTGCCGTACCACTCTGGTGCGGAACGTACTCTGGTTGATCTACGACGTTCAGCAGAAACTTGATCCGAAGTTTCATGATTATTATCATTAACTTCCTCACTAATTGGTGTAGGAATCACTGGAACAATTTCCTGTGATGTACTACTTTCCAATCCGGAAGAAGGTACAATTACCTCATCAAGTTCTACTTTCCTCCCACTCACTTCTTTCGAGAGAAACACCTTCTCTAGAAAGGATCCATTTTTAGCAACGAATATCTTGCCTTCGGATCTGTGATAGAAGGTGTACCCAACAGTCTCTTTTGGGTATCCTATGAAGATTTACTTCTCCGGTTTGGGTTCGAGCTTATCATGTTGAAACTTTTTCACATGAGCATCGCAGTCTCAAACTTTAAGAAACAACAACTTTGGTTTCTTGCCAAACCACAGTTCTTAAGGCGTTGTCTCAACGGATTTTTAGATGGTGCCGTTATTAAACGTGAATGCAGCTGTCTCTAATGCACAACCCTAAATGATAATCGTAAATCGGTAAGAGACATCATAGATCGCACCATATCTAATAAAGTACGGTTACGACGTTCGGATACACCATTATGCTGTGGTGTTCCGGGTGGCGTGAGTTGTGAAACTATTCCACATTGTTTCAAATGAAGACCAAACTCGTAACTCAAATATTTTCCTCCACGATCAGATCATAGAAACTTTATTTTCTTGTTACGATGATTCTTTACTTCACTCTGAAATTCTTTGAACTTTTCAAAAGTTTCAAAGTTGTGTTTCATTAAGTAGATATACCCATATCTGCTCAAATCATCAGTGAAGGTCAGAAAATAACGATACCTGCCGCGAGCTTCAACACTCATTGGTCTGTATACATCAGTATGTATGATTTCCAACAAATCTGTTGCTCGCTCCATAGTTTCGGAGAACGGAGTTTTAGTCATCTTGCCCATGAGGCATGGTTCGCAAGCACCAAGTGATTCATAATCAAGTGACTCCAAAAGTCCATCATTATGGAGTTTCTTCATGCGTTTTACACCAATATGACTTAAACGGCAGTGCCACAAATAAGTTGCACCATCATTATTAACCTTGCATCTTTTGGCTTCAATATTATGAATATGTGTATCACACGATCGAGATCCAACAAACTATTTTCATTGGGTGTATGACCATAGAAGGTTTTATTCATGTAAACAGAACAACAATTATTCTCTAACTTACATGAATAACCGTATTGCAATAAACATGATCAAATCATATTCATGCTCAATACAAACACCAAATAACACTTATTTAGGTTCAACACTAATCCCGAAAGTATAGGGAGTGTGCGATGATAATCATATCAATCTTGGAACCACTTCCAACACACATCGTCACTTCACCTTTAACTAGTTTCTGTTCATTATGCAACTCTGATTTCGAGTTACTACTCTTTAGCAACTGAACCAGTATCAAATACTGAGGGGTTGCTATGAACACTAGTAAAATACACATCAATAATCTGTATATCAAATATACCTTTGTTCACTTTGCCATCCTTCTTATCCGCCAAATATCTAGGGCAGTTCCACTTTTAGTGACCATTTCCTTTGCAGTATAAGCACTTGTTTCAGGCTTGAGTTTAGCTTTGGGTTTCTTCACGAGAGTAACAACTTGCTTGTCATTCTTTTTGAAGTTCCCCTTCTATCCCTTTGCCCTTTACTTGAAACAAGTGGTCTTGTTAACCATCAACACTTGACGCTTTTTCATGATTTCTACCTTCGCCTACTTCAGTATCGCGAAGAGCTGGGAATTTCTTTCGTCATCCCTTGCATATTATAGTTCATCACGAAGTTCTACTAACTTGGTGATAGTGACTAGAGAACTTTGTCAATTACTATCTTATCTGGAAGATTAACTCCCACTTGATTAAAGTAATTGTAGTACCCAGACAATCTGAGTACATGCTCACTGGTTGAGCTATTCTCCTCCATCTTGTAGGCAAAATACTGTCAGAGGTCTTATACCTCTTGACACGGGCATGAGTATGAAATACTAATTTCAACTCTTGGAACATCTTATATGCTCCATGGCATTCAAAACGTTTTTGAAGTCCCGATTCTAAGCCGTAAAGTATGGTGCACTAAACTATCAAGTAGTCATCATATCGAGCTTTTGTCAAAACGTTCATAACGTCTGCATCTGCTCCTACAATAGGTCTGTCACCTAGCGGTGCATCAAGGACATATTTCTCTGTGCAGCAATGAGGATAATCCTCAGATCACGGAACAATTCCGCATCATTGCTACTAACATCTTTCAACTTGGTTTTCTCTAGGAACATATGAAAAATAAACGGGGAGCAACATCGCGAGCTATTGATCTACAACATAGATATGCTAATACTACTAGGACTAAGTTCATGATAAATTAAAGTTCAATTAATCATATTACTTAAGAACTCCCACTTAGATAGACATCCCTCCGGTCATCTAAATGATCACGTGATCCAAATCAACTAAACCATGTCCGATCATCACGTGAGATGGAGTAGTTTCAATGGTGAACATCTTATGTTGATCATATCTACTATATGATTCACGCTCGACCTTTCGGTCTCCAGTGTTCCGAGGCCATATCTGTATATGCTAGGCTCGTCAAGTTTAACCTGAGTATTATGCGTGTGCAAAAACTGGCTTACACCCGTTGTATTTGAACGTAGAGCTTATCACACCCGATCATCACGTGGTGTCTCGGCACGACGAACTTTCGCAACGGTGCATACTCAGGGAGAACACTTATACCTTGAAATTTAGTAAGGGATCATCTTATAATGCTACCGTCGTTCTAAGCAAAATAAGAAGCATAATAAGATAAACATCACATGCAATCAAAATATGTGACATGATATGGCCATCATCATCTTGTGCTTTTGATCTCCATCTTCAAAGCACAGTCATGATCACCTTCGTCACCGGCTTGACACCTTGATCTTCATCGTAGCATCGTTGTCGTCTCGCCAACTATTGCTTCCACGACTATCGCTACCGCTTAGTGATAAAGTAAAGCAATTACATGGCGATTGCATTTCATACAATAAAGCGACAACCATATGGCTCCTGCCAGTTGCCGATAACTTTACAAAACATGATCATCTCATACAAAACCGTATAACTCATCATGTCTTGACCATATCACATCACAACATGCCCTGCAAAAACAAGTTAGACGTCCTCTACTTTGTTTGTTGCAAGTTTTACGTGGCTGCTACGGGCTTAGCAAGAACCGTTCTTACCTACGCATACAAAACCACAACGATGTTTCGTCAAGTATGTGATGTTTTAACCTTCACAAGGACCGGGCGTAGCCACACTTGATTCAGCTAAAGTGAGAGAGACAGACACCCGCCAGTCACCTTTAAGCAACGAGTGCTCGTAACGGTGAAACCAGTCTCGCGTAAGCGTATGCGTAATGTCGGTCCGGGCCGCTTCATCTCACAATACCGCCGAAGCAAAGTATGACATGCTGGTAAGCAGTATGACTAGTATCGCCCACAACTCATTGTGTTCTACTCGTGCATATCATCTACGCATAGACCTGGCTCATGATGCCACTGTTGGGGAACGTAGTATTTTTAAAATTTTCCTACGATCACGCAAGATCTATCTACCAGATGCATAGCAACGAGAGGGAAGAGTGTGTCTACGTACCCTCGTAGACCGGGAGCGGAAGCGTCAAGTGACGCGGTTGATGTTGTCGAACTTCTTCGCGATCCAACCGATCAAGCACCGAACGTACGGCACCTCCGCGTTCAGCACACGTTCAGCTTGATGACGTCCCACGAGCTCTTGATCCAGTTGAGCTTCACGGGAGAGTTTCGTCAGCACGACGGCGTGGTGACGGATATGATGTGTTCACCGGCGCAGGGCTTCGCCTAAGCTCCGCGACGGTACGACCGAGGTGTGATTCTGTGGAGGGGGGCACCGCACACGGCTAAAACAATTCAACTTGTGTGTATTTGGGTGCCCCCCTGCCCCCGTTAATAAAGGAGCAAGGGAGGGAGGCCGGCCAACCTCTCCTGGTGCGGCTAGGGAAGGAGTCCTACTAGGAATAGGATTGCAATCCTATTCCTAGTAGGATTCACCGAAAGGAAGAAGGGGGAAAGGAATAGGAGAGGTGGCGCCCCCCCAATCCTAGTCCAACTAGGATTCCTAGGTGGGGGCGCCGGCCAGCCCTATGGGCTGCCCCTCTCTCACCCTTTAGGCCCACTATGGACCATCCCCTCTCGTAGGGGGTTCCGGTAACCCCCTCCGGCATTCCCGATAAATCCGAAACTTTTCCGGTATACTTCCGGTGTCCGAATATAGCCGTCCAATATATCAATCTTTATGTCTCGGACATTCCGAGACTCCTCGTCATGTCCGTGATCTCATCCGGGACTCCGAACTACCTTCGGTACATCAATACTCAAAAACTCATAATACCGATCATTATCAAACGTTAAGCGTGCGGACCCTACGGGTTCGAGAACTATGTAGACATGACCGAGACTCATCTCCGGTCAATAACCAATAGCGGAACCTGGATGTTCATATTGGCTCCTACATATTCTACGAAGATCTTTTATCGGTCAGAACCGCATAACAACATACGTTGTTCCTTTTGTCAAACGGTATGTTACTTGCCCGAGATTCGATCGTCGGTATCTTTATACCTAGTTCAATCTCGTTTACCGGCAAGTCTCTTTACTCGTTCCGTAACACATCATCTCGTGACTAACTCATTAGTCTTTTGCTTGCAAGGCTTATTGTGATGTGTGTTACCGAGAGGGCCCAGAGATACCTCTCTGACACTCGGAGTGACAAATCCTAATCTTGATCTATGCCAACACCACGAATACTTTCGGAGACACCTGTAGAGCATCTTTATGATCACCCAGTTACGTTGTGACGTTTGATAGCACACAAGGTGTTCCTACGGTATTCGGGAGTTGCATAATCTCATAGTCATAGGAACATGTATAAGTCATGAAGAAAGCAATAGCAGTTAAACTAAACGATCATAGTGCTACGCTAACGGATGGGTCTTGTCCATCACATCATTCTCCTAATGATGTGATCCCGTTGATCAAATGACAACTCATGTCTATGGCTAGGAAACATAACCATCTTTGATCAATGAGCTAGTCTAGTAGAGGCATACTAGGGACATACTGTTTTGTCTATGTATTCACACATGTACTAAGTTTCCGGTTAATACAATTCTAGCATGAATAAAAGACATTTATCATGATATAAGGAAATACAAATAACATCTTTATTATTGCCTCTAGGGCATATTTCCTTCAGTGTTTTCATGGAAAGAACAGTTGATCAAGCTGAATTACTATTGAATATTATGTTGACCAATGAAAATAACTGGGCACTTCCTGAACCAGCCCCTAAGCCAACTCCGAAGAAAAGGGGTGTTCTGTTTCTCAGCCCTGAAGATATGCAAGAGGCAAAGAAATCTATGAAAGAAAAAGGTATTAAAGCTGAATATGTTAAGAATTTTCCACCTATTGAAGGAATACATGGTCTTGATAACCTGACACTGGTAGTAAAGGTAAATTCTCTTTATAGATTTGATGAAGGTGATATTCCTCGTTATAAGTCTGCTAGCCAATGCTTAGATGAGTTTGGTAATTCTATTGTGAAGCAAGAAAACTTCAATGCTTATGTTGGTAGACAACTGCAACGTAATGCTTATATGATTGAACGCTTGAGTGATTATAGGTCTAGAGTTAAAGGTGAATTGAAACTCATTAGTAAACATGCTTCTATGGTTACCACTCAAGTAGAACAAGTACTTAAGGCACAAAATGATTTGCTCGATGAATAAATAGTAAGAAAAATGATAATGCTGTTAGAGTTATGACCAGAGGTGGTAAAATGAATCAGGAACCTCTGTATCCTAATGGCCACCCTAAGATAATTGAGCAAGATTCTCAGAGATCTAATGTAGATGCACCTAGTTCTTCTAAGAAGAAGAAAAAGAAAAATGATAGGACTTTGCATGCTTCTAGTGAACCTGTAGCTGACACACCTGAGAATCCCAATGATATCTCTGTTTCTAATGCTGAGACACAATCTGGTAATGAGCATGAACCTAGTGATAATGTTAATGATGATGCTCAACCTGGCAATGATAATGATGTACAGATTGAACCTGCTCTTGATCTTGATAACCCACAATCAAAGAATCAATGTTATAATAAGAGAGCCTTTGCTGTTAGGAAGCACTGTAAGGAAAGAGAACCATGGGTTCAGAAACCCATGCCTTTTCCTCCTAAACCATCCAAGAAAAAGGATGATGAGGATTTTGAGCGCTTTGCTGAAATGATTAGACCTATCTTTTTGCGTATGCGTCTGACTGATATGCTTAAAACAAATCCTTATGTTAAGTATATGAAAGATATTATTACCAATAAAAGAAAGATGCCTGAAGTTGAAATTTCCACCATGCTTGCCAATTACACTTTTAAGGGTGGAATACCTAAGAAACTAGGAGATCCAGGAGTACCTACTATACCTTCCTCCATTAAAAGAAACTATGTTAAAACTGCCTTATGTGATCTTGGAGCCGGTGTTAGTGTTATGCCTCTCTCTTTATATCGTAGAGTTGATTTGAATAAGTTGACACCTACTGAAATATCTTTGCAAATGGCCGATAAATCAACTGCTATACCTGTCAGTATTTGTGAGGATGTGCCTGTTGTGGTTGCAAATGTTACTATTCTAACAGACTTTGTTATCCTTGATAATCCCGAGGACGATAGTATGTCTATTATCCTTGGTAGACCCTTTTTGAATACTGCAGGGGCTGTTATTGATTGCAACAAAGGCAATGTCACTTTTCATGTTAATGGTAATGAGCATACAGTACACTGTCCGACGAAACAACCTCACGTCCATAGTATCAATTCTATTGGAAAAATTTCAACGATCACTATTGGAGGTTTTAAATTTCCTCTTCCCACTGTCAAGAAGACATATGATATTCTTATTGTTGGGGACATACATATCCCCATTGAGGT
Organism: Secale cereale; assembly: GCA_902687465.1. Lineage (NCBI taxonomy): Eukaryota > Viridiplantae > Streptophyta > Magnoliopsida > Poales > Poaceae > Secale > Secale cereale. The sequence goes on along the minus strand of LR738712.1, from coordinate 261,090,227 downwards.
AACCTAGTGTTATTCGAAAATTCTACGGTTTCATGTTATTCAAAAAGAGTTTATTAACAAGACCTGATCAACCTTATTAATGGTTTCCTTTTGATGAGCATTAGATGGGTGAATCTAGATAGCACAACTTTCTGTACCCTCCTTTTACTTTCTGTTAATTAGATTAGATAAAGCAAAAATAGTATTTTCTATCTATTTCTAGAGTTATCAGTACAATAGAAAAATACCCCAAAATAAAAGGTTCTCCAAATGCCCAGAAAATGAAATATGATTTTTTCTAGAATATTTGACACTGAGAACACAGTAGGGGGAGCCAGCACCTGGCCACGAGGGTCCATGGCGCACCCACCCCCATTGGGCGCGCCCCCTGCCTCATGGGCCCCACGAGGCCGCCCTCCACATATTCCTGCACCCACACACTCCTTCTTCCTCCCAAAAAAATCACTATCCAGCTCAAGCACGAGTTCTAGCTCATCTTGCTGCCATTTTCGATCTCCTTGCTCAAAGATCCATTCACAATACTGTTTGGGGAGATTTCTCCTTGGTATGTGACTCCTCCATTGGTCCAATTAGTTTTTGTTCGAGTGCTTTATTTATTGCAAATTTTTGCTGCTGTAGTGACCTTGTTCTTGAGGTTGCATGTTAAATTTCTTTGGTCCCAAGTAGTTCTAATGCATGATATAGTCTCTAGGCACTTGTAGGAGTAGTTGCTATCAATCTTGTTGAGTTTGGTTCACTTTTATTTTGAGTTACTAAAAATTTCAGAAAATTTCAGAGGAGGAAAATGATGAGGATATTGTTGAGAGGCTCCTCCAGTAAAAGTTCAAAGGATAAGCAGAAGGAAGAGAATAAGAAGCCCAAATATAATCTTCCTCGCACTGCGGAAGTTCGGCCGCGTGAATGGCCTTGTAATGAGTTCTTGCAAGCCGCCGAGATTTATGAAGACTTTTATTATTTGGCGGATAATGCAGGCCTCACCGACTTCCTCCACGACCAGCGCGAATATCACCTACCTCGTTTTGCCAGATGGCATCTATAAATACAGAAGCCAGGAACAAGCTTCAGATTCAGAGCCGGAGCCACCACTTGACCCTTACCGGCAGTCGGTTTATCAGTGGAATTTGGATGAAATTGCCAACCAGTGTCACCCAGAGGACGCTCATTCGTCCACCGGAAAGAGTAGCTTTGATCCGTGGCAATAAACCAACTTAGGCCTAAAGCCTAAGCTTGGGGGAGTACGTATTTCTCACTGACATTAAATTCATGTTCACATACTTATTCCAGTAGTCGGTGCTCACACTCTTTCATTGTACTATCCATGCTAGTTTTAATTCTTTTCTTAGTTTTTCTCTTGTGTGTTAGAAAAACCTTAAGAAAAACAAAAAACATTAGTTGTAGCTTTTAGCTAGTTTACTTTCCATGCCTATAGCAGTAGTAATTAAAAGAAAACCCAAAAAGATTTCTCGTTCTTCTTTTGCTTGTTGGGAGCTTTCCCATGTAAATAGTTTCTTTTCTTTCTTTGGGGATCAAGAGGAGAAGACCATGATTGAAAATGCTTAGTGTCTCTCATATTCTTTATTGTTAATTTAACCTTGAGCCACATTACTTTGTCTCCTCTCTTGTATTAAATGCCTGCAGATTCTAGCTTAGTCCAATGCACGTGCACTATTATTATTATCCACACCGTTCGGTCGTGCGAGTGAAAGGCAATAATGATGATATATGATGACCTAATTGAGATGAGAAAAGCTGGTATGAACTCAACCTCTCTTGCTTTTGTAAATATGATAGTTCATCGTTCCTATTTCAGCTTGTTATGAATGAAACATGCTTGCAATGACAATTAGAGATCATATTTGCTCATGCCATGCTTAGTTAGCTAGGAGTTTATAATGGTCTATCTTGTGTGCCAACATGATATTAAAATGGTTGTGATGTGGTATGATAGGGTGGTACCCTCCTTTGAATGACTCAAGTGGTCTGACTTCGCACATGTTCACGCATGTAGTTGAAACAAAATCAACATAGACTCCACGATATTTATGTTCATGGTGATATATATCCTATTCATGCTTGCACTCATTGTTGATTAATTTTAATGCATGTTCATGACTGTTGTCGCTGTCTAGCTGGTTGCTTCCCAGTCTCTTTCTAGCCTTCGCCTGTACTAAGCGGGAATACTACTTGTGCATCCACTTCCATAAACCACAAAGTTATTCCATATGAGTCCACCACACCTTCCTATATGTGGTATCTACCTGCCTTTCCAAGTAATTTGTATGTGCCAAACTCTGAACCTTCAAATGAAATTCTGTTTTGTATGCTCGAACAGCTCATGTATCAACTGGGGTTGTCTATATCTTCCATGGTAGGTGGGTTATTCTCACAATGAGTGGACTCCGCTCATCATTCTTGAGAAAATGGCCGGTAACCGGGATGCCCTGTCCCATGCTCAAATCATAATAAGTAAACAAATCTCCCCGGGGCTATTGCTTGTTTGGACGGTACCCATTGCTTCGGGCTAGCCGTGGAGTGTGCTTGTTGGTGGTTGGGGGAGTATAAACTTTACCATTCTCTTTGGGAACCGCCTATAATGTGTGTAGCATGGAAGATACCGAGATTCTTTGTTGTTATGTTGACAATGAAAGTATACCACTCAAAATATTATTCATCTCTATTTCAAAATCGAGCTCTGGCACCTCTACAAATCCTTGCTTCCCTTTGCGAAGGGCCTATCTATTTACTTTATGTTGAGTCATCATCCTCTTATAAAAGAGCACCAGTTCAAGAGCACCGCTGTCATTTGCATGTATGGCTATTAATTTGTATTGAGTATGATTATGACTCGATCTCTTTTACCATGAATTACAATGTCTAGTCAGTCCTTGATCTTTAAAGCTGCTCTGCATTTATGTATTGCGGTCTCAGAAAGGGCTAGCGAGATACCATCTTGTTATATCATATAATGATTGTTTTGAGAAAGTGTTGTCATCCGAGGTTTATTATTATTGCTCACTAGTTGATTATGCCATTGATATGAGTAGACATGAGACCTGAAATTTATTGTGAATGTGCTTAGTTCATGATCTTTGCTGAAAACTTGAATGCTGGCTTTACATATTTACAACAACAAGAGCAAACAGAGTTTGTCAATGTTTTTCTTTATCACTTTCAGTTTATCAACTGAATTGCTTGAGGACAAGCAAAGGTTTAAGCTTGGGGGAGTTGATACATCTCCAATGTATCTACTTTTCCAAACACTTTTGCCCTTGTTTTGGACTCTGACTTGCATGATTTGAATGGAACTAACCCGGACTGACGTTGTTTTTTGTAGAATTGCCATGGTGTTATTTTTGTGCAGAAATAAAAGTTCTCGGAATGACCTGAAATTCAACGGAGAATTATTTTGGAATATATAAAAAATAACTGCAGAAAGAACCAGACCAAGGGGCCCACACCCTGTCAACGAGGGTGGGGGGCGCCCCCTGGGTGCGCCCCTGCCTCGTGGGCCCCCTGTTGCTCCACCGACGTATCCCTTGATTCCATAAATTCACTTTCGGGGAGAAAAAATCAGAGAGAATGAATTACCGAGTTTCATGATACGGAGCCGCCGCCAAGCCCTAATCTCTCCTAGGAGGGCTCGTCTGGAGTCCGTTCCGGGCTTCGGAGAGTGGAGATCGTCGCCGTTGTCATCATCAACCTTCCTCCATCACCAATTCCATGATGCTCACCGCCGTGCGTGAGTAATCCCATTGTAGGCTTGCTGGACGGTGATGGGTTGGATGAGATTTACCATGTATTCGATTTAGTTTTGTTAGGGTTTGATCCCTAGTATCCACTATGTTCTAAGATTGATGTTGCTATGACTTTGCCATACTTAATGCTTGTCACTAGGGCCCGAGTGCCATGATTTCAGATCTGAACTTATTATGTTTTCATGAATATATGTGTGTTCTTGATCCTATCTTGCAAGTCAATAGTCACCTACTATGTGTTATGATCCGGCAACCTCGAAGTGACAATATTCGGTACCACTCCCGGTGATGACCGTAGTTTGAGGAGTTCATGTATTCACTATTTGTTAATGCTTTGGTCCGGTACTCTATTAAAAGGAGGCCCTAATATCCCTTAGTTTCCAATAGGACCCCGCTGCCACGGGAGGGTAGGCCAAAAGATGTCATGCAAGTTCTTTTCCATAAGCAGGTATGACTATATTCGGAATACATGCCTACATTACATTGATGAACTGGAGCTAGTTCTGTATCACCCTATCTCATAACTATTACATGAGGAATCTCTTTCGACATAATTACCCATCACTGATCCAATGCCTATGAGTTTTTCACATATTGCTTGTTGCTTATTTACTTTTCCGCTGCTACTGTTACAACCACTACAAAAACACTATCGCTACTTTTGCTACCGTTACCGTTACTTCCATATTACCTTGCTACTAAATTACCTTGCTACAGATACTAAGTTTCCAAGTGTGGCTGAATTGACAACTCAGATGCTAATACTTGAGAGTATTCTTTGGCTCCCCTTGTGTCAAATCAATAAATTTGGGTTGAATACTTTACCCTCGAAAACTGTTGCGATCCCCTACACTTGTGGGTTATTAGTGCATCAAAATGAACTTCATCGACCTCCTTCTCCACCTCCACAAGGGGACAACAACACCAACAACAATGAAGAAGGACAAGAAAAAGAAGAAGAAGAGGATGTTCCACCCCGACCCAAGCAAAAGCTTTCACGAGATAGAGCAAGAAATGCTAGAGATCATCCCGTAGAGGATGATATCCAAACCGGGAGAATTACTCACTCTAAATCTCATTTAGCTAACTTTTGTGAACATTACTCTTTCATATCTAACCTTGAACCTATGAAGGTTGAAGATCCTCTCGAGGATCCGGATTGGGTGAACACTATGCACGAAGAGCTACACAACTTTGAGAGAAATCAAGTGTGGACATTGGTCGAGAAGCCCGACAACAACCACAACATCATTGGTAACAGTTTCGCACCAAGTAAGATCAGGATGGTCAAGTCGTCCGCAACAAAGCATGTCTCGTCGCCCAAGGTTACACTCAATTCGAAGGTATGGACTACAGTGAGACATATGACCCCGTTGCTAGACTTGAGTCCATTCGCATCTTACTTGCTTATGCTAATCACCATGATATCACCTTGTACCAAATGGACATTAAAAATGCTTTTCTAAATGGTGAAATTGAGGAGGAAGTTTATGTTAAACAACCTGTCGGCTTTGTCAATCCTACGAAACCCTATCATGTTTACAAACTTCACAAAACTCTTTATGGTCTTAAACAATCTCCTAGAGCATGGTATAAATGCTTGACCAAGTTCCTTATTGAAAAAGGCTTTGAGATTGGAAAAATAGATTCCACTCTTTTTACTAAAAAGGTTAATGGTGAATTATTTGTGTGCCAAATTTATGTTGATGATATCATATTTGGTTCTACTAACCCACATTTTAGTGAAAGGTTTGGAAAGCTAATGTCGGAAAGTTTGAGATGTCTATGATGAGTGAACTCAAGTTCTTTCTCGGTTTACAAATCAAGCAAACTAAGGAGGGTACCTCTGTTTCTCAAACAAAGTATACCAAGGACTTGTTCAAGAAGTTCAACATGCAAGAATGCAAAGGTATGAGTACACCCATGCCTACTAGTGGACATCTTGACTTGACTAAGGATGGCGAACCGGTTGATCAAAAAGTTTACCGCTCTATGATTGGTTTATTGTTATATCTATGTGCCTCCCGTCCCGATATTATGCTAAGTGTGTGCATGTGTGCACGATATCAACCAGCCCCTAAAGAATGTCATCTTAAGGCTGTGAAAAGGATAGTGAGATACTTAATACATACACCAAATTTTGGCATTTGGTATCCTAAGAGGTCCTCTTTTGATCTTGTTGGCTACTCCGATTCGGACTATACCGGTGACAAGGTTGATAGAAAGTCCACTTCGGGTACTTGTCAATTTCTTGGTAGATCTCTTGTGTCTTGGTCCTCCAAGAAACAAAACTCGGTATCCTTATCCACCGCCGAAGCGGAATACATTGCCGCTGGTTCATGTTGTGCTCAATTGCTTTGGATGACCCAAACTCTTAAAAATTATGGGATATATGTGAAGCATGTACCATTGCTTTGTGACAATGAAAGTGCTATTAAGATTGCTCATAATCCTGTGCAACATTCTTGAACTAATAATATTGAAGTTCGTCATCATTTCATTTGAGATCATGTTGCTAAGGGTTATATCAATCTTAAACATGTTCGCACTGATAATCAATTAGCGGATATATTTACTAAACCACTTGATGAGAAAGTGTTTTGCAGGTTGAGAGATGAATTGAACATTATTGATGCCTCAAACTTGGAGTAGGAACTCCATTTGGATACATGCAAGACATGAGTCTTTGGCAAATCCTTGATATTTCTCTTATGATGATGATCATATGTCTTGGATATATTTGTACTCTTGCATGCTATCTAACCCTTGTAGGTGCTTGAATGAATCTAAATCCATGGGATTGCAACTCACTCACACCTTGAGCAATCTTTACATCACCAAGTCTCTACAATTTGGTGGTTGAAGACAAGGAAGCATGAATTCTTTCAACATATCCTTTGACAATTTCTATATATCAAATTTCATTTGGTATCAAGTTCTCATGATTGTCATTTTGGATACACAAGTGCTCTTCCTTGCAAATCTAACCCATTTAGGTAGATGAACTCAAACTACAAGTGGTGCTTCCAATACTTGATGAACTACATCAACCTTGAGCAACCCACACAAGTTCAACTACATGATCAAGATCAACACCACCACCCAAGGTATGTTATTCCATCTTAGATAAGCTTTGCCCCAAGTCATGGGTGAAAGTAGCCCAACAAGATGTGAATACATCAAAATGCTTAAACGAGAAATGGAAACCCCATTTTGAGCTTAAACGATGAGTATGATCTATGATCAAGTGTCTTCACTTGACTCCCAAGTCAATATACTCTAACATAGGTGACTTTGTCGCCGGCCAATTCTAGATGAAGTTCTCTAGTGATTCTTTGTTCCTTGCATTTGTTACTTGCATTTTGTTCCCCTTCTCTTAACAAAAAAAAAACTTCATCTCGATTTTGTTTTCTCTGTTCTGCATTTTCTGCATCCAATTCATTGCAAATCCTTCAGTTAATTCCTTGCAAATCTTTGTGAGATCTTATTTGCCTAGTGAGGTAAGATGGAAAATTGTTCTCTCAGTGTTGAACTCGGATCCACCGATTTGCCTCTTTCGGTCAAACCGAACCATCTCGGTGCCACCGAATGAAACAACTCGGTGCTACCGATTTCAATATTAAGGAACCAATTTGTCATTTGCATCTTGCATATTTGTTCCAGCTCCACTCAATGATTCTTGTCCTCTACCAGCATCACATTTTATATACTACTCTGCTCTGTGACTCAAGGACCAAACCTATTTTGACTCTCACTCCAGAAGATCCCTTCTTGGAGATTGATGTCAAAGGGGGAGAGAGAGTTCACATAAAAGCTTGAGGGGGAGAGAGAGTTCAAAGCTTAAGGGAGAGAGAGTTCACATCAATAAGAACATCTCTTCAAGAGGAGAAAGGAATCACACATGCGCGAGAAGCTTGGTGTTCAAGAGGAGAGAAGTCACATGTCTTTAAGAGGGGAAAGACATGTCTATGTTATTGATCTGATCCGTTTTGCTCTGATTCTATTTCCCTACTTTCTTCCATTATCCAATATAAGATTCAAGGGGAGAAAAACTGCTAGGGAAGAAAGTCTTTGAATTCATTGCATATCTTTTACCTTTGGGGACATGTTTGTATTCTAGAGTACCCAGTACTCACTCTCTACATGTTATCCCAATCTTGGTACTCTTGTGACCTCTTTTGTTGCTCTGTCTAGTAGATGTACATGTGTTATCTAACATTGTTTACTCAGGTTCATCCCTTCATAAGCCAGCTCAAGATCACAAGGTAAGTATATGCATCACACTCATGAGCATGAAGATTTCTTGCTAATGTACATATTGTTTGCAAGAAGGAATCCTGAACATGAGGATATACTTCATATATCCATATCATTTGCTCTGATGCATATAGCCAAGATACATGTAACTCATTAGTTGCTCTATCATGTCTATGCTTTCACATGTTCTTACATTACATATTTACATGATTACATACATGTAGGGGGAGCCTATGCATGTTACATGTCCTTCCAAAGCTTTACTTGCTATTATTGATATCTTTATCTAAAGCTATGATGTATGTTGTCATCAATTTCCAAAAAGGGGGAGATTGAAAGCACAAGTGCTTCCTGGGTGATTGTTGGACTAATGTATTCATCTAGTATATTTCAGACAACTTCAACAATTGGAGTGGCATGGACTAGAGGATATGGAACCCTTTCAAGATGATAAGGACAAAGGATTGGCTCAAGCTCAAAGCTCAGGACTCTACATTTTCTATTTTAGTGATCCAAGATCACATTGAGTCCATAGGAAAGCCAATACTATTAAAAGGGGATGAGGTGTTGCTTAATGGCTTTCTTGCTCAAAGTGCTTAGTGATATTCTCCAAAACCCTCAATCACTTTCTCACATCCACATATGTCCCAAAGAAAAAGTCAGACTCGACCCCACCGAAATAATCAATCCGGCGCCATCGAGTTCATTTGACATAGCCACTACCAGAAACCCTAATCACTTCGGTCTCACTGATAGGGATCTCGGTCTCACCGAGATGGGAATGTAAACTCTCTATTTCCTATTTGTGACATTTTAGTCCAACCAACATGTGAGAATCGGTCTCACTGAGTTAGCATTGCAAACTCTCTGTTACCTCTTCGTAATGTTTCGGTCCAACCGAAACGAGCGAATCGGTCCCACTGAGTTTGCCTGACCAGCCCTCTGTGTGCTTATTACCAAAATCGGTCCCACCGAGTTTGTGTAATCGGTCTCACCGAGATTACGTTATGCCCTAACCCTAATGAACTCCGTCCTACCGAGTTGATCATATCGGTCCCACCAAAATGCCTAACGGTCACATTATGAACTAAATCGGTCTGACCGAGTTCTCTAAATAGGTCCGACCAAGTTTGGTAAATTGTGTGTAACGGTTAGATTTTGTGTGGAGGCTATATATACCCCTCCACCCACTCTTCACTCGTGGAGAGAGCCATCAGAACATACCTATACTTCCATCATACATGTTCTGAGAAAGAACCACCTACTCAAGTGTTGAGATCAAGACATTCCATTCCTACCATATGAATCTTGTTCTCTAGCCTTCCCTAAGTTGCTTTCCACTCAAATCATTCTTCCACCATATCCAAATATGTGATGAGCTGTTTGAGTGTTGGGGAGACTATCATTTGAAGCATTTGAGAAAGGAGTTCGTCATCTACAAACCGTCTATTACCATTTGGAGAGTGGTGTCTCCTAGATTAGTTAGGTGTCACTTGGGAGCCTCCGACAAGATTGTGGAGTTGAACCAAGGATTTTGTACGGGCAAGGAGATTGCCTACTTCGTGAAGATCTACCCTAGTGAGGCAAGTCCTTCGTGGGCGATGGCCATGGCGAGATAGTCAAGGTTGCTTCTTCGTGGACCCTTCGTGGGTGGAGTCCTCCGTGGACTCGCGCAGCCGTTACCCTTCGTGGGTTGAAGTCTCCATCAACGTGGATGTATGATAGCACCACCTATCAGAACCACGACAAAAACATACTTGTCTTCACTTGCGTTTGCTCCCTTCAAACTCCTCCCTTTACCTTCAGATGCAATTACTTTACATTCCGCTGCTATACTCTTAGAATTGCATGTGTAGGTTGATTGCTTGACTTGTGCTAAGTTGCTAAAATCTGCCAAGAACTAAAATTGGGAAAAGACTAGATTTTGCTTTAGTCAAATGGTCAAAGTTGCATGCTTTACTTCACAATACATATATACTCTTGTTATGTATGCTTCTTGTGTATTGTGAAAGTTAAACATGTGCTAAATCTCCACTCCAACTTCAAGTATTTTAAAAGTTGCCACTTTTCTTGCTAGAGTCTATTCAGCCCCTCTAGACACATACTCTTCTCAATCCTTTCAAGGGGCGCCCCCTGCGCTTGTGTCCGTGGAGGGGACTACACCATCGGGGCTGCCCCTCCAGCGCTGGCAGCAGCTTGGGCCGCTATTATCGCTTGCGGTTGCTCTGGCGGCCCCGCTCACTGTGATCCCCTCGTTTCAGCAAAACCAATCAAACTATGAATGGTGGCTCTCCATTCATCCATTTAATTGGCCACTGGCGGGAATCTCAGCAGGAGCTGGGCTCGCGCCATGGCTTCTGAAGTGGTGCTTGGCATGGACGACGACGCAGAATGCGATGTCGCCTGGTTTTTGCCAGCGCCAGCGTTGGTGGCACCACCGTGTTCCTGTTGGCACGAGCCAGTCGCCGTGGCGTCATGGCGACGAGGAGGATGATCCTGGGGGTTAATAACCCCGTTAGGCGCTGCGGCTTGATCACACTGCTCTAGGGGAAACGCGCGTCCCATGGCTGTACCCATGATGGGCGCATCGGGGAGGTCGCAGCATGCACCGGAGCGGGCGTTGTCGCTGTGACCATGTCCTCCAATGCGGTGAGGATGCTAAGATTGCATCCCTTCGCCTGCGCCTCGCGGAGCACGGTCATCAGGATGCTGCTGATGTTGTTCCCGTCCGGCGTCCTCCACTCCCACTTTGGCTGCGGGGCAGACGATGACAGCGCCACCTGCGTTGATCACATTCCATGCGGCTCCAGCGTTCCCCAGCATCGTTGCACCGCCCGCGGTGTCAGCGGCCGCATGCGAAGGAGCTGCCGAGGTGGAGGGATGTGATACCATGTCGGATTTCTTCTTGGGTGCCATGGATGATGGAGCCGTCGACGAAGAAGGCGATGATGAAATTTGACGCGCTGCTTTCACCTCGGATTTGCACAAATGCATCCCCCTACCTGGCGCGCCAAAGATGACGTGGGAAAAACACGATCACCTATGGGAACATCGTCCCCTTTGTGGTTTGATGAGGGGGAAGGGCACGTTGCACATAGAGAAGAGGCCGCAGGGGAGCGCGGCAATGGTGACACCTCTGTTGGAAAAGGTAGTGCCTAGGAGGCTCTTAGGCATGCCTAGGCGCTAGGCAATGGCGAAACGCCTCGCCTAGGGCATAAATGGAGGTCTAGGTAGGTCAAGCAAGGAATTGTCTACCCAAGCAAGAAATCAGGCCACATACTACACTCATATGCCAAACAGCTTATATTCCAGTGGCAGTAGCCGGTAATTCACTTATTTATATAATTCAAATAATATCAACACCCGTATAATAATCAGAAATATATTATGAGTAAAAACTATATTACCGCCTAGGCCGTGCCTAGGGCGCTTAGGAACTGCCTAGGCACTAGGAGAAGTCCGACTGCCTCCCTTACGCCTACTGCTTTTTCCAACCTTGGGTGACACGGTGGTTTTTACCCAGGTTCGGGCCGTTGCGAAGCGTAAAACCCTACTCCTCCTTTGGTGGATTGGATGAGGGAGTGCGAGTAGAACATATCGCTCAAGCCCGGCAAGGTGGCCTCGGGGAGAGCAACTACGCGCGTATGAGTATACAAGGATCTGAATCCTTTCTAAGCTCGCCTCGGTCCTCCTTTTATAGTCCAAGGGGACTCCACAGTGGTGACATAATCACTATTGGTTGATTAGATGGCCAATAGTGCTATCATACCTAACTTTGCAGATAGGACAGGGTGCATTAAATGCACCACTTAGTGTCACGGTGTGGAGTAGCCCGGTAAGCCTTGCCCCACTACTCTATCTGTCTCTTGTCTTGTCTACTTGACACGTCGCTGGACGAGTGTCATTTGGAGGAAAAATGCCTTTTGGGTGGCTGCCACGTGCTCGGTGGATGCCACTTAATCTTCCGAGGGCTCAACACCGCACTGATAAGTGACCTCATTCTTCGTGCGGTGGAGCGATGGTGCCTTGGCGGGGTGACCCGCCCATGGTGTCCCGGCAAGCCTACTGGGGAACTCTTGAGATTTTCCTTGGCCCTGCCTCGACCTAGTCGGGCTCGCCTGCCCTGCAAGGGAGGTTTGACTTTGGTGATATCTTGTTACTTTGCCTTGTCTTGGTCTTCTTGATCCGCCCTTTGACTTCACAAAGAGCTATATCTTCAACTTGGCCCTGTCTTGCCGTTGCAATCTTACCCTCGTGCATGTGTACAATCTGGCAACATACCAAGGTTTGTTGAACGGACAATTTAGGTAGTTCAAAGATCTTTAAATTTGATGTAAAGTATGAGAAATTACCTCTGTAATGTGATTGTTGTGGGATTGTTGGTCATACATGAGAGGTTTTGTAAAATTCCAAATGAGGAGAGAGTAGTTTGTTTTCCAAGAAATCTTAGTGTTGAGCCGTACTGGAAGAGCCAAGGTGCCAGTAGGAGGGGCCTCCTCTTGGTGAACTTCATTCGCGGCGGCAAGAATTCGTCTGCATGCATCATCAATAGTAACATTGCCAAATTCTTGGATGTCGTCAAGGTGGCCACTACTATGAGTGGTCTCACAGTCTCTGATAAGGGGGTCGACTTCTCTGTCAAGATGACCACCGGCCAGTAGGGCCGGGCTCAGGGGGTCATCCCGCCTACTCCAACATGTGCGTCTCTTGGTCAAGAGAGCCAGGTGGGCACGCCGGTTGCTCCTGATGAGCGGGGCCGTGAGGTCCAATGCCATGGGATCCTGGTGGACTCATGCCAAGATGCGGGTTTTAACCAGCAGATTCATCCTCGTTTTCCTGCTACTTCGATCCAGACCAAACTTCCAGGTCAGTTGGCCCTCTATACTCATGCAGCAGTGGTGCCAAGACAAATCCCAACGCATGGGGATGAGGCTGGCGGGCTTCTATTCTAGCCGGGGGTGTTGGAAGCGCTGTCTAGTGCTGTTGCTGTGAGATTTGCTATGGCTGGTGGCAAGGTTGTCAGAATCGTGATTTTGAATCGGATCGGAGCCCTGATGGTAGGATCGCAAATCATGGAATCTTCACTATCAGGATCGTAGAAAAGTAGATTCTATGAACTAAAGTCGTAGAATCAGAGGGGTTAGTGTGGATCATAAAGTCGTTGAATCGTACAACAGAATCACGATTCTGACAACCATGGCTGGTGGTGATACAGGGAAGAATTATCTACCCTTAATGTAGTTAAAAATCCTATGCAGTGCAATTCAAAAAAGAAAGAGAAAAAGAAAGGGGGGCCAAACAGAGCTGAAGATGACCTCAAGCAAGTTCTAGCGTAAAAAAGGGGACACTCTTTTGGGGCTCATCCGACAGGCAATGAATTAGAGTTTTCTTTTGGGAAATAGATGAATAGCTATGAGCGCATATTATATGATTATGTAAATGTCTCATCCAAACGGGTGTGCTCGGGTAGAGTTGTAGCAGTCCAGGATGACGAGGGCGTGGTTACACACGTCGCATCGGAGATTGATGAGAGGGAAGAAGAGTATGCGCTGCGAGGTGGGGAATCGGTTGGGAAAGATAAAGATGAGATTGGCACATCGTCGGCCTCCGAGGAGGGGGGCCACCGGGCCAAATGAAAATCCTATGATGGAACTGCCGTGGTATGCTCTCCAACATGGTCGTTCATGAGCTTCTGGACTTACAGGAGCGTACAAGGACATATTTAATTCTCCTTTCTGAATCCCATTTGAATAATTGTAAATCCGATAAGCTTCGTCGCGTTTTAGATTGTGATTCTATGTTTGTAGTGGAAAGTGATGGTAAGGCCGGTGGACCCGCTTTGTTTTATCATGAGTCGAATAAAATTGAGTTGAACTATGGCTCGCCTCATTTTATTGATATTGTTTTTTATATGAGGATGTGGTTCAGTGGCAGATCACGGGTTCTTATGGCCACACGAAATGGAATGAACGACATGTATCTTCGGAGGATATTCGCAATTTACATAGTAAGCGCAACCACCCCTAGGTAGTTTTGGGAGATTTTACTGAAATTTCATATCCTACGGAAAAAGAGGGTGGTGTTGCTAGACCACTTGGTATGATGAGAGAGTTTCGTGAATGCCTAATGGATTGTGGGCTGGACGACCCAGGCTATACTGGTGACATGTTCACTAGGAGGACAGGTGAAATACGTGAACGCCTTGATCGGGTGGTGTATAATTTAGCATGGGCGAACAAATTTCCACGAGCGGCAGTGATCAATGAAGGACATGTTCATTCTGACCATCGCCCAATCGTATTGGATATGGATTATTTGGATGAAAAAAATCTTTAATCGACCAGAGGGGTGTGTAAAAAATTTTCAGGTGAGGTGGTTGAAGGAAGAGACGGTCACTGAAATTGTTAAGGCATCTTGGGAGAAAGAAAAGCTAGCAGGTATTGGACCTTCACTTACAGACCGCACGAGTGCAGTGCATGACGGTCTGCATACTTGGGACCTGGAAATTCTAAAGGGACCAAAGGTGAGAATTAGGAAATTAAGAATGAGTTTGAAAGACTAATGCGTGGCCCATTGAATATGGAATCTCGAATTCATCGTAAGGAAATTATTGTGGTAATTGAAAATATCTTGGATCAAGAGGAAATTTTGTGCTTACAGAGAGGACGGGCGAACTGGTTGATCCACGGAGATCATAATGTGTCATTCTTTCACAACGCTACCACGACCGGGAAAAAAAGAAATAATATAAATAAACTATTAGACGATTTGGGACACTGGCTAACAGAAAAGGAATTGATGAATCACATCACTGGATATATTACCAAGACTTTCACTTCAGAAGTGCAGCAACTGAATCAAGATGTTTTGTCACTTGTCGGTAGGAGAGTGTCAAATGAAATGAACAATGCTTTACTTGCCCCTTATACAACATAAGATGTTCACAAGGCTTTATTCGATATTGGGGACTTGAAAGCTCCAGGGCCAGATGGAATCCATGTGATCTTCTATAAAAGGTTTTGGCCCATGTTGGGGGAAGAACTAATTGAGGAGGTTCTGAAAGCAATAAACACATGTACTATCCCAAGGGGTGGAATGATACGGCGATTGTGATGATTCCTAAGATTAATACACCAGAAAAGGTAACCCAATTTTATGTCGATCAGCTTATGTAATGTGGTATACGAAATAATTGCAAAAATGATGGCCTCTTGATTGAAGGTTTTTTTACCAGAAATTATTAGCCCAACACATACTGCATTTGTACTGGGCAGATAGATAATGGATAATATTTTATTGGCCTATGAATGTTTTCATACAATCAAGAACAAAAGAGAGGGGAGAGAGGGCTGGTGTGCTATAAAACATGACATGCACAAAGCTTACGATAGAGTTGAGTGGCCTTTTTTGAAGGAGATTATGTTGAAACTGGGTTTTCGTTGAGAGTGGGTTAAATTGATTATGCAATGTGTCTCAACTGTAGAATTCAAAGTAAGGATCAATGCAGAGGAAAGTAGAGTTTAAAGCCGACGAGAGGGTTTGAGACAGGGGGACCCTCTATCACCATATCTCTTTCTGATATGTACAAAAGGGTTAAATGCCTTGCTTACGCATGCCAAGGAGAACGAAAATATATCAGGAGTTAAAGTCTGTAGACATGCCCCGCCAGTCACAAATCTTCTCTTTGCGGATGAATCATTGATCTTGATGAAAGGCAATCAACATAATGCGGAAGCCCTGAAATCAGCATTAGATTTATAATGTGAGTGTCGGGACAGCTCGCAAGCGTTGAAAAATATAGAATTTTCTTTAGTTCTAACTCAAAGGTAGAGATCAAAGAACAATTGTGTACAATGCTAAACATAATGATGGAAGCAATGAATGACAAAGACCTAGGCTTACCAGCAAATGTGTGTGTTGATAAAACAGACTGCTTTAAATTTCTGACTGAACATATTGTTAAGAAAATTAGTGGTGGAAGAAAAAATTACTATCTGCCGGGGGGAAGGACATTCTATTAAAGGCGGTGATCCAAGCCATACCTACCTATGCAATGTCGGTCTTTAAAATTCCTAAAAAAGTTTTAAAGGAATCGTTGACGTGATAGCGCATTTATGGTGGGGAGACGAGGAGAACTAGAGGGGGATGCACTGGAGGGCCTGGTCGAAAATGTGTGTACCAAAAAACCAAGGAAGAACGGGTTTCCGTGACATCCATAGTTCCACCCTAGCTCAGCTGGCTAAACAGGCATGTCATCTCCTTGATAATCCTGGCTCCATGTGTGCTACTATTCTAAGGGCAAAGTATTACCCTAATGGTGATTTTCAGAACTCCTAGCCAAAGCATGGTGCTTATTTCAACTGGCAAAGCATTATGGCAGGCATTACTACTCTCAAGCATAGCTATATTTGGCTAGTGGGGGATGGACACAACATCAATATTTGGGAAGACGACTCGATCCCAAATTGTGCCACTAGGAAGATTGTGACCCCTAAGGGGGGTCATTTGTTATCAAAAGTGGTTGATTTGATTGATCCGTCCTCCAATAATTGGGATGAGGACCTTATTAGAAAAACTTTGTGCACTATTGACGCACAACACATTCTTTCAATCCCAATTTCACAACATAATTTGACATATTTTATTGACTAGAGTTATATGAAAAATGGCATGTTCTCGGTACGGTCTGCTTACTATGTGGAGTGGAATTATTAGAATGGGAGTAAGCTAAAACATTCCAAAGAGACGGGGAGAACCACACCTAACCATATATCGTGCCAGATATGGAAGTTATCTTGTCCGGGAAAAGTCAAAAAAATATGGGGGACACTAGATGGCACTCTCCCATGTCGGGCAACACTCACCAACAGACAGATGAAGGTCTCGCCTCTTTGCCCTACCTGCTCTCAGGTTGTAGAAGATACGAAGCACTTGCTTTTCCTATGTACAAATGCAAAGGATGTATCTCTACTAGGGAAAACCTAGTAGTAGCGCTTGAAATATACATAGCAGTAGCGCTGGGTCCAGCACTACTACTACCATGCTACAACTAAGTTGTAGGAGTAGCACTGGTATGGGCAGCGCTACTGGTAAGTATGGTTGGCAGTAGCGCTGCCCTGACTAGCGCTACTGCTAACTCTCTGTAGCTCCTGAACAAATGAAGCACTGTTCCTAATCCAGCGCTGCTTGTAGATGCTTTCCAGCGCTCCTGCTAGTATTCCTCCTTCCGCAGATTTACACCCCCTCTACGTATTTGTGATGTATTTATGCAGGCTCTATACAATAGTTTCATCGGATCATACTAAACATACACTATTCTCATCATATGATAGACATATACTAGTCTCATCATACCATCATCATCATCATCATCATTCAACACAAATACCATCACATCTCGAAAATAGTGATACACAAGTCATGTCATGTCTCGAATAAGTGCAACTGCATGGTCATGGAACACACACAAGTTTCATCATCTCTATATAAACCATGATGTAGAAGAGAAGAGTGATCAGCATGAGCAAGAGCGCGACTATGTAGTACTTGAGGCACCAGCGGTCCTGCCCCCGCTCTTGCCGGAGCGTCCACCTCAAGTAACTACTTTCTGCTTCGGCTCTGCTGTTGAACCCTCTGTGGCTAGCACCCGGGTACTTGTCCACCTGGGCCTGAGCATCTGGCTAGTGGTCGTAGACTCCTGGAACCCTCCCAACAAACACGATGTAGCAATCCTTCGCCATCTCTGATCTATGTACCTGCATCATCAGTTGATGAATTGAACGATAATATGCAACATAATGTACTTAAGAAAACAAATAGGCATAATTAGCAAAATACAAGCAACTTATAGTAAGCATAAATGACAAAGTTCCTCATACCCAAACTAATTTACTAGAGCGATCAGTCCTCCATATCAGCGGTCCAATCTTCATAGTCAGGGAGGAAGCACCCGAGCTTCGTGAAAAGCTTAAGGTCCAGACGCTGAGCGAGTAGTAGTGCTTAGACATCATCCCACGTCATTGTTGGCTCATGGTAGAATATCCCTGTAGGTTCGAGGACCTGCTTCATAATCACTTGGGCAAGTTCACAAACTTGACATGATAAAACTCAGCTCGGATTCGATGATCCGGTGTCTTTCCTATGCTTGTGGCCCAGCTGACAATCTCGGCATCTTCGGTAGTAGGTGACATGCGAAGACATCGATTATCCCTTCTGTACTCGATCAGGTGATGCATGAGGTAGAATCCATCAGCCTAACTGGTGTGCAGTTGCTGGATGCAGGAGAAGTCGGTCTTATGGCGGAAAACCAGCCCGTTCTTCCTGTGCCTTTTCACCTTGATATATCCACCAGACATGCTGAAGGTAAACAGGGCACTATCAAGAACACTCTTTATGTGCGTGTAGTCCTTTTTCTTGATGTTCTTTGATGACTCCATGTACATAGCATGGGAGTATTCCGGGTACAGAACGATGAGCATGTCGCCGCCCCCGATGCGCAAATTAAGTACACCTCAAATTAGCCTCCATGCTTGCAAAGGAATGATTAACACTTACGAAAGGATATGCACGGATGACTTACGTGGGATGATAAGGCAGGAGAATCGCTTCCTCGTCCTTATTAGCGATCATAAATTCGCCGAGGTACTTGCTCGCATAGTCCCGGTGCTCTGTGCAAACAGCCAAGAAGCTCTCGTGCAAATAGAACGGGTCTGTGACGCATATATATTGTATTTTCTCGATCCTGATGAAGTACTTGAGATACAACGCATTCATACGGATGAACTGGAAATCCATCTTGGTCATGTGGAACATTTCGTAGATGTAGTCAAATCATAGGATGTACAGATACGTGGGCCATGTGTCGACGTACAACTTTCGACCCCACATCTGAGCCGCGCAAAGCGGGTATCCTGGTTTTTCCACGATTAGAAGGCTTTTCTCTCTGGCGTTCATGGAGTCTCCTTATATCATTGTTCAGTATGTACTCTAGCACTTTGACGGGTAGGATCGGCTCGCCGGCTACATGGAAACACTACTTACCTTCGAGAGGTATTATGTCTACCTCCCGGGGCTTCAGAGGCGGCTGGCAGCTTGAAGCAGCTCTGGCGCCTTTAGGGCCTTTCTTGTCTGATTTCCTCCTTTGCTTCTGGGTGGGCGGCGGTAGTGAGCCCAACCATTCCTTCCCTAACCACCAACCCAGTGTCGTCGGGCTAATCAGTGGACGGGCCTCAGGGGGTTGCTGGGTAGAGGCGGCATTCGGAGGCGTCTCCTGCGAGGATCGCTTGAAGATAGACTTTTTGCATTCTGCCTTAGGACGATCCGGCTTTCGCAAATCAGGCAGCATCAAGTTATAATCTCCACGCTCATAGCGTGAGTCTTGGTCATCCTAAGCCACCAATGCTCCATCATCATAGGCGGTATTGAAATACTTGTTTGGGTCATCATCATCCTCCTCCATGTCGTCATGAACATTTGCTTCTTCGACAGCGGGGGCGACATGATCTGGCACTAATGGACACTCTCCCCCGCGTCGTCCGTTATCAACCGCCACGATAGGTGCATGCAATTTGGTAGGTGGGGTGGTGTTCATACCTTCTTGAGAAGGTGGCGTTGCCATGATACTGGGCGCCTCAAAACAAAGAAGAGACTTCGGCCAAGGCGAGAACCAGCTCTTGCATCTGCCAATCCTCAAGGGGGTCTCGTCATCATCGACTGGTACCGGAGGAGGCAAATCCGCGAAGCCGGCCAAGACACTGGCCACGTTAACCTTGAATACGCCATCGGGCATCTCTCGGTTGTGGAACATGTGGTCCTTCAGCTTCACGATCGTTGCCTTTCCCACGGCCGCCTTCTGGCCCTTGATGTCGTAGAGTAGGGTGCATGAGGTATCATCGGCCTACGAAGAAGACATGTCTGTGACGTTAAACATCTGAAAGGCAACTGAAATGGAAGACTATAGACATGCTGTTATGACACGTAATTACCATGAGGGCGTCCAGCTCAGCAAGCGATGAAGGCGAGCCGAGCATGCAAGAGACAGAGGTCGGGCTACTATGAATAGGAATGGGACTTTTTGCGGTTGCTTGAGGAGGTGCTGGTGCTGTGGTGTTCGCCGGGTTGCTCCCGACGAAGCTGGGAAGGGGAAAGTCCTTCGGCCGTGCATTTGGATTGTTCTTCGACCAATCAAAAAGTGTCGGAGTCAAGCTGACAACCGCGTTAGTGACCGCTGCATTGACGGTCCCAAGCAACTCTTCTTTGGTCTCAGGTTTGGTCTTATTGACCGCAATCGTGACCTTCTCGTCGATGGTTTCCTGAGTGATGACCGACCGTCTCTTTCTTCTTTCATCTGGCTCCTCGCGGTAGCACGTCTTCGCGGGGTGCCATCTCTGACGCCGTGCACACGTCCATAGGACGGTGGCTTTTCTACCGGGACCTTTTTCACTATGTTTAGGGCCCGGTTGAATGGGGTGTCCCACTTGGGCCTCGCCGACGACTGTGACGACTCATCGCTTTCAGCTGCCTTTTGGTGCAGCTCTTTCTGCAAAAGGAACATGGAGGGTTTACTAATGTGACCAAACTTGTAGTCGAATTGATTGGAAGCTAATACGATAATGTGATAATACTACAATTACCAGAAGTCTCAGGAAGTCCCTCATGTTCGGGTCCGTGTAAAAGATCTTTTTTACTTTGTCCCACTTGTACCAGTCCCTGATCTAGTCATGCTCAAGCGGGTCGGTGAACACCGCCAAGGGGTCTGGGATTCCGTGACTTACACGTTCGGCATCCTCCTTGGCCCATACGTGCCTCTTCCCCTCGTAACCACGGCTTCCGAGGCGGTGGGGAGGCATGTTCCTAGCTTGGAGCGCCTTCATTTTCTCCGACCTTGCCTTGACTTCTTTACCGCAATTCTCCTTGAATTTTGCAAAGTCCTCTTCCATTATTGATGGATTATCAGCATGAATCTTTGACCATGGTTCATTCTTCGCAATCGCTTTTTTCACCCGAACTTTCCAGGAGGACAAGTCATTGGTGAACGTCACCATCGCCTTGTCGTTTATCTTTGTCATGGCAACGTTGTCCCACGGCTCTATATATTTGCCTTCATCCCGGCTGGGGAACAAGAACCTATGGTGCAACCTCCTTAGGAGCATGTGCTCCATATGTGGTATCGGCTTCAACCTCTCGTCACTGATGTTGGCGGTTTCCCTGAGGATGCATCCAAGTTGACTGCCCCAGCACAAGCGCGCTTCCTCCAACATAGTTGGCTCTAAGTTCTTGGGGCGTATCTCTGTGACCATAATTTGTCCGATGTCAAGCTCGTTTGGTCTTCGTGTCCTCTTCTTCTTTGGTGCTTTACCGACTACTATAGTATCGTTGCCGGTCTCGGGGTGGTGTTGGTGCCGGTGCCAGTGCCAATGTCGGCATCAGTGTCGGGATTGGTGCCACTGCTGCCACCATGCAACCCCATCTGGTGTTCGTCCAGGTAATCGAAATGGTGATTTGCTGCCTCAATGTGGTCTGCGAACCGAGCAGAAGCACCCACGACTTCGACGTGGGTAGACATGTTTCCTATTCAACAATTGTAAATAAAAGATATAATGAAGAGAAAAAGGGGCCTATATTTGGTCGGAATTTTGATTGATTCCCCTTTCGGCAAATCCCGGGTACTCCATATGTCCTAGTTTCTAACACAAGTCATGCCGAAAATCACGGAAATTTCCGGCATCACCTTTGCTATAAAGTGGACATATGGAGCGCCTGAAATTTGACGGAACGGAAATGAATCAACATTCCGGCAAAACATAGGCCACTCCGATATTTATCGACAATTGGCAGAATTTCATATAACAGATTTGATGCTATCTCCAGAGAACATGGCAACATCATATGAAAGATTTCCAAGACTTAGCAAATTAACCAAGTGTTAAAACAACATTGTATAGGCTATATGCTCCTAAAACATCATCTACGGTTTTATATGGTACTGGTTTTTATTACCCTAAATTAATTTTCCCTAAACAAAATCGCCCGAAACTAAATTGCTAGATTGCACTAAACTAAATTTTCTAAATTTCCCTAAACTAAATTGCTTTCTCTCTCTCTCTCTGCTACATCTCCTTGCTAGGGTTCATACATCCAACACTTAGCTTAGCCAACGGAGAGAGAGAGAAGGGCAGGGGAGAGGAGAGGGAGAGGCTTACGGGGTGGGGAGAGGGTGTCGGCGGCGAGGTCGAGGGCGGTGGAGAGGGAGGCGGCATCGAGATCCAGGGCGGCGGCGGCTAGGTCGAGGGCGGGCATAGGGGCGAAGGCCGGCGAGGTCGAGGGCATCAACGGCGGGTGCAAGGGCGAGGTGGAGATGGGGGGAATGAGACATGGTGAAATTTTGAGCCCGCGCGGTGGGGGGTTAACTCAAAATAGCGGTAGCGCTTGTTTGGAAACACGCGCTATAACTAACTTAGCTATAGCGCTGGTCCTAACAAGTGCTACTACTAACTGTTCCAATTTTTATTTTTTTTATTCTAAAATACTTAGCTATAGCGCTGGTCCTCAGAAAAGCGCTATTGCTATTTTTCTGTTCTTTTTATTATTTTCCTTTTCTAGTTTTTAGTTTTCTTTTCTTTTATTATTTTCCTTTTCTTTTCCTGTTTTCTTTCCTTTTTCTTTTGTATTGCTATCTCCCTTTTGTGTTTTGTTTTTTTGTTTTTCTCCTGAGATGGAGTCTCCCTCTCCCACACTGCATGAATATCACTGGAACCGGGCATGTGGTGGTAACATATCCGTTGATTGATAAAGGTTACTTAAAAGCATACACAAAATAGATATACATATATAAATGATGGTTTCTGGTCAGCTGCGTCGACGACGTTTCACATTGAGCTTCTTCCCTTTCTTGTTCGTTGCCGAGTAATCGAGCCCCTCCTTGTGAATTTTCCGGAGCCATGGAGTATGATATTTCTTAGATAATGTAGTATTGGTTCTTCTTTTCACATATGCTTCATCGCCATCGTCATCTTCCCTCATCGAGTTTCTGTATTGGTCGTAGTCTTCCTCGTTGGCAATTCCATCCATTCTGACGATGCTCCTTTTGGATCTCCTCACGACAACACGACTGGATTGGCCGAGTCTGTTATGAAGAAGCATTCTGTCATGTGTTAGCGTGTACCCATGGCTCAATTTTGGTGATGACCTGAACGTTCACGAGAGTGCTCTTCGCGTCGGGTATAGACAGGGTGGTGAAATACTTGTTTTCTCCTGCGACGTACTTGGCCCATCTGGGATGGAACATCGCCGCATCGTGCATTCCAGCATAGTCAAGCTCCCAGATCTCTTCGACCCTTTCGTAGAATCTTTCTGTTGTGCTGTTGGCGTCGGTCACGCATTGAATTGTCACCCGGAGTTCTAGTAATCACCGTTCATGTCTTTGGCCTCCGTGTAGAATGTTTACCCATTTATATTGTAGGACTGATATGTTGTGGGCTTGGGCGCGGGGCCATGTGCTAAGGCGTGTATGATCAATCCGTCGCACTACCCTCTTTCGGGGGATTTTCAAGAACTTGCTCTTTGAACCATGATACGTCTCCAACGTATCTATGATTTTTGATTGTTCTATGCTATTATATATTCTGTGTTGGATGTTTAATGGGCTTTATTATACACTTTTATATTATTTTTGGGACTAACATACTAACCCAAGGCCCAGTGCAGATTGTTGTTTTTTTGCCTATTTCAGGGTTTCACCGAGAAGGAATACGGAGTCCAAACAGAATGAAACCTTCGGGAGAGTTATTTTTGGAACAGTATCTTCACAAAAGACTTGGAGTACATGCAAGGGAACGAGGGAGGTGGCCACGAGGGTCCAGGGCACGCCCCCTCCCCCTGGGCGCACCCCCACCCTCGTGGGCCCCCTCTGGCTCCCCCGATGCCCTCCTTTCTCCTCTATATATCCATATACCCTGAAAACATCGAGGCAACAGAGAAAACCATAATTCCACCGCCGCAACCTTCTGTTCCCTTGAGATCCCAACTTGGGGCCTGTTCCGGAGCTCCGCCGGAGGAGGGATCTACCACGGAGTGCTTCTACATCAATACCATAGACTCACCAATGAGTTGTGAGTAGTTTACCACATACCTTGGGGTCCATAGTTATTAGCTAGATGGCTTCTTCTCTCTTTTCGGATATCAATACAAAGTTGTCCTCGATCTTCGAGGAGATCTATTCGATGTAATCATTTTGCGGTGTGTTTCTCGAGATCCGATGAATTGTGGGTTTATGATCAAGATTATCTATGAACACTATTTGATTCTTTTCTGAAATCTTTTATGTATGATTATAATATCCTTGCAAGTCTCTTCGAATTATTGGTTTGGTTTGGCCTAGTAGAACTATAGTTCTTGCAATGGGAGAAGTGCTTGGCTTTGGGTTCAATCTTGCGGTGTCCTTTCCCAATGACAGCAGGGGCAGCAAGGCATGTATTGTATTGTTGCCATCGAGGATAAAAATATGGGGTTTGTATCATATTGCTTGAGTTTATCCCTCTACATCTTATCATCTTGCCTAAAGCCTTACTATGTTCTTATGAACTTAATACTCTAGATGCATGCTGGATAGCAGTCGATGTGTGGAGTAATAGTAGTGGATGCAGAATCGTTTCGGTCTACTCGTCACGGACGTGATGCTTATATATAATGATCATGCCTAGATATTCTCATAACTATGTGCTTTTCTATCAGTTACTCGACAGTAATTTGTTCACCCGCCGTAGAATTCTTCTATCATGAGAGAAGCCACTAGTGAAACCTATGGCCCCCGGGTTTATTATCAACATATTAATCTTCCATCTACTTTACTTTGCTTTATTTACTTTCTGTTCTTATACCAAAAAAATACCAAAAACATTATACTATCCTATCTATCAGATCTCACTTTCGTAAGTGCCATAAAGGGATTGACAACCTCTTATCGCATTGGCTGCGAAGTTCTTATTTGTTTGTGCAGGTGCGAGGGACTCACGCGTGGTCTCCTACTGGATTGATACCTTGGTTCTCAAAAACTGAGGGAAATACTTACGCTACTGTGATGCATCACCCTTTCCTCTTCGAGGGAATACAACGTAAGCTCGAGAAGTAGCAAGAAGAATTTCTGGCGCCATTGCTGGCGAGGCTTACGCAAAAGTCATATACCAAGTACCTATCACAAACCCTTATCGTTCACATTACATTATTTGCCTCTCGTTTTCCTCTCCCCCCACTTTACCCTTGCCGTTTTATTCGCCCTTTTTCCGTTCGCCTTTTTGTTTGCTTGTGTTGCCATGTGCCCTCTATTAGCTTGCATCTTCGCTTGCTAAATTATGGATCATCATCCACTTGCTAATCTTTTTAAATGATCCAATTATGTTGAACCTATTGCTAGTGAGTTGAGTGCACTAGATTATATTTATGATGTTTTGCTTGAAATTCATGATCCTGAAAATTGTGAGGAATTGTTAAAAGAAAAAGTGATTCACGTTAGCTCCTTAAATAAAAAGCATGATTGCAATGTTGTTATTATAAATTCTATTAATGTCAATTGTGTTAATGATATGCAAAACCCTAAGCTTGGGGATGCTAGTATTGCTATGCCCACTACTTGTTGCAATGATCATTGATTGGGGTGATGCTTCTTACAATTTTGAAAACTTATTTATGCCCCATGATATATATGAGATTGATAATAATGTTTGCAATTATATTGAAAGTGGGTATGGAAGAGTGTCATCTTTTGATCCCACATATTTGGAGAATGTTCAATCTTATGAATTTTTTGATAAAAGTGGGTTTGGAGAGGTCTTGACTTTAGTTAATGTTGATCCCACTATTTTGGAAGATTGTCAAATTCGCATGCATGTGGATCGTGTTGAGAATATGTTATGTGATAGTTATATTGTTGAATTTGCTTATAATCCTACATGCAATTATTATGAGAGAGGAAAATATGGTTGTAGAAATTTTCATGTTACAAAATTACCTCTCTTCATGTTGAGATTGCTATTGTTTCTTTCTTCTTCGTTGCATATGATAGATCTTGCTTGTCTTGCTAATTTGTTTTCCTATAACATGCCTATGCATAGGAAGTATGTTAGACTTAGATTTGATTTTCAACTGCTATATGATGCTCTCTTTGTGCTTCATTCTTATCTTTCATGTGAGCATCATTGAATTCTCAAGCCTATCTTAATGGCCATAAAGAAAGAGCATGTTCGGAGGCAACCCAATTTTATTTGTTTTTGCTTCTCTTTATGATTAAATATTGAATCTAGCTTCTGTTTAGATGTGGTCTTGTGTTTTAATTAGTGTTTGTGCCATGCAGAACCTTTGGGAAGACTTGTGTGAAGTTTATATGATCTTGCTGTAAAAAACAGAAACTTTAGCGCTCACGAGTTTGGCTGTGAATTTTTACTGGAGAGTGTTATTTAGTTGATTCTTTTTGCAGATGATTAATATACAAATTCCTCATGTTTACGAATTTCATTTCAATTTTGTTTGAGTTACAGAAGTATTCGAAAGTTACAGATTAGTACAGACTGATCTATTTTTTACAGATTCTGTTCTTCGTGTGTTCTTTGCTTATTTTGATGCATCTATGAGTAGTATTGGAGGATATGAATCATAGATAAGTTGGAATACAGTAGATTTAACACCAATATAAACAAAGAATGAGTTCATTATAGTACGTTTGAGTGGTCGTTTGTTTTCTTATACTAACGGAGCTCACGAGATTTTTGGCTAAGTTTTGTGTTGTGAAGTTTTCAAGTTTTGAGTATGGCTTTGATGGACTATGGAACAAAGAGTGGCAAGAGCCTAAGATTGGGGATGACCAAGGCACCCCAAGGTAAAATTCAAGGACTACCAAAAGCCTAAGCTTGGGGATGCCCCAGGAAGGCATCCCTCTTTCGTCTTCATCTATCGGTAACTATACTCGGGACTATATTTTTATTCACCACATGATATGTGTTTTGCTTGGAGCGTCTTGTATGATTTGAGTCTTTGCTTTTTAGTTTGCCACAATCATCCTTGCTGGACACACCTTTTGAGAGAGATAAATATGGTTTAGAATTTATTAGAATACTCTATGTGCTTCACTTATATCTTTTGAGCTATATAGTTTTGCTCTAGTGCTTCACTTATATCTTTTAGAGCACGGTGGTGGTTTTATTTTGTAGAAATTGTTGATCTCTCATGCTTCACTTATATATTTTTGAGAGTCTTTTAGAACAGCGTGGTAATGTGCTTTGGTTATAAAACTAGTCCTAATATGATAGGCATCCAAGATGAATATAGTAAAAACTCTCATATAAAGTGCATTGAATATGATGAGAAGTTTGATACTTGATGATTGTTTTGAGACACAAGGATGGCGATATTACAGTCATGCTAGTGGAGTAATTATGAATTTGATAAATACTTGTGTTAAAGTTTGTGATTCCCGTAGCATGCACGTATGGTGAACCGCTATGTGACGAAGTTAGAGCATGAGGTATTTATTGAGTGTCATCCTTTGTGTGGATGTCGGGATCACGTGATGGTTAAGTCCTACCAACCCTTCCCCTAGGAGCATGCATTGATTACTTTATTTTGATGACTCGTAGATTTTTGCAATAAGTATATGAGTTATTTATGACTAATGTTGAGTCCATGGATTATACGCACTCTGACCCTTCCACCATTGCTAGCCTTTCTTGTACCGCGCAACACTCGTCGGTATCATACACCCACCATATACCTTCCTCAAAACAGCCACCATACCAACCTATCATGGCATTTCCATAGCCATTCCGAGATATATTCCACCGTCCCATTCATATGACATGCTTCATCATCATTCACACAGAGTCATATTTTGTTCTAGCTTCGAGTTGTAATCTTTGAGTTGTACGTCAACAAAAGTGTGATGATCTTAATTATTAGAGCATTGTCCCATGTGAGGAAAGGCCAAATAAAAAAAATATGGCCCAAAAAAATATAGAGAGGGGCTAAAAAAAGCCCCTCCAAAAAATGAGAGAAAAGAGAGAAGGGACAATGCTATTATCCTTTTCCACGCTCGTGCTTCAAAGTAGCACCACGATCTTCATAATAGAGAGTCTCTTGTTTTGTCACTTTCATATACTAGTGGGAATTTTCATTATAGAACTTGGCTTGTATATTCCAACGATGGGCTTCCTCAAATTCCCTAGGTCTTTATCAGCAAGCAAGTTGGATGCACACCCACTTAGTTTCTTTTTTTGAGCTTTCATACACTTATAGCTCTAGTGCATCCGTTGCATGGCAATCCCTACTCACTCACATTGATATCTATTGATGGGCATCTCCATAGCCCATTGATACGCCTAGTTGATGTGAGACTATCTTCCTCCTTTTTGTCTTCTCCACAACCACCACTCTATTCCACTTATAGTGCTATATCCATGGCTCACGCTCATGTATTGCGTGAAAGTTGAAAGGTTTGAAAATATTTGAGTATGAAAACAATTGCTTGGCTGAAATCGGGGTTGTGTATGATATGAATATTTTGTGTGATGAAGAGGGAGCATAGCCAGACTATATGATTTTGTAGGGATAACTTTCTTTGGCCATGATACTTTTAGAAGACATGATTGCTTTGTTAGTATGCTTGAAGTATTATTATTTCTTATGTCAATATATACTTTTTTCTTGAATTTTTCGGATCTGAACATTCATGCCACAATAAAGAATTTACATTGATAATTATATTGGTTAGCATTCCACATCAAAAATTTCGTTTTTATCATTTACGTACTCGAGGATGAGCAGGAATTAAGCTTAGGGATGCTTGATACGTCTCCAAGGTATCTATAATTTTTGATTGTTCCATGCTACTATATATTCTGTTTTGGATGTTTAATGGGCTTTATTATACACTTTCATATTATTTTTGGGACTAACCTATTAACCCAAGGCCCAGTGGAGATTGCTGATTTTTTTGCCTATTTTAGGGTTTCGCAGAAAAGGAATATCAAACGGAGTACAAACGGAATGAAACCTTCGGGAGAGTTATTTTTGGAACTGTATCTTCACAGAAGACTTGGAGTACACACGAGGGAACAAAGGAGGTGGCCATGAGGGTCCAGGGCGCGCCCCCACCCTCGTGGGCCCCCTATGGCTCCCCCAATGCCCTCCTTCCTCCTATATATATCCGTATACCCTGAAAACATCGAGGCAACAGAGAAAACCCTAATTCCACCGCCGCAACCTTCTGTTCCCATGAGATCCCATCTTGGGAACTGTTCCGGAGCTCCGCCGGAGGAGGGATCTACCACGGAGTGCTTCTACATCAACACCATAGCCTCAACAATGAGTTGTGCGTAGTTTAACACAGACCTTTGGGTCCATATTTATTAGCTAGATGTCTTCTTCTCTCTTTTGGATCTCAATACAAAGTTCTCCTCGATCTTCGAGGACATCTATTCGATGTAATATTTTTGCTGTGTGTTTGTCGAGATCGGATGAACTGTGGGTTTATGATCAAGATTATCTATGAACAATATTTGGTTCTTTTCTCAAATCTTTTATGTATGATTATAATATACTTGCAAGTCTCTTCGAATTATTGGTTTGGTTTGGCCTACTAGATCTATAGTTCTTGCAATGGGAGAAGTGCTTGGCTTTGGGTTCAATCTTGCGGTGTCCTTTCCCAGTGACAGCAGGGGCAGCAAGGCACACATTGTATTGTTGGCATCGAGGATAAAAAGATGGGGTTTATATCATATTGCTTGAGTTTATCCCTCTACATCATGTCATCTTGCTTAAAGCATTACTCTGTTCTTATGAACTTAATACTCTAGATGCATGCTGGATAGCGGTCGATGTGTGGAGTAATAGTAGTAGATGCAGAATCGTTTCGGTCTACTTCTCATGAATGTGATGCCAATATATAATGATCATGCCTAGATATTCGCAGAACTATGCGCTTTTCAATCAATTGCTCGACGGTAATTTGTTCACCCACCGTAGGATTCTGCTATCATGGGGGAAGCCACTAGTGAAACCTATGCCCCCAGGTCTATTCTCAACATATTAATATCTTCCATCTACTTTACTTTGCTTTATTTACTTTATGTTCTTATACCAAAAAAATACCAAAAATATTATACTATACTATCTATCAGATCTCACTTTCGCAAGTGACCGTAAAGGGATTGACAACCCTTATCGTGTTGGCTGCGAAGTTCTTATTTGTTTGTGTAGGTGCGAGGACTCGCGCGTGGTCTCCTACTGGATTGATACCTTGGTTCTCAAAAACCAAGGGAAATACTTACGCAACTGTGCTGCATCACCCTTTCCTCTTCGTGGGAATACAACGCAAGCTCGAGAAGTAGCAAACCAACGCAAGAAAGGGGCATTGTGCTCTACAGTAACTTCGTTGTTCGTCTTGAGATTCCCCTTATCACGGTACTTCTTTGCGATGCTTTCTTTGTGCCGTGCCACATAATCATATACCACATCTAGGTGTTGTAGCACTACTAAGTTAGCCCTGTCAAAGTCGTTATGTCGATCCAAGTAGTCCTTGTGTAATTTTGTCTGGCCGTTGTTTTGACCATCTCTTTCGAGCTTCCCATCGTGCTTCTTGACGGGAAAATCAACAAGAGGGTCTCCGACGCCTATATAATTCTCGCAAAAGGAGACGCGCTCATGCGTCAGATACCCTTGGACGATGCTCCCTTCGGGACGGGACATGTTATGAACGAATCCTTTGATGACCCCATTCATCCTCTCGAATGATATCTTCTATGAAGGAATGTCGGTCTGAGGTCGATGATGTCGTCCATGATGTGGACGCACAGATGCACCATGACGTCAAAGAACGCGAGCGGGAAGTACATCTCAAGCTCACATAGTATGACAATGATCTCTTCCTATAGCCTTCGAAGCTGCTTCACACTTATGGACTTTCGAGAGATAACATCGAAGAAGTTGCAGAGACCAGTAAGCGTGTCATGGATGTGCTTCTCCATTATCCCTGTAATGGAAACTGGGATTATCTGCATCATCATCATCATGTGATAGTCATGAGACTTCATCCTGCTGAACCTTTTCTTCTTGGGGTCTAGAAATCTGCTTATCTTCCCGCAGTAACCGGACCTGACTTTGATTCCAATAAGGCACTTGATGAATTGATCGATCTCCTTCACACTTAAGGTGAATCAAGAAGGGGGGCAATAATTCCTCCTCCTTCTTGTTGACCATCTGCCCGTTTTCCCCTCCTCCGTCTTCGTCTCCGTCGCCTCCGTCGACTTTTTATGGAGGAGATCTTTCCTGGTCTTCAAATCTTACAAGTCTTTCCTTGCCTTCGGACCATCCTTGGTCTTTTCTAGCATGTTCATCGGTGTGCCAAGCAAGCTCTCAAGGACATTCTTCGTGATATGCATTTGATCAAGGCAATGAGGCGTGTCGTGACTAGGCCAGTACTCCAAGTCCCAGAAAATAGACCTTGTTTTCCATACCTTCAGCAGCGGCTCTGGCGCCTTTTTGATCTTTCTCGACGCGGGGCATTATTCCCAGTTTCTCAACAGCTTGTCGATTTCGGTGCTGCTCCTCTTACGTGGAGGTCCCCGAAGCGCAGCCAACCCATTGAATATATCTCCATGCTTTCTCGACGGGTCATCCTTCTCGAGCCATCTACGATGCCCCATCTACACGATTTTCCCTGACCCGCCATCTTTCGTTGACGTAAGCTGATGAGACGTTGTATCATCCATGCACCTCGTGCATCCGCAGTATCCGTGGCACACCTGGCCTGAGGTGTACCCGTAACCGAGATAGTCGTGCACCGTCATCATCAGCGCGGCTCTCATATGGAAATACTCTCCTTTGCTGGCGTCCCATGTCCATGCCGGTGTTTTCCATATCGTGTCTAGCTCCTCTTGCAGAAGCCCTATATACAGGTTAATACTATTTCCTGGTTGTTTTGGCCCTTGAATCAGCATGCTCATGTGTATGTACTTTTTCTTCTTGTACTTCCATCGGGGAAGGTTGTATATCCATACAAACACGAGCCATGTGTTGCGGTTGGTGTTATGGTTTCCAAACAGATTCATGCCAACGGTACTCGCACCAAGCATCATGTTCCTTGGATCTTTTGCGGCAAATCCATATATGGCGTTGAATGCTCTCCACTGGCTACCATCTATGAGGTGTCTCAACTTCGGATCATCTCCAACGTCAGGCTTCTTCCTCTCTGCGTGCCAGCGCATGAGCTTTGCTTCCTTAGGATCTACGAAATACCGCTACAGACGGGGAGTGATCGGAAAGTACCATACAAGTTTCTAAGGAGCTTTCTTTCTTGCCTTCATGTATCGAGAAGCATTGCACACTGGACAACTGGTTTTTTCCGCGTGCTCCCCCCGATAAATGATGCAATCGTTGATGCATGCCTGGTACCTAATGTACGGCGAATTAAAAGGACAAACAATTTTCTTGGCCTCCTCGACACTAGTAGGACACAGGTTCCAGCGAGAAGAACTTTATTATGTAGATACTTAAAATGCTCATCGAGGCTTTTTTGTCCATTTGTTTTTGGCCTTCGTCTTTTGAAGTTCGAGCGTGAAACTCAAGTGGGTCACCTCAGGATCGCAACCGTCATACAATGGAGTCTTCGAGTCTACTTCAAGTTGCGCCATCTTGGCCTCCTCTCTAGAAGCAGCTCTCTCGCTAGTCGTACTCTTGCGAAGGAGGTGTCGAACATGAGGGTCCTGCACGATTGCACTTAGTAGCATCAAAGACTGTGGCGTGACCGTCGCCTCTTCTCCGCCATGTCGGGACTCTTCTTCGCCGTGTTCGAAATCTTCTCCGCCGCCGTCATTTCCGTACTCTTCCCTGCCGCCATGTCCGGCGCCATCGTCTTCGTGTCGATCGGTCATCTCTTCGTCTAGCCCCATGTCGTTATTCCCTGCCATGTGGACATCCTCATCATCATCACCTCCTTCACTTATCCATGAGTATATCCATCCATGAAATCATTCATCAGCAGGTGCGCCTTCAAATTGCCACGATCAAAAGGGTCCAAAAGGACTCCTTCCTTGCATCTTGCACACAAACATTATTTGCATACGTGTCCACCACCGCGGATTGCATGTACTGCTCCACGTTCCATCCACTCACCTTCATGACCGACTGAACGGTATAACAAGCAAAAGGGTTATAAAATAAATAATGCATGCATGCTTCAAAGTCATATAAAATTTTGGCATGACCTTGCCTAAAAATAGGACATATTGAGTTTGCTCGAAATTCACCGAAACGGAAATAAATCGACATTTCGGCAAAACATAAGCAACTCGAGGGCATGTCACTCACACATATCTCTCCATATATCCCAAACGCTCATATTCTCATTCACGCACATATTCCCATTCTTGAAATGAACAACTTTTTACTCACCTATATATCTCTCGAGAGAGACTGATCGCGAGAGCACGCGGTTAAATAGATGATGAGAGAGACCGATCAAGAGAGCATGCATGGATGGCTAAATAGCTAGCTAGATCTACTTGTTGGGGAGGAGAGGCGAATCTAGCTAGCTAACTAATGGAGAGAGAGTTATGCTGGAGGGGGCATTAATGGGGAGAGGAAGAGAGGTAGGAGTGCTACTTCTCGAGCTTGCGTTGTATTCCCTCGAAGAGGAAAGGGTGATGCAGCACAGTAGCGTAAGTATTTCCCTCAGTTTTGGAGAACCAAGGTATCAATCCAGTAGGAGACCACGCGCGAGTCCCTCGCTCCTGCACAAACAAATAAGAACCTCGCAGCCAACGCAATGAATGGGGTTGTCAATCCCTTCTCGGTAACTTACGAGAGTGAGATGTGATAGATATCATAAGATAATATTTTTGGTATTTTCGGTATAGAAACAGAAAGTAAATAAAGCAAATAAACAACGGGGAAAGAAATTGGCTAGTTGACAGGAAAGTAATATGATAAAGATAGACCCGGGGGCCATAGGTTTCACTAGTGGCTTCTCTCATGATAGCAGAATTCTATGGTGGGTGAACAAATTACTGTCGAGCAATTGATAGAAAAGCGCATAGTTATGAGAATATCTAGGCATGATCATTGTATATAGGCATCACATCCATAATAAGTAGACCGAAACGATTCTGCATCTACTACTATTACTCCACACATCGACCGCTATCCAGCATGCATCTAGAGTATTAAGTTCATAAGAACAGAGTAACGCCTTAAGCAAGATGACATGATGTAGAGGGATAAACTCAAGCAATATGATATAAACCCCATCTTTTTATCCTCGATGGCAACAATACTATACGTGCCTTGCTGCCCCTGCTGTCACTGGTAATGGACACCGCAAGATTGAACCCAAAGCCAAGCACTTCTCCCATTGCAAGAACTATAGATCTAGTAGGCCAAACCAAACCGATAATTCGAAGAGACTTGCAAGGATATTATAATCATACATAAAAGATTTCAGAAAAGAATCCAATATTGTTCATTCATAATCTTGATCATAAACCCACAATTCATCAGATCTCGACAAACACACCGCAAAAAGATTACATCGAATAGATCTCCTCGAAGATCGAGAAGAACTTTGTATTGAGATCCAAAGAGAGAGAAGAAGCCATCTAGCAAATAACTATGGACCCGAAGGTCTGTGGTAAACTACTCAGAACTCATCGGAGACGCTATGACGTTGATGTACAAGAACTCCGTGATCGATGCCCCGTCCGGCGGAGCTCCGGAACAGGCCCCAAGATGGGATTTCAAGGGAGCAGGAGGTTACAGCAGTGAAATTAGGGTTTCTTGGTGCTCCTCGATGTTTTCAGGGTATGAGGGTATATATAGGAGGAAAAAGTACGCCGGTGGTGCAACATGGGGCCCACGAGGGTGGGAGGCGCGCCTACCCCCCTGGGATCGCCCTGCACTCTCGTGAGCACCATGTTTCTTCTCTTGCTTGTACTCCAAGTCCCCCGTGAAGATATTGTTCCAAAAATAACTCTCCCGAAGGTTTCATTCCGTTTGGACTCCGTTTGATATTCCTTTTCTGCGAAACACTGAAATAGGAACAAAAACAGAAATTTGCACTAGGCCTTGGGTTAGTAGGTTAGTCCCAAAAATAATACAAAAGTGTATAATAAAGCCCGTTAAACATCCAAAACCGAATAATTTATAGCATGGAACAATCAAAAATTATAGATACGTTGGAGACGTATGAAGCATCCTCAAGCTTAATTACTGCTCGTCCTCGAGTAGGTAAATGATAAAAACAAACTTTTTTATGTGGAATGCTAACCAACGTAATTCTCAATGTAATTTTCTTTATTGTTCAGATCCGAAAGATTTAAGACAAAAGTCTATATTTACATAAGAGTAATAATACTTTAAGCATACTAACAAAGCAATCATGTCTTCTCAAAATAACATGGCCAAAGAGAGTTATCCCTATGAAGTCATATAGTCTGGCTATGCTCTATCTTTATCACACAAAATATTTAAATCATGCACAACCCCGGTTTCAGCCAAGCAACTGTTTCACACTTCAATTCTTTCAAACCTTTCAAATTTATGCAATACATGAACGTGAGCCATGGATATAGCACTATGTGGAATAGAGTGGTGGCTGTGGAGAAGACAAAAGAGGAAGATAGTCTCCCATCAACTAGGCGTATCGATGAGCTATGGAGATGCCCATCAATAGATATCAATGTGAGTGAGTAGGGATTGCCATGCAATGGATGCACTAGAGAAATAAGTTTATGAAAGCTCAACAAAAGAAACTAAGTGGGTGTTCATCCAACTTGCTTGCTCACGAAGACCTAAGGCATTTGAGGAAGCCCATCATTGGAATATACAAGCCAAGTTCTATAATGAAAAGTCCCACTAGTATATGAAAGTGACAAAACAAGAGACTCTCTATCATGAAGATCATGGTGCTACTTTGAAGCACAAGTGTGGAAAAAGGATAGTAACATTATCCCTTCTCTCTTTTTCTCTCATTTTTTTTCTTTTTTCTTTTGGGCATTTTTCTCTATTTTTTTTATTTTTTTATATGGCCTCTCTCTTTTTTTTTTTCGTCCGGAGTCTCATCCCAACTTGTGGGAAAATCATAGTCTCCATCATCCTTTCCTCACTGGGACAATGCTCTAATAATGATGATTATCACACTTTTATTTACTTACAACTCAAAATTATAACAAAATATGACTCTATGTGAATGATAATGACGAAGCATGTCATATGAACAGAACAGTGGAAAGTTGCGTGGAAATATATCTCGGAATGGCTATGGAAATTCCATGATAGGTAGTTATGGTGGCTGTTTCGAGGAAGGTATATGGTGGGTGTATGGTACCAGCGAAAATTGCGCGGTACAAGAGAGGCTAGCAATGGAGGAATGGTGAGAGTGCGTATAATCCATGGACTCAACATTAGTCATAAAGAACTCATATACTTATTGCAAAAATCTACGAGTTATCAAAACAAAGTATTCAACGCATGTTCCTAGGGGAAGGGTTGGTAGGAGTTAACCATCGCGCGATCCCGACCTCCACACAAAGGATGACCCTCAATAAATAAATGCTCCAAAACATAACAGTTCACCTTACCTGCATGCTACAGGAATCACAAACTTTAACACAAGTATTTCTCAAATTCACAATTACTCCACTAGCATGACTCTAATATCACCATCCTCATATCTCAAAACAATCATCAAGTATCAAACTTTTCATAATATTCAATGCACTTGTATGAATTTTTTCACTATACTCATCTTGGATGCCTATTATATTAGGACTAGAATTATAACCAAAGCACATTACCATGTTGTTCTAAGATACTCTCAAAAAGATATAAGTGAAGCATGAGAGATCAATAAATTGTACAAAACAAAACCACCACCATGCTCTAAAAGATATAAGTGATGCACTAGAGCAAAACTATCTAGCTCAAAAGATATAAGTGAAGCACATAGAGTATTCTAATAAATTCCAAATCATATTTTTCTCTATCAAAAGGTGTGACCAGCAAGGATGATTGTGCCAAACTAAAAAGCAAAGTCTCTAATCATACATGACGCTCCAAGCAAAACACATATCATGTGGTGAATAAAAATATAGTATCAAGTAAAGTTACCGATAGACAAAGATGAAAGAGGGGATGCCTTTCCGGGGCATCCCCAAGCTTAGGCTCTTGGTTATCCTTGAGTTTTACCTTGGGGTGCCTTGGGAATCCCCAAGATTAGTCTCTTGCCACTCTTTGTCCCATTGTCCATCAAATCCTTACCCAAAACATGGAAACTTCGCAACACAAAACTTAGCAAAAAATCTCGTGAGCTCCGTTAGTATAAGAAAACGAAACACTACTCAAAGGTACTGTGATGAACTCATTTTTTGTTTATATTGGTACTAAACCTACTGTATTCCAACTTCTCTATGATTCGCACCCCCCAATACTACTCATAGATTCATCAAAATAAGCAAACAACACACGAAAAACAGAATCTGTCAAAAACAGAACAGTCTGTAGTAATCTGTAACCTGTAAATCTAAAAAATTGAAATAAATTTGTGAACATGAGTAATTTGTCTATTAATCATCTGAAAAAAAATCAACTAAAAAGCACTCTCCACTAAAAACTGGTAGCCAATATCGTGAGCGCTAAAGTTTCTATTTTTTACAGCATGATCACATGAACTTCACACAAGTCTTCCCAAAGGTTCTACTTGGCACAAACACTAATTAAAACACAAAACCACATCTAAACAGAAGCTAGATGCAGTATTTATTCCTAAACGGAAGCAAAAACAAAGAAAATAAAATTGGGTTCCCTCCCAACAAGCGCTATCCTTTAGCGCCCCTAGCTAGGCACTGATAATTCAATGATGCTCACATGAAAGATAAGAATGGAAGGACAACGAGAGCATCATAAAACACATGACAAACCAATCTAAGTCTAACATATTTCATATGCATAGGCATGTTATAATAAAATAAATCAAGACAAGCAATTCCTAGCATATGAAAGGAAGAAAAAGAAAACAAGATCAACCTCAACATGAAAAGAGGTAATTTAGTAACATGAAGATTTCTACAACCATATTTTCCTTTCTCATAATAATTGCATGTAGGATCATAATAAAATTCAACAATATAGCTATCACAAAACATATTCTCAACATGATCCACATGCATACGAAGTTGACACTCTTCCAAAATAGTGGGATCAACATTAACTAAAGTCAAGACCTCCCCAAAGCTACTTTTATCAAAGATTTCATAAGATTGAATATTCTCCAAATATGTGGGATCTAAAGATGACACTCTTCCATACCCACTTTCAATATTATTGCAAACATTATTATCAATCTCATATATATCATGGGGCATAAATAAGTTTTCAAAATCGTAAGAAGCATCACCCCAATCAATGATCATTGCAACAAGTAGTGGGCATAGCAAAATAAGCATCCCCAAGATTAGGGTTTAGCATGTCCTTAGCACAATTGACATTAATAGAATTTGTAATAACATCATTGCAATCATGCTTTTCATTCAAGGAACTATCGTGAAACGCTTCATAAATTTCTTCTTTCAACACTTCATCACAAGTTTTCAGATTCACGAATTTCAAGAAAAACCTCATAAAGATAATCTAGTGCACTCAACTCACTAGCAATAGGTTCAACATAATTGGATCTTTTAAAAGATTAGCAAGAGGATGCGGATCCATATTTTAGCAAGCGAAGATGCAAGCTATTAGATGGCACATGGAAACATAAGCAAACAAAAACGCAGATGAACAAAAGAGGGCAATTAAAATGGCAAAGGTGAAGTGGGGCAGAGGAAAACAAGAGGCAAATAATGTAGTGCTAGGGATAAGGGTTTGTGATAGGTACTTGGTATATGAATTTTGCGTAGATCTCCCCAGCAACGGTGCCAGAAATTCTTCTTGCTACTTCTCGAGCTTGCGTTGTATTCCCTCGAAGAGGAAATGATGATGCAGAACAGTAGCGTAAGTATTTCCCTTAGTTTTTTAGAACCAAGGTATCAATCCAATAGGAGACCACGCGCGAGTCCCTCGCACCTGCACAAAAAAATAAGAACCTCGCAGCCAACGTGATAAAAGGGGTTGTCAATCCCTTCACGGTCACTTACGAGAGTGAGATCTGAGAGATATGATAAGATAATATTTTTTATATTTTTTGTATAGAAACAGCTAGTAAATGAAGCAAATAAACAACGGCGAAAGAAATTGGCTAGTTAACGGGAAAGTAATATGATAAAGATAGACCCCGGGGCCATAGGTTTCACTAGTGGCTTATCTCATGATAGCAGAATTCTATGGTGGGTGAACAAATTACTGTCGAGCAATTGATAGAAAAGTGCATAGTTATGAGAATATCTAGGCATGATCATTGTATATAGGCATCACGTCCGTAAAAAGTAGACCGAAATGATTCTGCATCTACTACCATTACTCCACACATCGACCGCTATCCAGCATGCATCTAGAGTATTAAGTTCATAAGAACAGAGTAACGTCTTAAGCAAAATGACATGATGTAGAGGGATAAACTCAAGCAATATGATATAAACCCCATCTTTTTATCCCGTGCTGGATGAAGATGGAGATGGTGCTGGTGTTGGGGATGTTCTTGATGATGATCTCGATGATGCCCGTGACGATGGTGATGACGATGGCGATGATCTCCCCTTCCGGGAGGTGATCTCCCCGGCGGAATCTGCCCACCGGAGATGCCCTTTTCTTCTCTGCAGGTTTCCGCCTCGAAGCGGCGGCGGAACTCCGTAAAAAGTCCCGTCCCTAGGGTTTTCGGGGGACGGAGAACATATATGCAAAAGGGGGCGACCAGAGGTGGGCCAGGGGCTCCAGGCGCCCGCACAGCGCGGCCAGGGGGGGCGCCCCCAGGCCGCCTGGGCACGCTGTGGCCCCCCTCTGACTCCCCTTTTGCATGTCTTCGTTATTCGTCTGAAAAATACCTCCCATCAATTTTCAGGTAATTTGGAGGTGTTCTTCTTCAGCAACTCAGCATCCACTTTTTCCTGCTGAATCCTGCGTCTGCTGTTTCGGTATCGAAAAGTTGCAAACTGTGTAAAATAGACCAAAACAACATAAGAACATCATCATAACGTGAAATATATCAATGAATAAGGATAAATTATAATACAAAATAGTGATGCATTTTGGACGTATCCACACCCCCAAGCTTAGACCTCGCTTGTCCCCAAGCGAATATGAACTCGGTAAATCTGTCCACAAGTTTAGAGAGTGAAGTGTCGATAAATAGAATACGGACAAGAAGCATCATAGTCTCTTCACCAACTCAAATATCCTCAGCAGCAATCTTCAACTCATAAGGCTCTTATGAAAGAGTGTCAACACTTATATTCGAAAGTAGGACCAATGGAAACTCATTATATCATGGCAAACATGTCCTTTGGTCAAAGAACAACAAATAATTTTAACTTTTGCTCTTATATTTTGATGGGATTATTTTGAAGCTTTTTGAAATAACAAGTTAATAAGCAAGAAGTGAAAGTGTTAACACGAAGGAAGATATTTGCCTTAGCTGGGCATGACAAACAACTTACTTATCAAATGATAATGTCAACAAGGATATGATATGACAAATCTTAATGCAACTTTATATGAATGAATCCTTATCAACATCAAACGTCTGCTCTCTTTGAGAAATAGAGGGAAGTAGAAATAACTGACTCAACTTAAAATTAAAAGATAGGCCCTGCTCTAGGGTAGTAGGGAAAACTCATGTGCTATCCTCAAATCAAACAGAATGAAAACAAGTTTTTGAGAGGTGCATGATTCGTCAACGAATGCTAATAGATAACTCAATTACTTCTTGAACTGGACAAGTTTCGAGGAACGGCTCCCGTATGAGGACGATAACATCCTCTTATTCTCCTTTGTTTATCACTACCAAAGTTTTCTGATTTCTCATGAACAAAGCGTGAAGGAGGGTTTGTTTGTTATATTATTTTTAAGCCGGGCGCACTCAATGCCAGTTCCTTTTCGTATTATGGGTTTGCACATTATACATGCAATCCCGGGGTGAAGCTTGTCCAACTCAAAAAGGTCATGAATTAGCTACTACTTCCTCATGAGCTAAAGCAGAGGCACAAAATAAAAGATTTTGAACATTTAAGGATAACACATAAATTATATACTTTAGGAGGTGGAGTACCACGAGTAGGTAGGTATGGTGGACTCATATGGAAGGTATTGGCTTAAGGGTATGGACGCACAAGCAGAATTCCGCTTAGTACAGAGTTAGGCTAGCAAAGGTTTTGAGAGAGCAGACAATTGATGATAACTAAGATGCAAAGTAATATAAAGCATGAACATTGAAATAAGCATAACACATCAAGTTGTCTTCCTTGTCAACATAACACTTCAAGCATAATAACATAAAGGTTTTGGCTAAGTTGATACTTTAAGAAAATCATGCTTGTTGTTATGACCAAAGCTATGTTTGCCAAGATTAAATAAAGTTTCATAGCCATACCTGACATAAGGTCAATACTCCCCATAAGAATCATCATATAAGGTCGATTGCGTGAAGAGAATACCGAGTGCAGCAAAAAGGAACCGATAAACTTCTCATTAATATTCCATCATAAACGACTCCACACACACGGATACAATTCTTCACCAAGGGGGCGATAGACCTCAATGCACACACCTATCTCATATAATAACCTCCCTAGACATGATACGACTCTACTTGACTTCTGAAAGACAAAAGGTAAAAGACAAAGATACCGGGCACTCCCCCAAGCTTGGAACAAGCCAAGGGAATGCCATTACCCACGGAGATTTCACTCATCATCCTTGTTGGCGTTGATCAAGTAGTTCTTGGCGAAGCTCTTCCATGGAAGGGGTTCTCCAGTCTCATATGAGAAGCTCGTCTCCTGGATCCTGCATTCAGCACCCAAACCCATGCGTAGAAACCTTAGTTCAAACTCACAGTTCTGGTTATGTAGATCATTAATTTGCCCTTGGAGTTCTATAATTCTGTCTTCAGATGCGGCGATTCTTTCCCACATCTCCTTCATCTCCTTCAGAAAGTAGTTCTTCAGCTCGTTGGTGATGTCAAAGTTAGCTTCGACACCACGCTCGGTCATCTTCTTGTACTTGAAGACTTCTTGCTCCACTTCTTCCAGCCTGGCCTGGACGCTCCCCTCCTTGATAGGTCCCTTCAGATCTTCTTGATGAAGGACGCATTCCTTCATCTGAACAACCTGAGGGTGCTTCTTCACCTCAGCGAGGTAAGGATTGATGACGTTGACGACGAACGTGTCCTTGGGGGAACTTGGAGAAGCCATGGCACCTAAATTTAGCTGAAAGATTTCCTGGCAGAAACAGATCGAAGAGAAAACACGCGAAATCGCAAGATACGTTGCCGGAACAACCCGAGCAAATATATAGGAAAAATTTATGCACAGAAAGGAAGGTAACGGACCAAAGCGGGGTCGGAGACGGGCTCCAGGGTGTCCAGGCGGCCTGCCGGCGCGGCCCAGGGGGGGGGGCGCCAGGGGGGCGCCTGGACTCCCTGGTGGTCTTCTCCAGCTCCACTTCGACTCGGAATTTTACTAATTTTACAAAAACTCGTAATATGGAACTTTTATGATGGTTTGCGGTGTTTACTTACCGTACTACATACCTTTTCTTTATTCTGCTTCTGCTGGCGTCTGAAACAGGGCTGCAACATGTTCTTGGTGGGTTGTTGTGTATATTATATTCACATCAACATCGACAGGGTCTCCTGCTATGTAAGGTTTAAGTCTTTGCCCATTCACAACTTGAGGTTTGGTGCCTTCAAAATTATTAATATTAATTGCACCAGACCGATAAACTTCTTCAATATGAAATGGTCCTTCCCACCTGGAAAGTAGTTTACCTGGAGAAAACCTGAAACAGGATCTAAACAACAAAACTTTATCACCAACATTAAATTCACGTTTCAGAATCTTCCTATCATGCCACCTTTTTACCTTTTCTTTGAACATTTTAGCGCTCTCGTAAGCTTCACTCCTCCATTCATCTAGAGAAGTCAAGTTCATGAGACGCTTCTCACCAGCTAGTTTTGGGTCAGCGTTAAGCTCTCTAACAGCCCAGAAAGCTTTGTGCTCTAGCTCTAATGGCAAATGGCAAGCCTTGCCATATACCATCTTATAGGGGGACATGCCCATGGGGTTTTTGTAAGCGGTTCTATATGCCCACAAAGCATCTCCTAATTTATTTGACCAATCCTTCCTATTTTTGTTTACTATTTTCTGCAAGATCAACTTAATCTCTCTATTGGTGAGCTCAACTTGCCCACTAGTTTGAGGATGATACGGTGAAGCAATTCTATGATTAACATCGTATTTAGCCAGAGCTTTTCTAAAAGCTCCGTGCGTGAAGTGTGATCCTCCATCGGTCATGAGATACCTTGGTACACCAAACCTAGGAAAAATTAC
Organism: Secale cereale; assembly: GCA_902687465.1. Taxonomy (NCBI): domain Eukaryota; kingdom Viridiplantae; phylum Streptophyta; class Magnoliopsida; order Poales; family Poaceae; genus Secale; species Secale cereale. The sequence continues at coordinate 261,046,705 of LR738712.1, read as the reverse complement.
ATCTTTAAGCATTTTCAAAGATGTTTTGTGATCAACACTTTCAGTGGGGATTGCTTCAACCCACTTGGTCACATAATCAACAGCTACTAAAATGTGAGTGTACTTGTGCGAAGAAGGAAAAGGACCCATAAAATCAAAACCCCAACAATCGAAAGGTTCAATCACTAGTGAGTAATTCATAGGCATGTCATTCCTTCTACTAATGTTACCAACTCTCTGACATTTATCACAAGCTAAAACATAATTTCTAGCATCTTTAAAGAGAGTAGGCCAATAAAAACCTGATTGAAGAACCTTATGTGCAGTCCTCTCATCGGCATGATGTCCTCCATAGGGACTATCATGACACCGTCGGAGAACATCCTTCTGCTCATGTTCCGGAATGCATCTTCTCACGATCCCGTCGGGACCTTCTTTGAAAAGATGTGGGTCATCCCAAAAGTAGTGCCTCAAATCATGAAAGAACTTCTTCCTCTGCTGAAATGTTAGACCTGGAGGCAAATACTTCGCAACAATAAAATTAGCATAATCTACATACCAAGGGTCGGAAAGAGGTTGTACTTTTACAACGGCAAGTTGCTCGTCTGGAAAACTATCGTTAACTGGGATGGGGTCATGCGGTATATCTTCCATTCTTGAAAGATTGTCCGCTACCGGATTGTCTTCCCCTTTCCTATCAACAATCTGCAAATCAAATTCTTGGAGAAGGAGTACCCATCTGATAAGCCTTGGCTTGGCATCCTTCTTTGTCATAAGATACTTAATGGCAGCATGATCAGTATGAATAATAACTTTGGAATCAACAATATACTGCCTAAACTTATCACAAGCAAAAACTACAGCTAAGAATTCCTTCTCAGTAGTAGCATAATTTCTTTGAGCACTATCAAGGGTTTTACTAGCATAATGTATAACATTCAATTTCTTATCAACTCTTTGTCCTAAAACAGCTCCAACAGCAAAATCACTTGCATCACACATAATCTCAAAAGGTAAATTCCAGTCAGGTGGTTGTACTATATGAGCAGTTATTAAAGCTTTCTTAAGGACTTCAAAAGCTTCCTTACAATTTTCATCAAACGCAAAAGGAACATCCTGCTGGAGAAGATTAGTGAGGGGTCTCGAGGTTTTAGAAAAGTCTTTAATAAATCTTCTATAAAAACCTGCATGACCGAGAAAACTGCGAATACCTTTGATGTCCCTTGGATAGGGCATCCTCTCAATAGCCTCGATCTTGGATTTATCCACTTCAATTCCCTTTCGGAAATCTTGTGACCAAGAACAATTCCTTCATTAACCATAAAGTGGCACTTCTCCCAGTTGAGTACCAAATTTGTCTCCTCGCATCTCTGCAAAACTTTATTAAGGTTGTGAAGACAATGGTCAAATGAAGTTCCATAGACGGAGAAATCGTCCATGAAGACTTCCATAATATTCCCGCAGAAACCATGAAAGATAGCAGACATACACCTTTGAAAAGTAGCAGGGGCATTATATAAACCAAAAGGCATACGTCTGTAAGCATAAGTACCAAAAGGACAAGTAAAAGTGGTCTTCTCTTGATCGGCAATGTTAACATGAATTTGAGAGAAGCCAGAATAACCATCGAGATAACAAAAGTGGGTATTTTTGGATAACCTTTCAAGCATTTGGTCGATGAACGGCAACGGGTAGTGATCCTTCCTGGTTGCCTTGTTCAACTTCCTGTAATCAATACACATTCTATATCCAATAATAATTCTCTGAGGTATTAGTTCATTTTTATCATTAGGAACCACAGTTGTACCTCCTTTCTTAGGAACACAATGTACCGGACTTACCCACTTACTGTCAGCTATAGGGTAGATGATACCTGCGGCTACAAGCTTGAGGATCTCAGTTCTCACGACATCCATCATCTTCGGGTTGAACCGTCGTTGATGATCAACAACTGGTTTAGCATCAGGCTCAAGGTTGATAGTATGTTGACAGATAGATGGACTAATCCCCTTAAGGTCATCAAGGGTATAGCCAATTGCGCCTCGGTGTTTACGAAGTACTTCCAATAACCACTCTTCTTCATATCCTGAAAGGTTAGAATTGATAATAACAGGATATACTTTCTTTTCATCTAAATAAGCATACTTGAGCATATCGGGAAGAGGTTTAAGATCGAACACCGGGTCTTCTTTTGGTTTTGATAAAATTCCCAAAGGTTCAACCGGAAGGTTGTGCTTCAGGATAGCAGGCTGCCTCAAGAATATTTCATCTAGTTCATTTCTTTCCTGCATATGCAAATCATTCTCGTGGTCCTCCATGTATTGCTGCAAAGGATCATCAGGGGGAATAGCAATAGAGGCAATACTTTCAATAATTTTATCATCACTAGGTGAATCAGTACCACGAGGCTGCTTAGAGAACTTAGAAAAATTAAATTCATATGGCTCACCATCGAATTCAACAGAAACTTTACCTTTCTTGCAATCTATTATCGCTCCACAAGTTCTAAGAAAAGGTCTACCAAAAATGATGGGACAAAAATTGTCCCTGGCTGAACCAAGTACCAGAAAGTCGGTAGGGTATTTTACCTTTCCACATAGGACTTCAACGTCCCTCACAATTCCGATAGGAGAGATAGTTGATCTATTTGCAAGATGAATAGTAACATCAACTTCTTTAAGTTCACAAGGGGAAATCTCACCGATGATCTCTTCATAGAGTGAATAAGGAATAGCACTTGCACTTGATCCCAAATCGCATAGCCCATAATAATTGTGATCTCCTATTTTAACAGATACCACCAGAGTACCTGAAATTGGGCCTTTGTTCTTGGCTGTAACAAGGTTAGTGGAAACAGCACAAAAAATTATATTGGAATCCAAAACATCATCAGTAGCAAGGTCTTTAATCAATGCAACTTGAGGATCGACCCTGATCTGGTCCTCAGGTTCATCAACTCTTCTCTCACTTTTATTTATTATGCCTGTCACAAGGGAGTGTTCCTTTATCCTCGTGGGAAAAGGAGGCTTTTCATATATGACTGCAGGCAGAATAGGTTCAGCAACATAAATATCAATAGGTGGTTCTTTAAAAGGTGCATGGTGCTGGTCTCTATTCTTTTTAAAAGAATCAACATGAGAGGCAAAATTCTTACATAAATCAATCACTAGATGGGAATCAAGACCAATCTTAGAGCAAAAAGTATTGAAGTAATCAGTTTCCACATAGCTCTCAATATAATCATGTTCATAATTTATAGCGGGTTCAATACCTTTATCAATTTCCCAATCTTCAGTATTCCTCTGGATTCTTTCAAGGAGATCCCACCTTTCTTCAACACTCTTCTTCTGAAATACCCCACTAGAGGAGGCATCCAGCATCTCCTTATCCTGACGAGAAAGCCTGGCATAAAAATTTGTAAGTATAATTTCCTTGGGAAGCTTATGAATTGGGCATTTGAGCATTAGAGACTTCAGTCTCCCCCAAGCTTGAGCAATGCTTTCTCCGTCACGAGACCTAAAGTTATATATATAATTCCTGTCTCGATGAATTTCATGAAGAGGATAAAACTTAGTATAGAAAAGAGACATAAGCTCCTGCCAGTCCAGCAAGTGTGAGTTATCGAGAAGCCCATACCAATCTGAAGCTTTATCTATAAGGGATAAGGCAAACAATTTCCTCATGACAAACTCCCTCGATACACCTGCAAGCTTAAATAATGAACATAGTCGTGACAAATATAGAAAGTGCTCACCGGGATGTCTGTCTCCTGCATAACGATTAGCCAACACATAATTGATAATGCCAGCTGGTATTTTATAAGGCACAATTTCAGTAGGGGGAGGATCAACCACCACAGGTGTGGGGCGTCTTCCCGCAAGCAACGCTCCAATAATAGGGTTATCCATAAGGACAAAGAGCAGCAATAGCAAAAAATAAAAACAGAATTATAAAAAAAACTTTCTTACCAGTTTCACTTTACCAATAGCGCTACGCTCCCAGGCAACGGCGCCAGAAAATGTTACTTGATGACCCTCAACCGTAAGGGATCTGTTGCAGCGTTTTCGATAAGTAAGAGTGTCGAACCCAACGAGGAGCAGAAGGTATTGATAAGCGATTCTGAGCAAGAAATTACTGCAAGCACTGAAAGATAACTTTTAGGGGTTTTCTCGTATTAAGCAACAGGAATGTAAAGACAAGTAATGTAAAAGGTACTGAAAGTAACAAGTGGCCCAATCCCTTCTTAGCAAAGGAGAGGCCTAGCAACTGAACTTATAAAGACTAAAGCGTTCTTGAGGACACACGGGAGAGGTAGTCATGTGCTTTCGCCATATTCCGTATCGATACTATGTTATGTGTTGATAAGTGTTGAGTGGGTGGATCTATGCTAGTGCACTCTCTAGACTAACATGAATGCACTCTTATGATTAAACACCTTGCAAGCATCCGCAAATACAAGATAGAATTTAAGGCAAAAGCCTAACCATAGCAATACGATCGAGGAACCATTATTCCCTTATGCAAAAGCGTGCAAACTGGGGTTCAGGTTTCTGTCACTCCGGCAACCCACCATAAGCATTCTTTATACACAATGTATTCTCCTAGGTCCTTAATAAGGCGAAGTGTTGGGTGTTCGACTCACACAACACCACTAGTAGAATGACAACGCAACTTAACTCCAAACAACACATATTACTTCAACAGCATATGACTACTAACAACAAGACTTCCCCCATGTCCTCAAGAACTAAGGTAACTACTCACAAAACATAAAAGAGATCATGATCAGTGGGGATAAATATGTGATAAACAATCGGGACATAATAATATTTCTCCAACAAAACTCAATAGCATTCACCACAAAGTAGTAATCAACACCAACGGAGTAAAGGGGATAGGTAGTACGAGTTACAACACGAGTTACGATGGTAAGATGAGATTTGGATGAAGATGGAGATGGTGCTGGTGTTGGGGATGATGTTGATGATGATCTCGATGATGCCCGTGACGATGGTGATGACGATGGCGACGATCTCCCCTTCCGGGAGGTGATCTCCCCGGCGGAATCTACCCACCGGAGATGCCCTTTTCTTCTCTGCAGGTTTCCGCCTCGAAGCGGCGGCGGAACTCCGTAAAAAGTCCCGTCCCTAGGGTTTTCGGGGGACGGAGAACATATATGCAAAAGGGGGCGACCAGAGGTAGGCCAGGGGCTCCAGGCGCCCCCCCGGCGCGGCCAGGGGGGCGCCCCCAGGCCGCCTGGGTACCCTGTGGCCCCCCTCTGACTCCCCTTTTGCATGTCTTCATTATTCGTCTGAAAAATACCTCCCGTCAATTTTCAAGTAATTTGGAGGTGTTCTTCTTCAGCAACTCAGCATCCACTTTTTCCTGCTGAATCCTGCGTCTGCTGTTTCGGTATCGGAAAGTTGCAAACTGTGTAAAATATACCAAAACAACATAAGAACATCATCATAACGTGAAATATATCAATGAATAAGGATAAATTATAATACAAAATAGTGATGCATTTTGGACGTATCAACTACCCAACGTGGGGAAATACTTAATCCGAGCATCGCGCTGTACTTGTCGACGTTGACGATGCCGAGGCTGTAGGCGTCCTGGGAACGGGGGTACCCAGACTTGCCTGCCTGCGGCCCATGACGTGGCTCCATCGACGGCCTGGTATGGCCCAACTTCAGCAACCACAGCTCATGACCCTCACGAGGGGCCAGGTCTCGCGAGGCGGATAACAGCAAGACCTCCCTGGGGGCAGCCTCTCTAGGCTGGCTCCCGAGGAGTGGAGATATATATGCAAGGCGCACCACACGAGGTTCACGTGACGTGAGCTACGACGGCCAAGGCCAGGCGGGCGCCAGCGGGCGCAGTGTACCAGTTTCCCCTTTGGTGCTAAGGGGGCAAGTGCAGGCGCAGAGTCCCGAGGAATCAAGCAAAGGTTTCCCTATCGATGCAACAAGACCAAGGACCGCCAGGACGGCAGAATGGAGGTCATCGTGGAGGCCGGCGCGGTGTCACCACAAGAACCTTTGGCAGGCAAAGACCACTTTTGTCAGAATAGTTTGTACTAGCTGTTCCCCTTAAAATTTGGCCGTTGTAGGATTCCTTCCCGCCGATATTTGGGAAGAGGACCAAGTTCACTATAAATAGGATCCAGCCACCACCATAGAGGGGGATCTGATCTCTCGACTAATCTGATATGGGATCGGATCCATTCCACCCAGACCACACCACAAGCTCATCTGAGCCCAAGAACACCTCTCCTCCGGAGGCTGTTCATCCATTGTACTAGTTTATCCTCAGCCCCACAAGGCAATCCACGACACACACTGGAGTAGGGTATTACACCGCATGGTGGCCCGAACCAGTATAATCCTCTGTGTCCCTTGTTCTTTGAGTTCGTCGAGCTAGGCTGTGGAATCATAGGGCGAGCATGCTGGGGAGAGAGTGTTCTTCGTGCGCACCCCAGAGTTCGAACCTCTCAATGGTTTGCGGAACCAGAAATCCAACATTTGGCATGCCTGGTAGGGGTGCGCTGAAGCCTCTCTTCCATCTCAGCTCACCGCCACCCAACAACCCCGATGGCTGACGATGCGAGGGTTCATGCCAACCGCTGGGCTGCTTGGCCCACCCGGGCGGCTTCGTCCACTCAGGAAGATCTCAACTCCATGCTCCAGGCGGCCCACACGTCGCCCAAGGCCATCGGACGTGGGAGGCGTGGACAGGCGCCCTCCGCCCTCGCCCCACGGTGCACGCGTGCCGCCTCGCGGTTTTCAGGCTACACTGGAGCAATGGGACCACACACCAGGCGGGAGCAGGCGAACATGCGGGCCGCGCTCATCGTGGCACAGGAGCTACTACGATGTAGGTTGGTTGAGAGGAGCGTCGATGTGCTACAGGAGCGCGTCACCGAACTACTGGATGCAGCATGCAGAGGTACACCACCTGTCTGCTTTATGCCCACGCCTCAGGTTGTGGGGAAGTGCGCGTGAGGCCCCGGCGAGCTCGCGCGACCCCTGGAGCACTAGGAACATGGACCCTGGCGCAGCCGGCCCTGCCTCAACAACGCCATCACCAGGAGTGGCAGGAGCAGGCGATCTGCCGCGAGGACACGCCGGTATGCCACCCGGCGGCCACAAGGCCCATGTGCCATGGTTAGTGGCTCAAGGCGCGAGGCACCCAGGTGATGGCTCTGGCGGGGCAACCGCGGAAGCCTACGTGCCCCGCATGGTGAACCTTGAGTACGCGCGGGGGGGAGGCCCTAAGTCGTCCCCCAAGCCAAGATGGGACGGTGGAACGCTCGAAGAGGAGGCCTTCCATGAGTCGCCCGAAGGCTTCGCCGACCCCTTCAGCGACGACTACGGTAGGGTACAACCAGTACCGCGTGAGCAGGCGTATGTTAACCATGGGATTTTGGAAAACCAGCCCGCGGTAGCGTCCGGAGACCCCAGAGCAGCGGGTCCACTCCAGGCAGGAGAGGCGCTATCGGGGCTACACGGGAGGATCCCGGAGCCAGGGCCTTCCCTGCGCCGCATGGACGAAGGCGATGCATGGAGGTAGGTCCTCTGCCGGGGGAGGCGCCGGTTAGGCCCTCCCCACCGGTAGAGGGCCCGTGGTCGCCAAGGGCGCCGCTAGCGTCCCCCTTGCCCCTTGGTGTCGTCCTGTTTTCCGGACGCCCAAACGGTGGTCGGGGTGGCGCAGGGCGGGGCCCTCGCCTGGCGATATGAAGCAAGGCTCACGCCTTTGAAGGTCTCCGCCTGTGACACTCTCACGTAATAATGAGTGGGGCTATAGATGCCCCGGAGTCTGTGGAGAGCCGCCCTCGGGCCTCGGGGGCTCCCACCCACATCTTAGTGGAAGCACCATGCTCGCTCTGGCCGTTGACACTGTCCCCCATTGACTATGCTCACAACTAGTGAAAGCACTTTGCTCCGTGCTGGTGGAAGACAAGAATACTAGCTATGTGTCGGACGCGACCATTTGCTTTCGCCCCCTTTTCTGTAAATCGATTCACCGCGCTTTTTGGATTGAACTTGGAGTCTCTTTTCTGCCAAGCTTGGGGGGAATCTTCTCGTGTTCGTGTTGATTTCTTGCGTTTTGGTTGCAAGCTTTATTTCGAGGCTCGTGTCTGCTACCTCTCCCCTAGCGAGCACCTCACAGGCGGAACTGGGTGTGGTATAGGCACGTCAACCCCGCTCGGGCAAGCTCGGGCGGAGGTGAGCATCGCAGGATCAAGAGTACCATCGCCTCGGCGTCACCACGCGTGTACCCTTCCATAACCTGGAATTCGCTCCTCGTGTGGCTCCCTCGGGAAGATCAGCAGCCCCCTCAAGTGGCCTAAAACCTGGTGGGCCACCAAGAGGATCCCATTGGGAGGAGGACACACCAGCCACTTGAGGACATGCCCAACGCCTGCTAGGATCCAGATGAGTCTCAGCCACGACCCTGCTCAGGATCTCACGAGTCCGGAAGGCAAGTTTCAAGTCTAGCTTAAAGGTAGAACATTAATTTACAAGCGCAAGGGTGCCACCCCTCCAAAATTCTCTCATGCCCTGCGGGGCTATGTCCAAGTCTTTGCATACAGGTTGAAGCAAATGAATGCGGGCTCAACTGGACGTGATGCTCACGACAACGCCTTGGTCGCTCTCGTACGCGTTGCTGGCGCTATCACCAACGTCATCTTCATCGTCGTCGACTACGCCATCTCCGTCTGCTACAACCATCACATCGTCGTCTTCGGCGGCGAATGCCCTGACCAAAACATCCACATGGCCATCCACCCAGTGCGACAGGTTGTCCCGGATAGCAACGTGCACTGGGGCTATGGCGGCGTCGAAATCGAAGTGAGGATCGAGGTTCTGAAGATGACTGAAGATGCGCGAGAACGCATGCCCAAGAAGGCCCTGACTCTTCTCCTCGACGAGCTCGCGAGCCCTCGCAGCATGGCCCTCCAGGCGCGTCATGACTTCAGTAAAGAAATAGAGGTGGCCGGCGTAATTCTCCGTGGTGGGGTGAGGGACGCTCTCCTCGTAGATGGCTCCCAGTGCCTGATTAGCCCTCACCCTGAGAGCCTGGAGCATGGGGGTGTCCTCGGGTTGCAGTGTCTGCCGGTGGCAAGCCTCCTCCCTATCCCGCTGCGTGTGGGACCATGCGTCATTGATTTGCTATTGGAGGAGGGCCAAGTGAGCGAGAGAAGAGGTCCGGGCGGCCGCGGCGGCCCTCTCACGCTGCTCCGCCTCGTTCTGCCTTATCCTGAGGGTAGCGGTCCTACCCTCGGATTCTGCCTTGAGGAGCTTTAGCTTCAAGTCATAATCATTGGCAAGATCTGCACGAGCCATCGCCACCCTCCGGTCGACCTCCTCCTGGATCTTGGCGTCGCGCATGGAGACGGCGTTCTCAGCCATGGTCACCTAGTGCTCCCTCGTCTCCAACCGCTCAAGCTCAAGGTTGCGCTCTAAGGCCTCCTGCATCAACGCCTCCTCGCGCTTCTGGATCTCCTTCTCTTCGGAAGGTGCCCCCCTCACCAATGCCAAGACTGCCCTGCGTGCCTCAACCTGCTGCTTGAGGGAGGCATTCAAGGCCTGAAGCTCCCGTTGGCGCTCCTCGGCGACCTCGCCGCGGCGATCCGCCTTCCTGGCCTCCTCCAATGCCCGGGCACTAGATTCACGTGAGGTCGTGCGGGACACCTCGGCCATCGCACTGGCACACTCGTGATGAAGACGCTCGAGCTTGATGGCCACCTTCAACCGGTGCCATTCATCCGCTAGCCGAAGCCCTCCATCTCTAGGCGGGCGTCGACATCAACAAGCTCTTCCCCGAGCTGTCTCAGCGCACCCATCGCCTCCCGAAGGAGCTAGTGGTGGACAGTGTCGCGCCCGCATGCAAATTCAATCGCGCGGCCCGGCCCGTCCTATGCGTCGTCTACCGTCAGGAAAGATCAAGGAGGCATACCATCCTCTGGCAGGGGGCTCGAGACCTGCGCCTTCCCCGCAGCCGTCCGGGCCTCAGCGGAGGCGGTGCATGATGGGGTCTTGCTGTTTGAAGCCAAAGCCAGGACCGGGGTCGCCGAGCTGTCGGCGACGAACAATGGAAGAGCCCTCGGCATGCCTCCGACACTCCATGCAGGGCCGCGAAGGAGGGACAACAGAAGCGTAGGGTTAGGGCACCCAAACGACGCGCCTTCCTCTTCCACAAGCCTGGCGCCCCGTGCGGCAGCCCGGTAAGGAGCGCTCAAGGCTAGTGATGAGCCCCGCAAGGGCGGGGGTCGTTCCTGAGGAGATTTCCCTGCACTAGCTGAAGGGGACCTAAAGAGTTATGGTCAGAAAGGGACGCACCACTTAGGAAATCACACAGATAAAGGTACTCACACATCTTTGGGTATGTACTTCCTTTCCTTCAATGGTCGGTAGGCGTTACCCCTGCAGCTTGGAGGAGACTTTGTCTTGCGGAGAGGTCTGAAGTTCAGGCGAAGCTGGCCAAAGACCTGGGCACGACCGTCATCGCCTGGGGCAGTTGGCGGGGCTCCTAAGGGAACGACCTCGAGAGCCTCGGACCGCGTCGGCCCTCCAGCCGCCACCTTACAACAGCTCGCACGAGCCCCAGGGCCTGTCACCTCAGGAGCAGCAACCCTAGTCGCTTCTTCAGCGGCCACCTCGCTGGCGTTCGACGATGCCTGCCTCTCTACATCCACTTCTGGGGCGGGCGATGAGGTGACTGCGGGCACGAGAACCAAGGGGACGGGGTTCTCTCAAGGCCCCTCAAGGCAATACAACAAACACCCCCCTACAACAACACATGACTAGCAACGAGAATAATTCAATGTGTTGTTTGATTGGACCCACCTTCCCCACTAAGTGCTAACCCCTCTTGGCCACCTCCATCTCTAACCACGTTCATCTCTTTTTGCGCTGTCAACGCCCACGCACTAAGGGTGAAATCTCCCTTCGCTAAAAAATCAAGAGGAACACCCAACAGTCAAGGCTCCCACCCCCGACGCCCCCTCTAGCCCATGGCCGCCTGCCATCGTTCCTCCTCCAAGCTTGCCTCCCTCACCAATTTCTCCGCTCGTCAGGGACCCACAGTGCATCGTCGCCCATCCTCCTACGCCATGAAGGCATCAGGGAAGGCATCGCCCCTACCATTCCTCCGCGCGACCGGAGATGCAGATGCCGCCGCCGCCCCTCACCCCCGGTCTCCTGCTCTCGTTCCTCCTCCAAGCTCGCGTACCTAGCCAATTTCTCCACTCGTCAGGGATGCACACTGCATCGTCGCCCATCCTCCTACGTCAGGAAGGCATCGCCCCTGCCGTTTCCCCGCACGACCAGAGATGCAGATGCCGTTGTTGTTCATCTGCACAACCATGAACAATACAAGCACCAACGGACCTGTCCTCCTCAACTGTAGTAGTTTAGCAGGTCTTGTTCTGTCCCTCCCGCATCTGCAATTCTTTATTTGTGTCTTTTTTTTACGTGTGCAATTCTTTAGTTTAAGGCTTTGTTCGGTTCGATTTATTCCCCAAAGAGAACCAATCGACACATGTTACTCAGATCCCTTTAGGATTGAATCCCTTCCATCAACTATTCCCGTTCATATACATATTTTTTAGTTATATACAAAGTTCGGCAGGGATTATTAGTTATTATATCATGATGGTAGACAAAAAAACATAGAGGAGGTGTTTCATTCAGATCATGGCAACGCAAATGGCAACGAATCAGAATAAACTGGTAATAGAAATGGAAAAAGAAAAAAAATCAACTTTGTTTGTTTTGTCGCCGTAACGTCATGCATATACAATATTTCGTTATAATTCATGACGACTCGGGGAATATTATATCTGAACAACAGCCATATGTCAACACAAACACTCCAAGCGTATTGAATCAAAAACCAAAAGGCTGTGCAGCACTGCAAGCACTGAATCAAAAACCAAAAGGCCGTGCAGCTGCTGAGGCTCATGTGCTACCGTCAATGGTGGCTCACTACTCTAGGCAACGTACTGCCACCCCATGGCCGTCGTGTTGTCCTCCTCGTCCGCCGCCATGATTTAGGAACGGCTTGCCAGTGCCGGCAGATAGGTTGAGCGACGCCACTAGTTAGAGCCGCCTGGCTGGCTTGGCTGCTCTCGGCTCTCGCATCCCACGCGAACCCCGACCCCTCCGCCCCTCCCTTGCGCCCTTGCCGGAGATCGGATTTGACGATATGAGGAAGAATGGGAGGGATAACCGTGGTATCATTAACTGTTGCCCATGAGGGTTGAGTGGTATCGACCCAACATTTTCAAGTTACATTGTAATCAAGTTACATGCAAAAATTGACAAACCAAAAATCTCCTGAGATTTGAAGAATAAGTACTCTTATTATAAATAAAAATTCACAAATCAATGTACGTATAGATCCCAATTAATGCATCAACACATTGCTTTTTCTAGACAACCACATGTTTGTTTACCACGATTATTGCTAGTATATATATTTGGCATTACACAGTTACTAATAACCAGAGTATACTGATACGTCTCCAACGTATCTACTTCTCCAAACACTTTTGCCCTTGTTATGGACTTTAACTTGCATGATTTGAATGGAACTAACCCGGACTGACGCTGGTTTCAGCAGAATTGCCATGGTGTTGTTTTTGTGCAGAAATAAAAAGTTCTCGGAATGACCTGAAACTCCACGGATATTTATTTTGGAAAATATAAACAATATCTGCAAGAAGATCGAGACCAGGGGGCCCACACCCTGTCCATGAGGGTGGGGGGCGCCCCCCAGGGCGCGTCCCCCTTCCTCGTGGGCCCCCTGGTGCTCCACCGATGTATCCCAGATCCTATATATTCACTTTCGGGGAGAAAAAAATCAAAGAGAAAGAATTATCGCGTTTCACGAGACGAAGCCGCCGCCAAGCCCTAATCTCTCCCGGGAGGGCTGATCTGGAGTCCGTTCAGGGCTCCGGAGAGTGGAGATCATCGCCATCGTCATCATCAACCTTCCTCCACCACCAATTCCATGATGCTCACTGCCATGCGTGAGTAATTCCATCATAGGCTTGCTGGACAGTGATGGGTTGGATGGGATCTATCATGTAATCGAGTTAGTTTTGTTAGGGTTTGATCCCTAGTATCCACTATGTTCTGAGATTGATGTTGCTATGACTTTGCTATGCTTGATGCTTCCCACTAGGGCCCGAGTGCCATGATTTCAGATCTGAACCTATTATGTTTTCATGAATATATGTGTGTTCTTGATCCTATCTTACAAGTCTATAGTCACCTACTATGTGTTATGATCCGGCAACCCCGAAGTGACAATAATCGGGACCACTCCGGGTGATGACCGTAGTTTGAGGAGTTCATGTATTCCCTATGTGTTAATGCTTTTGTCTGGTACTCTATTAAAAGAAGTCCTTAATATCCCTTAGTTTCCAATAGGACCCCGCTGCCATGAGTGGGTAGGACAAAATATGACATGCAAGTTCTTTTCCATAAGCATGTATGACTATATTCGGAATAAATGCCTACATTACATTGATGAACTGGAGCTAGTTCTGTGTCACCCTAGGTTATAACTTCTACATGATAAATTGCATCTGACATAATTTCCCATCACCGATCCAATGCCTACGAGCTTTTCCTATATTGCTAGTTGCTTATTTACTTTTTCGTCGCTACTATTACAAAAAACTAAAAAAACACTACCATTACTTTTATTGTTGCTACCGCCACTATTATATTACTTTGCTACTAAACTATCTTGCTGCAGATATTAAGTTTCCAGGTGTGGTTGAATTGACAACTCAAATGCTTATACTTAAGAGTATTCTTTGGCTCAATAAATTTGGGTTGAATACTTTACACTCGAAAACTGTTGCGATCCCCTACACTTGTGGGTTATCAAGACTATTTTCTAGCGCCGTTGCCGGGGAGCATAGCTCTATTCATTAAGTCACTTGGGATTTATATCTGTTGATCACTATGAAGAATTTGAAGGACTCAAAAACCAAGATCTTACCCTCAACTACGAGGGGAGGTAAGGAACTGCCATCTAGAACTGCACTTGATTCTCCTTCTGCTATCAGTAAACTTGCGACACCTACTCCTACCATTGAATCTGATATGTCGTATGTTCTTGATGATGCCACTTCTGCTACGTATGATGAAACTACTTCTATACTTGATAATACTGTGCCACTAGGTGAATTTCTAGATGAACAAATTGCTAAGGTTAGGGAGAATGCAAATATTGAAACTGATGATATTTATGAAAGTAATGATGAAGCTTCTCCCAATAAATATGAATTGCGTGTTGTTCTTGATGGTGATGTTATGGATGAAGAAACTGCTAGAGACTTTCTTCCTTGCAACGATAGATATGATCTTAAGAAATTATTAGCTAAGCTAAAAAAAGTCTTTGAATGCTATAATGAAACATGACCCTGCTTTTGCCACTTCACCTATATGTGTTACTGATAAGGATTATGAATTCTCTGTTGATCCTGAGTTAATTACTATGGTTGAATCTGATACTTTCCATGGTTATGAATCTTAAACTGTTGTGGCACATCTTACTAAGTTGAATGATATAGCCACCCCGTTTACCAATGATGAAAAGATTCATTACTATTATATCCGTAAGTTATTTCCTTTCTCATTAAAGGGTGACGCTAAGACATGGTTTAATTCTCTTGATCCTGGTTGTGTGTGTAGTCCCCAGGATATGATGTATTACTTCTCTGCTAAATATTTTCCCGCTCATAAGAAACAAGCTGCCTTACGGGAAATATATAACTTTGTGCAAATTGAAGAAGAGAGTCTCCCACAAGCTTCGGGGAGGCTTCTCCAATTACTTAATGCTTTTCCTGATCATCCTCTTGAGATGCATGATATACTTGATGTCTTTTATAATGGACTAACCGATGCTTCCAAAGACCACCTGGATAGTTGTGCTGGTTGTGTTTTTAGGGAAAGACCAGTTGAACAAGCTGAATTACTATTGAATAATATGATGGCCAATGAAAATAATTGGACACTTCCTGAACCAGCCACTAAGCCAACTCCGAAGAAAAGAGGTGTTCTATTCCTCAGTCCTGAAGATATGCAAGAGGCAAAGGAATCTATGAAATAAAAAGGTATTAAAGCTGAAGATGTTAAGAATTTACCACCTATTGAAGAAATACATGGTCTTGATAACCCGACACAGGTAGTAAAGGTAAATTCTCTTTATAGATTTGATGAAGGTGATATTCCTCGTTATAAGTCTGCTAGCCAATGCTTAGATGAGTTTGACAATTTTATTGTGAAACAAGAAAACTTCAAGGCTTATGTTGGTAGACAATTACAACACAACGCTTATATGATTGAACGCTTGAGTGATTATCTCTCTAGAGCTAAAGGTGAACTAAAACTTATTAGTATACATGCTTCAATGGTCATCACTCAAGTAGAACAAGTACTTAAGGCTCAAAATGATTTGCTCAATGAATTAAATAGTAAGAATAATGACTATGCTGTTAGAGTTGCTACTAGAGGTGGTAAAATGACTCAGGAACCTCTGTATCCTGAAGCTCACCCTAAGAGAATTGAGAAAGATTCTCAGAGAGCTAATTTAGATGCACCTCGTTCTTCTAGGAAGAAGAAAAAATGATAGAACCTCGCATGCTTCTAGTGAACCTGTAGCTGACACACCTGATAATCCCAATGATATATCTGTTTCTGATGCTGAGACACAATCTGGTAATGAACATAAACCTAGTGATAATGTTAATGATGATGTTCATGATGATGCTCAACCTAGCAATGATAATGATGTAGAGATTGAACCTGCTGTTGATCTTGATAACCCACAATCAAAGAATCAATGTTATGATAAGAGACACTTTGTTGCTAGGAAGCACGGTAGGGAAAGAGAACCATGGGTATAGAAACCCATGCCTTTTCCTCCGAAACCATCCAAGAAAATGGATGATGAGGATTTTGAGCGCTTTGCTGAAAGATATTATTACCAATAAAAGAAAGATACCCGAAGTAGAAATTTCCACCATGCTTGCGAATTACACTTTTAATGGTGGAATACCTAAGAAACTAGGAGATCCAGGAGTACCTACAATACCTTGCTCCATTAAGAAAAAATATGTTAAAACTGCTTTATGTGATCTTGGAGCCGGTGTTAGTGTTATGCCTCTCTCTCTATATCGTAGACTTGACTTGAGTAAGTTGGCACCTATCGAAACATATTTGCAAATGGCTGATAAATCAACTGCTATACCTGTCGGTATTTGTGAGGATGTGCCCGTTGTAGTTGCAAATGTTACTATTCTAACGGACTTTGTTATACTTGATATTCCCGAGGACCATAGTATGTCTATTATCCTTGGTAGACCCTTTTTGAATACTGCAGGGGCTGTTATTGATTGCAACAAAGGCAATGTTACTTTTCATGTCAATGGTAATGAGCATACGGTACACTTTCCGAGGAAACAACCTCATGTCCACAGTATCAATTATATTGGAAAAATTTCAACTATCACTATTGGAGGTTTTGAATTTCCTCTTCCTACTACCAAGAAGACATATGACATTCTTATTGTTGGGGACATACATATCCCTATTGAGGTAACCTAGTGTTATTCGAAAATTCTCCGGTTTCATGTTATTCAGAAAGAGTTTATTAACAAGACCTGAACAACCTTGTTAATGGATTCCTTTTGAGGAGCATGGGGTAGGTGAATCTAGATAGCACAACCTCCTATACCCTCTTTTTACTTTCTGTTAATTAGGACAAATAAAACAAAATTAGTATTTTCTGTCAGTTTCCAGACTTATCCGTGCAATAAAAAATACCCCGAAAATAAAAGTTCTCCAAATGGCATGAAAATGAAATATGATTTTTTCTAGAATATTTGAGGAAATATGACACAGAACACACAGCGAGCGGAGCCAGCACCTGGCCACGAGGGTCCAGGGAGTGCCCCCCCTGCCAGGGCGCGCCCCGTACCTCGTGGGACCCACGTAGCCCCCCTCCACTTATTCCTGCACCCACACTCTTCTTGTTCCTCCCAAAAAAATCACCAACCAGCTCAAACCCAAGTTCTAGCTCATCTTGCTGCCATATTCAATCTCCTTGCTCAAAGCACCATTCACCTAACTGTTTGGGGAGATTGTTCCTTGGTATGTGACTCCTCCATTGGTCCAATTAGTTTTGTTCTAGTGCTCTATTTATTGCAAATTTTTGCTGCTGTGGTGACCTTGTTCTTGAGCTTGCATATCAAATTTTCTTGGTCCCAAGTAGTTCTAATGCATTATATAGTCTCTAGGCACTTATAGGAGTTGTTGCTATCAATCTTGTTGAGTTTGGTTAACTTTTATTTTGAAGTTACTAAATTTTTTAGAAATTTTCAAAAAAGGAAAATGATAAAGAGATTGTTGAGGGGCTCCTCCAGCAAGAGCTCGGAGGAGAAGAAGAAAGAAGAAAATAAGAAGCCCAAATATAATCTTCCTCGCATGGCGGAAGTTTGACTGTGCGAATGGCCTTGTAATGACTTCATGATGTCCGCCGGTATTTACGAAGAATTTTATTGGTTGGAAAATAATGCAGGCCTCACCGACTTCCTGCATGACCAAAAAGAACAGTATCTCTTACTCACCAATATTTTCACGCAAAGTTTTCATTTTCATGCTAAGAAAACACCACCAATGGTAGAGTTTCGTCTATATGATGTGATTAAGGAGATATCGCTCTTAGAATTTTGTGAAATATGCAAGGTACCTTTTGGAGGTGGACTTGATGAACCACGTCGTGAAGACATTGAAGAGTTTATTGACATGATAGCTGTAGGGGAAACTAGACAAGTCTCAGGGGCAAGAATCACTAGTATACAATTCCTTGTTCAGTGCTACTTTGGTTTATTTGCTAGTAAATGTTTAATTGGTCGCGGGAACAGTGGGAATCTTAGTGCCCCTGATATTATCATTTTACGCCATGCTTTGTTTCAAGACACAACTTTTAGCTTGGGCGCCGTCGTTGCTAAATGACTGAGTCTGAACCGCTTAAAGGGGCCCGTCTTTGGAGGCATCTTTGCTTCTCGCCTTGCTGAACATTTTAGAATACCTATTAGGCATCATGAGAAGGAAAAAATTGCTTGCCCCTATTTATCTAGACTACAAGATCATGGTAGCTCATGATTTTATTGTTAAAGACAAGAACGGGTCGCTTAATTATAAATTAAGGTTTGATGAAATATACTGTGAAATTGTTACCTTGCCTACACCATCTCTGTTTGATCTGTCTACAGGCATATACCTCATTACATCAGATGCCTTCTACAAGTACCAAGGCCAGGCACAAGCTTCAGAGCATGAGTCAAACCCACCACTTGATCCTCACCGTCAGTCTGTTTATGGGTGGGAGCTGGATGAGCTCGCCAACCACTGGCACCCAGAGGACACATCTCAGTACACTGGAGGTTGTAGCCTCGATCCATGGCCATAAACCAACTTAGGCCAAAAGCCTAAGCTTGGGGGAGTACGTGTTTCTCACCGACTTTACACTCATGTTCACACTTATTCTAGCTGTCGGTGCTCACAATCTTTCATTGCACCATCCATGTTTAGTTTCATTTCTTTTTCTTAGTCTTTTTCTCGTGTGCTGGAAAAACCTTAAGAAAAAAAATTAGTTGTAGCTTCTAGCTAGTTTACTTTTCATGCATGTAGTAGTAGTAATTAAAAAGAAAACCCAAAAATATTTCTCGTTCTTCTTTTGCTTGTTGGGAGCTTTCCAGTGTAAATAGTTTCCTTTCTTTTCCTTGGGGGTTAAGAGTAGAAGACCATGAATAAATTTCTTAGTGGCTCTCATATGCTTTATTGTTGATTTAACCTTGAGCCATATTACCTTGTCTTCTCTGTTGTATTAAAATGACTGCAGATTCCAGCTTAGTCCAATGCACATGCACTATTATTATTTTCCACGCCATTCGGTCGTGCGAGTGAAAGGCAATAAGGATGATATATGATGAACTAATTGAGATGAGAAAAGCTGGTATGAACTCGACCTCTCTTGTTTTTGTAAATATGATAGTTCATCGTTCCTGATTCAGCTTGTTATGAATGAAACATGCTTGCAATGACAATTAGAGATCATAGCTGCTTATGCCATGCTTAATTAGCTGAGAGTTTATAATGGTCTATCTTGCATGCCAACATGATATTAAAATGGTTGTGATCTGGTATGATAGGGTGGTATCCTCCTTTGAACGATTTAAGTGATCTGACTTGGCACATGTTCACGCATGTAGTTGAAACAAATCAACATAGCCTCCACGATATTTATGTTCATGGTGATCTATATCCTACTCATGCTTGAATTCATTGTTGATTAATTTTAATGCATGTTCATGACCGTTGTTGCTCTCTAGCTGGTCGCTTCCCAGTCTTTTTCTAGCCTTCACCTATACTAAGCGGGAACACTGCTTGTGCATCCACTTCCATAAACCCCAAAGTTATTCCACATGAGTCCACTATACCTTCCTCTATGCGGTATTTACCTGCCGTTCCAAGTAAATTTGTATGTGCCAAACTCTAAACCTTCAAATGAAATTTTGTTTTGTATGCTCGAACCGCTCATGTATGAACTAGGGTTGTCTATATCTTCCATGCTAGGTGGGTTATTCTCACGATGCGTGGACTCCGCTCATCATTCATGAGAAAATGGCTGGTAACCGGGATGCCCAGTCCCATGCTCAAATCATAATAATTAACCAAAACTCCCCCAGGGCTGTTGCTTGTTTGGACGGTACCCCGTGGATTCGGATGGCCGTGGAATGTGCTTGTTGGTGGTTGGGGGAGTACAAACTTTACCATTCTGTTTGGGAACCTCCTATAATGTGCGTAGCATGGGAGATATCGAGATTCTTGGTTGTTATGCTGACAATGAAAGTATACCGCTCAAAATGTTATTCATCTCAATTTAAAAATCGAGCTCTGGCACCTCTACAAATCCCTGTTTCCCTCTGTGAAGGGCCTATCTATTTACTTTTATGCAGAGTCGTCATCCTCTTATCAAAGAGCACCAGTAGGAGAGCACCTCTGTCATTGCATGTATTACTATTAATTTGCATTGAGTATGATCATGACTCGATCTCTTTTACCATGAATAACAATGTCTAGTCAGTCCTTGATCTTTAAAGGTGCTCTGCATTTATATTTTGCAGTCTCAGAAAGAGCTAGCGAGATACCATCTTGTTATATCATATCATGATTGTTTTGAGAAAGTGTTGTCATCCGAGTTTTATTATTATTGCTCGCTAGTTGATTATGCCATTGATATGAGTAGTCTTGATACCTAAAAGTTATTGTGAATGTGGTTAGTTCATAATCTTGCTGAAAACCTGAATGCTGGCTTACATATTTACAACAACAAGAGCAAACAGAGTTTGTCAAAGTTTTTCTTCATCACTTTCAGTTTATCAACTAAATTCCTTGAGAACAAGCAAAGGTTTAAGCTTGGGGGAGTTGATACCTCTCCAACATATCTACTTTTTCAAATACTATTACCCTTGTTATGGACTTTAACTTGCATGATTTGAATGGAACTAACCCGGACTGACGCTGTTTTCAGCAGAATTGACATGGTGTTGTTTTTGTCAAGAAATAAAAAGTTCTCGAAATGACGTGAAACTCCACGGAGATTTATTTTGGAAAATATGAAAAATATCTGCAAGAAGATCCAGACCAAGGAGCCCACACCCTGTCCACGAGGGTGGGGGGCGCGCCCCCCTACCTCATGGGCCACCTGGTGCTCCACCGACGTATCCTCAGATCCTATATATTCACTTTCGGGGAGAAAAAAATCAAGGAGAAAGAATTATCGCATTTCACGGGACGGGGCCGCCGCCAAGCCCTAATCTCTCTCGGGAGGGATGATCTGGATTCCGTTCGGGGCTCCGGAGAGTGCGGATCATTGCAATTGTCATCATCAACCTTCCTCCATCACCAATTCCATGATGTTCACCGCCGTGCGTGAGTAATTCCATCGTAGGCTTGCTGGACGGTGATTGGTTGGATGGGATCTTTCATGTAATCGAGTTAGTTTTGTTAGGGTTTGATCCCTAGTATCCACTATGTTCTGAGATTGATGTTGCTATGACTTTGCTATGCTTAATGCTTGTCACTAGGGCCCGAGTGCCATGATTTCAGATCTGAACCTATTATGTTTTCATGAATATATGTGTGTTCTTGATCCTATCTTGCAAGTCTATAGTCACCTACTATGTGGTATGATCCGGCAACCTCGAAGTGAAAATAATATGGACCAGTCCCGATGATGACCGTAGTTTGAGGAGTTCATGTATTCACTACGTGTTAATGCTTTGGTCTGGTACTCTATTAAAAGGAGAGCTTAATATCCCTTAGTTTCCAATAGGACCCCGCTGCCACGGGAGGGTAGGACAAAATATGTCATGCAAGTTCTTTTCCATAAGCACCTATGACTATATTTGGAATACATGCCTACATTACATTGATGAACTGGAGCTAGTTCTGTGTCACCCTAGGTTATAACTTCTACATGATGAATTGCATCTGACATAATTTCCCATCAGGGATCCAATGCCTATGAGATTTTCTTATTTTGCAAGTTGCTTATTTACTTTTCCGTCGCTACTATTACAAAAAGTACAAAAACACTACCGTTACTTTTATTGCTACTACCGCCACTATTCTATTACTTTGCTACTAAACTATCTTGCTGCAGATACTAAGTTTCCAGGTGTGGTTGAATTAACAACTCAGCTGCTAATACTTAAAAGTATTCTTTGGCTCCCCTTGTGTCGAATCAATAATTTTGGGTTGAATACTTTACCCTCGAAAACTGTTGCGATCCGCTACACTTGTGGGTTATCATATACTCTAATAAGTATATTGGTAATCAACACTAATACTAAGTGGATTTCTCAAATCTGGAAAACGAAAGAAAAACAAATATAAGTCCACAACAGCCACAACAACTGATTAGTTGGTGAGCAAAATTGAATAATTCAGCCATAGCTAGGATGTAGCAGGAAACTATGATGAAGAACCATCTCAATCTAACCATTGCTTATAACTTAAGAAGAGGAGAAGAAAGAGAAGGGTGATGCATTTGTGTCGCCCTCGCTGTCATCAGAAGATGGCTGCCCCTTCCTTGTCACTTCTGTCTCGTGGTGAAGACTCACAGTGTTTTGTTCCAGTTAAATCCATGACATCTTTCTATGCATGAATGTGTAATGCAAGGAGAAGACCCTCTAGCCTGTATGAGCGCTCACCCAAGCTAGCATCTCCGTAGCAACTACGCCATCATGTCCTTGCCCACAGCCCCTTAAACCTCTCACCAACGTGTTCTTCCTCCCATCTCATCCTCATGAAGGGATGAAACTACTAGCTAGCAATTTTCTTCCATCTTTTCCGTATTTGGTGAACTAATCTTCTAATTATTTTCCCCCAACAATTGATTCCTCACAAAATTTACATCACCCATTTGCTCCTGCTCACCTTTATTCTTGTAGAGCTAGCAACTTAAATTGGGCATGGAACAATTGTAAGTGCCCTTACTTTACTATCTATACCTACAATTTTGCTTCGTGATTTTCCTGTACAATTACTTTACCTCGGTCATCGATTTTAGGTCGCTCTTTGAAATTATAAGTGGATATAGAATGATGTATCTGTGATATTCCAGTTTTCGTTCTTTCAATTTTTTTCCTCTTACCTGTAATGAATTTATTTATCATATAGCTCCTTTTAATTTCCTGATTGAACTACATGTGGAACAGTATGCACTTGCCCCATTGCACTACTATTTATAATAGGGAGGTATTGTGCCTTTTGCTTTGGATTGTATATGTGTTTTTTTGGTGATGTGTGTTGTGTAATACACAAATGCTTAATCATGAATTGTATCTGCAACCAACACAAGTGACCTCTTCTAATGTTTGTTTTAGTTTCAAAAAATTGTTTAGTGAGTAACTACTCCATATTTGGTTACTTGAGTGTCCTCTGCTAACAACTGGATATTAGATGTCTCATTGTGCTCGCACTCCTGATAATTCTGTCATTTAGGTATACCTAAAATTTCTTTGAAATGGCTGCATGGTTGTGTCCATGGAGCCATGTGCGAGGAAATAAAATGCATCTCTACAAGTAATGGCTAACTAATGATTCCCTTGATGATACATGCTATTTGGTTGCTATGTGTGTCACGAAGCTTGGTTTGAGTACCCAGTATTACATAGGCACTGCCTTAGTTCTTGAAATTAGTTTAGATATATCCTCGCATGCTTAAATTTGGCTAGTGTTGAAATGAAATATCTTAACTATAAGATAACATATTATACGAAGTGTACTACACCTGATCAGATGGGGTGATGATCTACTTTTTTCTTTCTTCGTGCTTTCAATTTGGTTGCCTCTCGCCATCTTTTATAGGAGAGACAATGTGGCCATGAGTTGATAACTCCAATTGTCCAAAATATGATGATGCTTTTTTCAT
Organism: Secale cereale; assembly: GCA_902687465.1. NCBI lineage: Eukaryota > Viridiplantae > Streptophyta > Magnoliopsida > Poales > Poaceae > Secale > Secale cereale. Next base: position 261,023,194 of record LR738712.1, on the reverse strand, counting down.
GTTGTTGCTTCTGCAGGTTCTGCGAATCTTATTCATGGATCAGGAAATTATAATTTGTCACTTTATAGTTCTTAGGTAACTACAAAGTTTTGCGTGATGTAGATTATTTAAGGATTTTTAAGTTATTTGCTCTAAGATTTTATCCTAATACTACACCATAGCAAGCATGGCTAATGAATCAACCCAAGCTAAGTAGTACATGAGTAATGTGACGCAAAGCTAATTAGTGCAAAGACCTCTGGAAAATGGAGATGTTCAATTTTCTAGTAATCGGTACTATTGGATTTGTCATTAGCCAGTTCCCGAATTCATCTCATTCTTAATATAATAGTATGTTTGTACAATTTCTAATAGTAAAGAAAAATTGATACTTAATCTGCAATGTTGTTATATAAATAAATAAATTAGTACATGGATATATATTAATATTAAAGTAGTACACGGATATAGGTTGCATAATCTGCAATGTTGTTTAATAAATTCATGTAAAAGATTTCATATTATTAATTATCCCCACATCTATATATAAATCTAACTCCTGGTTAATCACATTTGTATGGTGGTCATTTAAATTTTACTTTTATATTAGCCCGCTTTTCTCTACTATAAGTTACTCACCTCATATTGTTGTTGTAGATCACCAAGATAAATTGATGATGCATAGATCAGATGTTCATTGCAAGGTTAAGAATTGAGCTACTACAAGATAAAGAATGCCACGGGCCACTACTAGATATAGATCCACCTCCTGTAATCGTTGGATAATATCGTTTGTAAAGCAACAGATTTGATTTAATATATGAGATCTATAATCATTCCATCATGTTATTTGTAATGCAACATAGTCAATTTAATATATGAGATCTTTTAGTTTTTTATATTGTGCTTCCTATGCACTATGGACATTGGCCTAAGAATTACAGATGATGATATATAAAATGTCATTAATTGTTCATGCTATATAATGAAGATTAAAGTAATTGCAATGCTTTCTTATGTACATTTTAAAATCCTTGTGTGCAGGGTCGCCACCAACGCATATGCAGTGTTGTTGGTCTCTAGATTTATATGTTGCTACTTAACAATGCTTCTACACGCTGCTTGCCAACGCATGCATATACATTGTTGTAGATCCTTCCAACGCCACCAACGGCAACGGATACTAATCCATTCGTATAGACCTTAGCAACACACAATGGACATAAGAGAACGCATTGATGCGTTGCTATAGGGGGGGTTCTTGTTGTAGTGAGGCCGGGCGGGCACAACCCCCATTCGTCGAAAAGGGGCATCTACCTCACGAATTCAACCTTGTTGGAGCAGCAGTACAAGAGGCAACCCTCCCCCGGTAGATTGGCCGATGCCGTGTCGCCTGTCAAGAGCCCAAGCACCATCCGCCTCTCCTTGGGAGGAATTGCGGGCACATGAAGCCTGATGGGGTCCTCGCTGCCAAAGAAGGTCCACATCGGCCGAGACTGACTATGGAGCAGAGCAATGCGGCACCTGACGAACTCCTTCACCACCATAGGTTCCATCACCCCAAGGTCTTTCAGCCTGGCCAGCCGACGCTAGACATGGGTGAGCCACCGGTCGACGAGCTTTGCATGCCCCCAGCCGGAGCTTGGGACGGCCGCAGCCCGCGCAAGGAGGAGCAGAGGATTGCACACGCCAGCATCAACAAACACTCACTTCTTCTAAAATCCATCCTCGGCCAGTGAGAGCTTGAAGTCGTTCCCCGAGCCGGCCAGCGCCGCTATAGCCTGGAAGGTCACGCACCCCGAGTGCTGGCGGGCATCGGTCAGGTGCAGCGAGAAGAAATTATTAAACAAGGCCAGGGAAGGAGCAATTCCCACCATGGCCTCGCAGACGAAGGCGAAAACGGCAAGGAGGATGATGGATTGGGGATCCTGGTGCAGCGCATTAACTTGGTAATGAGAGAGCACGGTGTTGAAGAAATCAGAGAAGGGAGGAATTAGGCCAGCCCAGAGGGCATGAAGATGGATAGGGATCTTAGTGGCCCTCATATCGGTCGCGAAGCAAGAAGCCGACCAATCCACGGTCGTCCCCCATTCATTGGAATCAGCGGCAAGCACGTTGCGAAACTTGCTCAATCCTTCCTGGTTGACCACCACCGACCGCTTGAGGGCGGGCTCGAAGACCGGAGGCGCAGGGGCTGAAGCACGAGTTTCCCCTTTCCTTTCTTCTTCTAGCTCAATGAGGGAGTCCTGGATCGAGGGGTTCTCATGTGGCCAAATAACTGTTGGTGGGCCGGACTGGTGGGCCGTGAAGATCATAGTCGAAGATCATCTCTCGTATCCGGATAGGACTCCTGTGTTCTTGTAATGGCAAGTTTTAGGTTCGGGTGTAGATTTTCCTTCCTCTGCAAGATGACATGTACAAACCCTAGGCCCCTCCGGTGTGTATATAAACTGGAGGGTTTAGTCTGTACAAGCTAGAACAGAGAATCTCAAATCCTCATAGGCTAGAGTTTAGGGTTTAGCCACTACGATCTCGAGGTAGGTCAACTCTTTTATTCATATTCATCTATATTAATATATCAGGAAGTAGGGTTTTACCTCGATCAAGAGGGACTGAACCTGGGTAAACATCGTGTCCCGAGTCTCCTGTTACCATCGATCCTCAGACGGATAGTTCGGGACCCCCTACCCGATATCCGCCGGTTTCACACCGACATTGGTGCTTTCATTGAGAGTTCCACTATGTCGTCAACGGAAGGACTGATGGATCCCGTCATCAACCGCAACGGCGACACCGAGGGAATTTTCCCTCCAGGCCAACTTTTCGTGTTCGGTGGCTTCACGCTCCGTGCCAACACCGAAGGCCACCTTGAGCAGATCGAGAGCTACACCCCTGGCCATCAAGTCAGATTTGGAAGCTTGAACTACGTTGCCGATATCCGTGGAGACTTGATCTTCGCCGAATTCGAACTAGCGGCAACCTCTCTCTGCCACCACGATGAGCATGACCTAACTCTGTCATCGGATCAGGAAATAGCACCTGCAATAGTTCTGGACCTAGATCCAGAACAGATCGCGTCACCCAAGGACGGGAAGCTCAACCCCGCCACGGAAGCCGCAGACTCTATGGTATTGGAGCCGCACACGGACCCAACTACGAGCGAGGTTTGTGTTACCGGAACCCTTGGCTCAACTCCGGCCTCAGATTCCGAATCACGCGCATCTGCGCCCTTCAAACCCGATCAAGCGTCTATCGCCGAATTCAGCACCGCTGATATCTTCCAGCACTCACCTTTTGGCGACATGTTAAAGTCGTTAAGATACCTCTCCCTAGAGGAGGACACACAGCAGCATTATATCCGGTTTGAACTAGAGGCTGATGGAGAATTTTGTTCCCCACCCACCACCCACTTGATAGCCACGGTTGAAGATCTAATCGATCTACTTGACTATGCTTCCGAAGACTTCGAAGGGATGGACGTCGAAACTAAAGCGGATCTAGATCAAGGCCGGCTCATAACCGGGCGGTGGACAGCTACATCTTCGTACGCCATGTACATGGTGGATACACCTAAAGAGGCGGAGTGCGACAGCGAAAACAATCCCGTAGAGGACAAGCCCACCGAAGAACCTCCCAAACGTCGGCGTCCAAAACGCCGAAATAAATCCCGTAAAGGAAAGAATAGCAACACTGTGACTAACGACGGTGATATTCCGGAACAAGCCGAAGACCCCGCAGAACTAGCGATGGAGCAGGAGGAGCGGGAGGACGGCGATCAGAGTCCGAAGCCGTAGTCCGATGACAGCGATGCCGAAGACAGTAATTATGAACTTGTCTCCGAAGAAGAGGTTAGCCTGGGCGACTATGAATTCATCATCCCAGAAGAACCCTCGGAACAAAAGCACTTCCACTGGAGGCTTATTGCCACCGCAAGGATCCTGAAAAAGCTGCAGAGATGGCTTCGAGCCGCACATGACACGCTCAATGATAGATGGAATGAGGTGCTAGACGCCTAACAAAAACATGGCTATAACGGCCAAACCAAAGGCTATCCCAAGCATAAACTGTTGCCTGAATTCGACGACGAGGCCGCCGCGCCCGTCCTGCCGAAGAATAACACCGCCGACAAGCTGGACCGACCACCTCGTGGACGGGACAGAGTCACTAGCAATGACGTGCACAAGCCTGCACCACCACTCCATAAAGGTAAAGAGGGTGCGGTTCAAGTCCAAAAACACGATTTGCGTGAGGACCTGATCAAAAAAGCTAGCAAGACCAGGTCTATCTACGGACCTAGGGACCGGGCTCCCGCACAGGATGACGGCTATCAAGCCAATCATGCCGGTGACACACTAGTTCGGGGTCAATACCGAACACCACAACCATCGAACATACGCCACGATATAACAAGATACAGAGAAGCTGCACACCCTCTGTGCTTCACCGATGAGGTGCCGGGTCATGATTTCCCAGAAGGGTTTAAATTCGTGAACATCAAAGCGTACGATGGAACGACGGATCCCGCCGTCTGGATAGAAGACTTTATTCTTCACATCCACATGGGTCGAGGAGATGATCTCCACGCCATCAAATACTTACCCCTCAAGCTGAAAGGACCAGCTCGGCAGTGGCTAAACAGCCTCCCAGAGAACTCCATTGGGAGTTGGGAAGAACTTGAGGATGCTTTTCGACCAATTTTCCAGGGGCTTATGTCCGGCCCCCGGACGCTGACGATCTAAGTCACATCATCCAACAACCCCGGGAGTCAGCCCGCAAGCTTTGGAATCGGTTTCTTACCAAGAAGAACCAAATCGTCAACTGTCCGGACGCTGAAGCCTTAGCGGCTTTCAAGCACAGCATTCGGGATGAATGGCTAGCCAGGCACCTTGGACAGGAAAAGCCAAGGACAATGGCAGCCTTAACTACACTCATGACTCGCTTTTGCGTGGGAGAGGATAGCTGGTTAGCTCGTAGCAGTACCAGTGACCCTCGAACATCCAAAGTCAGGGATGGCAATGGAAAGCCATGACGTAACCAAAACAAATGTTGAAACAATGCTGGAAGCCGAGATAATACAGGGGTAAACGCCGGATTCAATGGCTCCAGACCCGGTCAACAAAAGAAGCCATTTATAGGAAACAAAGATGGTCCACCAAGTTTGAACAGAATATTAGATAGGCCCTGCCAAATTCATGGCACCCCAGAAAAACCAGCCAACCATACCAACCGTAACTGTTGGGTTTTCAAGCAGGCAGACAAGCTAAACGCTGAACACAAGGGGAAGGAGCCTCAGAGCGAAGACGAGGATGAACTTCGCCAGCCGAATATAGGGGGGGCAGAAGAAATTTCACCGGAGGTAAAAATAGTGAACATGATATATGCCACTCCTATCTCAAAGAGGGAGCACAAGCGCACACTCCGAGATGTCTACGCCGTTGAGCATGTCGCCCTAAAATTCAACCCATGGTCGGCCTATCCGATCACTTTTGATCGTAGGGATCATACGACTAGTATTCGGCATGGGGGTTCGGTTGCCCTAGTGCTCGACCCAATAATCGATGGATACCATCTAAACCGAGTCCTTATGGACGGCGGCAGCAGTCTCAATCTGATATATCAGGATACTGTCCGCAAGATGGGGATCGACCCGTCAAGAACCAAGCAAAGCAGCACGACCTTTAAAGGAGTGATACTGGGCATTGAAGCCCGCTGCACAGGCTCTTTAACATTGGAAGTTGTATTCGGTTCTCCCGACAACTTTCGAAGCGAAGAACTAATCTTCCTCATAGCTCTGTTCTGAAGTGGCCATCATGATCTACTCGGAAGAACGGCCTTAGTCGAATTGTCAATATCAGTTGACTCGCCCATGGTAGCCAGCTTAAATACAGCAACCGATTTACCTTTCTTTGGTTCTGGGACAGGTTTGGTTTTTGATGCAGTGGTTTTTAGCTTTCTTCTCCAGAAAGCAAAGTCGGACTATAAAATAGAAGAGGATTAACAAGTGATATATAGAGTAAATTAAGAACAGTTAAGTTTTCATCATGGTTTTTACTAGTTGACGGCGCATGCTCATGTAGAGGACATAGTTCGCAAGTGTGATGGTTGCCAGAAGTTTGCAAGACAAGTTCATCTATTGGATGCAGTTGATAAGTTCACGAAAACTCATATGTTTGTTGCAGTTGATAAGTTCACCAAGTCGGTTGAGGTAGAGCCAGTTAGCAATTGTGAGGCGGCTACTACAGTTCAGTTTCTCAAGAAGCTTATTTTCTAGTTTGGTTATCCTCACAGTATCATCACTGATAGTAGGACAAATTTGTCTACAGGTGCTATGAAAGAATTTGGTCAGAAAGAGCACATCATCCTTGATGTTTCGTCAGTTGCACATCCTTAGTCGAATGGTCAAGTGAAACGTGCTAACCAGGAGATCTTGAGAGGAATCAAACCCCGGCTTATGGTCCCTTTGAAATGGACGCCAGGTTGTTGGGTGGAAGAGATTTCTTCGGTTCTTTGGAGCATCAGGACCACCCCAACAAATCAACGAGTTATACACCTTTCTTCATGGTTTATGGTGCTGAGGCAGTTCTCCCAAGTGTTAATCGTCAGGACTTGCCCAGAGTGGCGGATTACATGAAGGCTGATAATGAGATGGATGGCAAAACACTTTAGATGCTCTGGAGGAGGAGCGTGGTAGGCGGCTCATTCAGCTATATATCAGCAAGACCTATGTTGCTATCATAGTCGTAGGGTGTTAAGCAAACTTTTCAGGAGGGCGACTTACTGCTTAGTTTGATTCAAGATCGGACCGGGATGCATAAGCTTTCACATCCTTGGTAAGGACCCTTTTTGGTCAGCATGAACGTCAACAATGGGTCATACTACCTTATCGACATATGTGAGAACAAAGATTCACGCACATATGAAGAGGGGACAAACAGCCCCTTGAACATTGCTCATCTTCGGCCTTAGTACAATTGAGCCGCTAGTTCTCATCATTGTATATACCTTCATCAATGTACATATCATTTTATGATCAACGTAATAAGGCCGCCATTCCCAAGTTACGTGGCCTCTGTCATTTCAGCTCATATATATTGTGCTTAAATCTTTAATAATTGGTCATAAGGTCACCTGGGGGCTTCCAACTCATTGAGTTTAGCTTTAATACCCTCTTGATCGGCAATGAAACGCCACTATATGGGTTAAACATGCATGTATGCAGCTTTCTACTCCAACAAGTGACCCGCCGTACTCTTGGCAGTCAATCTTTTATGGCCCTAAACTTTTCAACGTTAAAACAATTGTTTTTGTCATGTCAGAGCCGGCTTACAAAGAGCGAGGATAAACTCACCCATTTGCTTGTTGCTACTCCACTATGTGATTCGCCATACTCTTGACAGTCAATCTATATCACCCTAAACTAGTCAAGGTTAAAATGGCGAGATATATCATGTGAGAGCCGGCTTACGGGAAGAAACAACAATCATGCCAATGCGTCATTGAAGCGAGACTAGAGACTTAAAAGCCGGTCTTTTTTGTCGAGACTTAAAAGCTGACTTATGAATTCATATTTGTGTGCATAAATTGCAATTTTTTACATCCCTATTTGCAGGGGTTATCAATATTTGACTGTTTCAAAGGCTATAAGCCACCGGGTTGCTAAGACTCTGGGTTATAATGCGCGGTCTATAAGTCGCCATTGGTCAAGAACAACTAGGTGTTTAGAAATCCAGATTTTTCTTATAAGCACACAAGGTCTTCGGATCATAAGTCGCCTACAGACAAGCTGCCGAGTTATGTTACAACTATGGAGGGTTAAGAAAAAGTACACTCGTTCAAAGACAAGTATTCTTTCAAGACGAATCTAAAGAAAAGTAAAAGCATGCACGGAGGATTGTTTACATCTAACTGTTTGGCAGTTTTAAAACATGCGCAATGGCACGACAAGAGTAACCAAGTATTTATTTTAACTAAGCCCATTACAAGGCTTTAGTGCAGCCCAAAAGTTTCAAACATAATTAATGGAGAGTCATATTACTCCTCTGAGCCACCCACTTGGTCGTCTGGGTTAGCACCTTGCTGCTGTGTTGAAGACGTTCCTCGATAATCTTGAGCCGACTCTTCATCGCTTTCGATCTAAAGATTATCTAGGTCCAGTTGATACCAGTTAAGGCTTCAAAGACTGCTTCATCGTTTATAATAGTAGAAGGGTCACTATAAGAGGCAAAAAAATCGAACGCCTTTGAGGAGTCAGGTCCACAACTTCAAATGAAGGAGACTTAATTCTTGTATTTTGGCTGGCATAAGCTGGTTGGTACTTATTCGTATCCATCCCTTGAGCAAGTTGGCATGCTAACAACCACATAAATCTAATACAGCTGGCAAAATCCGCCTTGTCAAAAGGAGACTCATCATCCTTGTACTCCGGAAACCCGCCGGCCATCTCTTGTGTGTATAATTCGAATTGATAAGCCCTTGCACGGCTTAACCCGGCTATATTACCTGCACGGGCGGCTGACCTATTCAGTTCCTCTATTTGACTAGGCACGGTGGACAGTTGATCCAGTACATCTTTGATATGTATAGCTGGTTTTCTGCCATTTGATACAGCTACAAGAGTATGAAGATTGCTAGTGTATAATCTCTCTGTTAAGGTATAGACGGCTTTGAGCTTCACCATCGTGTTTTGCCCAAGGTTGGCACTCTGACCACATCTCATACATTCAAAACAAGAGTCACCAGGCGAGTTAGCGTCGTATTTTTCACAAGGCGCCAAGCGAGTCATTTCAATGAAGTACAACAGTTACTTACCAAAGATGGCAGCAGTCATTTGAGAGATATGTTTCGTTAAGCCGGCCAATTCTGTGGCAACTGGCTCGAGCTATTTTTCATGTCTTCAGCACGCTTCAATAGAGTATCCTTCTCAGATTAAAAGGTGGTCCTTTCAGCCTCAAAGCTAGCTTTTTTCTGAGTTTTCCAAGGAAGACTTTAAGCTTGTTTCTGCCTTGGCATGTTCAGCATGTTGAGTTTCCAAGCTCTTCTTTAAGTCTGATAAATTTGACTCGCCTAGACTTAAAGCTTCCTGCAAAGTTTGGGAAAGAATTTGATAGAACCAAAAAGCAATATGAGTATCCTAGTCAACATTTGATAGAGAAGTTATGACAAATATATTCCAAGTTCCAAACACATTGCAAGCAATATCCTTGGCACTTGGGGCTAATGTACATCGTTTTCTTTTGAAAGAAGACCCAACCAATCTTATAAAGCTAAACCGGCCCTTAGGGGCTGCAGAAAGGCTCTTCAAAGTGTATATAATAAGAAAGACTTGGCAAATCATTTGCATGATAATCTGGCCCATGGGGGCTACACGCACCTCTTATTTACAATGAAAGACCCGACTCATTTCATGGATATAAGTCGGCCCTTGGGGGCTACATGGCAGAAAAATCAAGTCTTTATCACATTCAATATCTCATATGATCAAGACTTGGGGGCTAATGGATGGCTATATATATGGAGTAAATATATGTCATACTTCTTCTTCATCATGCCAACTAGGGTGGCTTCCATTTCTCGACTGGTGGTCAGGCGACTTAAATAGCCAGAATGCACCTCATCGGCACTGAGATTTTCAAAGTTAGACAACTCAAGCTTTAATTTACCCATATCTGATAAGGGCATTTCCTCCTTGGCTGAGTGCTTGGTTAGCACTGTGGAAGCTTTGGGTGCCTTAAATGTCGACCATTAATGGTAATATCATCAATATTCTCATTGGTAGGGGTCTCTTTAGTCGGCTTGGCAGGGGGGAGAAGAATTAGGACTTGGTGGGTCAAGGTTATCCTGCGAGTTAGCATAAGAATCCAAGGCTTCATAAATTATTGCCACCGTCTGTGGAGGTGGGTTTGGCTTGTTGTTGTGATGCATTTAAGGTCATCAGTATGGTCCTTAGGGGTTTTCAATACCTGTTCTTCCGACTCAGGGTTTTCTAGGCCCCTGGAAGAGTCGCCAGTCCTTCTCTTCTTACTTTTAGCTTTGGCCATGTGATCAAATTGAGAAAGTAAGGTGTGTATGATAATGAGTTCAGTTGCCAACAAGTTAAGTACAATTACTTACCCTACGTTTATAACCAAGGGCGGAATCTGGGTTGAAGATGAGCCGCCGGAATTTGGTGGTGACTGCTGATAATTGGAATCAGGCGGGTTAAGAGGTTATCTCATAAGACCTTCTTTAGGTAAAGACATAGTTGGATATTGGCACCTAATTTGGGCACTTGCAGGATGGTGTGTGAGCCAGCCCGGCCACAAGATCTCCTGAGCCGTTGCTCTGGGTTTGGCGCCTCAACTCGTGTTGAGTTTTCTTCAAAATAAATTGCAGATCTAAGTGAGCATCTGGATGAGAAGATCTTGCTTTCCGGATGACCCGCCGTACTTTCTCAGGAGGTGCAGAATCTGAGCCGGAAGAGATGGAAATTACCTCGGTATATATAACGGAGGCAGTTTTTATAGAACGCTGGCAGTTTAAAGAGGTAATAAGTCACCCAAGAAGTAGATACAAGTTATGCAAAGTTTTGGATTGTTGAAAATTCTGCAAAGTGTGGACCGAACAAGTTTCTCAACTGACAGATATATTTATGGATCTACGGGCAGTTCAAAAAAGAAAAACAATTGCTAAACCTAAAAGGTGGTGACAGAAGAACTGGCAGGCTACCCATGGATTCCATCGATAATACAAGATTGTCCAAAGTGCAAGATGTTGTAAAAACTACTACCGCAATATTTATGTGGATTTTTTGATCAAAAATAAGTTTTGTTCAAGATTTAGTGAACAAGGAAAAGGATGAACACCGATGAACTGCATGAACTCAGATGATATAATGCGGATCTGAGGAAGGAAAAGATGTTTGGAAACATAGCATGCAATTTATAAAAATTCTACGCTCATGCAAGATATATCTCGGATATGCATAACAACGAGAGGGGGAGAGTGTGTCCACCTATTCTCGTAGACAAAAAGCGGAAGCTTTTTACAATGCGGTTGATGTAGTCGAACTTCTTCGTGCTTCAACCGATCAAGTACCGAACGAACGGCATCTCCGCGTTTTGGACACGTTCAGCTCGATGACGTCCCTCGTTTCTTTGATCCAGCAAGTTGTCAAGCAAGTAGATGAGTTCCGTCAGCATGAAGGCGTGGTGACAGTGATGGTGAAGTGATCCGCGCAGGGCTTCTCCTAAGCACTATGAGAATATGACCGGAGGCGTAAACTATGGAGGGGGGCACCGCACACAGCTAACAAATGTTGGTGTATGCTCTAGGCGCCCTCTCCTCATGTATATATAGGTGGGAGGGGGAGGGGAGCAGCCATAGGGTGCACCAAGTAGGAGGAATCCGACTTGGGCCCCTAATCCAATTCGGCCCCCTCACCATATTTGGACAAGGGGGAAAGGAAGGAGGGGGGAGGGGAAGGAAGTAGGAGTCCTACTTCACACTTTCCTTTTCCTCCTCTCCTTTCCCTTCCTCCCCATATAGCTAGCCCTATAGGGGGCGCACCAGCCCCTTGTGGGCTGGTGTATTCCCTCACTTGGCCCATTAAGCCCATATCTCTGTCGGGGGGTGCCCGGAAAACCTTCCGGTTACCCGGTATCACCCTGAACAATATCGGTGTCCAAATACCATCGTCCTATATATCAATCTTTACCTCTCGACCATTTCCAGACTCCTCGTCATCACCGTGATCTCATACGAGACTCCGAACAATATTCGGTCACCAAATCACATAACTCATATAATACAATATCATTATCAAACATTAAGCGTGCGGACCCTACGGGTTCGAGAACTATGTAGACATGACCGAGACACCTCTCCGATCAATAAACAATAGAGGAACTTGGATGCTCATATTGGCTCGCACATATTCTACGAAGATCTTTATCGGTCGAACCGTTATGACAACATGTGTTATTCCCTTTTCATTGGTATGTTACTTGCCTGAGATTTGTTTGTTGGTATCTTCATACCTAGTGCAATCTCATTACCGGGAAGTATCTTTACTCATTCTGTAATACATCATCCCATGACTAGCTCATTAGTCATTTGCTCGCAATGCTTATTATGATGTGTGTTACCGAGAGGGCCTAGAGATACCTCTCCGATACTTGGAGTGACAAATCCTAATCTTGATTCACGCCAACCCAACAAGACACCTTCAGAGATACTTGTAGAGCATCTTTATAATCACTCTGGTACGTTGTGACATTTGATAGCACACAAGGAATTCCTCCGGCATCTGGGAGTTGCATGATCTCATAGTCAGAGGAATATGTATTTGACATGAAGAAAGCAATAGCAATAAAACTGTACGATCAATATGCTAATATAACGGATGGGTCTTGTCCATCACATCATTCTCCTAATGATGTGATCCCGTTCATCAAATGACAACACATGTCTATGGTTAGGAAACTTAACCATCTTTGATTAACGAGCTAGTCTAGTAGAGGCTTACTAGGGACACTGTGTTTTGCCTATGTATCCACACATGTATCAAGTTTCCAATTAATACAATTCTAGCATGAATAATAAACATTTGTCATGGTATAAGGAAATATAGAATAACAACTTTATTATTTCCTCTAGGGCATATTTCCTCCAGTCTCCCACTTGCACTAGAGTCAATAATCTAGTTCACATCACCATGTGATTTAACACCGATAGCTCACATGGCCATGTGATTAACACCCACAGTTCTCATCGCTATGTGACCAACACCCAAAGGATTTACTAGAGTCAATAATCTAGTTCACATCACCATGTGATTAACACCCAAAGAGTACTAAGGTGTGATCATGTTTTGCTTGTGAGAGAGGCTTAGCCAACGGGTCTGTCACATTTAGATCCGTATGTATTTTGCAAATTTGTATGTCTACAATGCTCTACATGGAGCTACTCTAGCTAATTGCTCCCATTTTCAATACATATCTAGATTAAGACTTAGAGTCATCTGGATTAGTTTCAAAGCTTGCATCGATGTAACTCTTTACGACGAACTCTTTATCACCTCCATAATCGAGAAACATTTCTTTAGTCCTTTTTAAGGTAACTAAGGACAATTTTGACCATTGTCCAGTAATCTATTCCTGGATCACTATTGTACCTCCTTACCACACTCATGGCAAGGTACACAACAGGTTTGGTACACATCATGGCATACTTTATAGAACCTATGGCTGAGGCATAGGGAATGCCTTTCATTCTCTCTATATATTTCTGTCGTGGTCGGGCTTTGAGTCTCACTCAACTTCATACCTTACAACTCAGGCAAGATCTCCTTCTTTGACTGATCCATTTTGAACTACTTCAAAATAAAGGTATTTACATATCGAAAGTCTTAACAAACGTCTTGATCTATCTCTATATATCTTGATGCCCAATATGTAAGCAGCTTCACCGAGGTCTTTTATTGAAAAACTCCTTTTAAACAATCCTTTATGCTTTCCTAAAAATTCTACATCATTTCCGATCAACAATATGTGATTCACATATAGTTATCAGAAATGTTTGTAGTGCTCCCACTCACTTTCTTGTAAATACAGGCTTCACCGTAAGTCTATATAAAACCATATGCTTTGATCAACTCATCAAAGCGTATATTCCAACTCCGAGATGCTTGCACCAGTCCATAGATGGATCGTTGGATCTTGCACACTTTGTTAGCACCTTTAGGATTGACAAAACCTTCTGGTTGCATCATATACAACACTTCTTTAAGAAATCCATTAAGGAATGCAGTTTGACATCCATTTGCTAGATTTCATAAAATGCGGCAGTTGCGAACATGATTCGGACTGACTTAAGCATCGCTATGAGTGAGAAAATATCATCGTAGTCAACACCTTGAACTTGTTGAAAACCTTTCGCAACAAGTTGAGCTTTGTAGATAGTGATTTTACCATCATCATATGTTTTCTTCTTGAAGATTCATTTATTATCTATGGCTCGCCGATCATCTGGTAAGTCCACCAAAGTCCACACTTTGTTCTCATACATGGATCCTATCTTAGATTTTATGGCCTGAAGCCATTTATTGTAATATGGGCTCATAATAGCTTCTTCATAGTTTGTAGGTTCGTCATGGTCTAGTAACATGACTTCCAGAATAGGATTACCGTACCACTCCGGTGCGGATAACGCTCTGGTTGACCTACGAGGTTCTGTAGTAACTTGATCTGAAGTTTCATGATCATCATCATTAGATTCCTCTCTAGTTGGTGTAGGCATCATGTAAATGGTTTTCTATGATGCACTACTTTCCAATTCGAGAAAAGGTACAATTACCTCATCAATTTCTACTTTCCTCCCACTCACTTCTTTCAAGAGAAACTCCTTCTCTAGAAAAGATCCATTTCTTAGCAACAAAGATCTTTCCATTGGATATGTGATACAAGGTGTACCCAACCGTTTCTTTTGGTTATCCTATGAAGACGCACTTCTCCGATTTGGGTTCTAGCTTATCAGGCTGAAACTTTTTCACATAAGCATCGCAACCCCAAATCTTAAGAAACGACAACTTAGGTTTCGTGCCAAACCATAGTTCATATGGTGCCTTCTCAACGGATTTAGACGGTGCCTTATTTAACGTGGATGCAGCTGTCTCTAATGCATAACCCCAAAAAGATAGTGGTAAATCGGTAAGAGACATCATAGATCGCACCATATTTAATAAAGTACGGTTATGACGTTTGGACACACATTTACGCTGTGGTGTTCCAGGTGGCATGAGTTGCGAAACTATTCCACATTATTTTAAATGACGGCCAAACTCGTAACTCAAATATTCACCTTTGCGATCAGATCATAGAAACTTTATTTCCTTGTTACGATGATTCTCTACTTCACTCTGAAATTCTTTGAACTTTTCAAATGTATCATACTTGTGTTTCATAAAGTAGAAATACGCATATTAGCTCAAATCTATCGGATCATGGGTACAGGCAAACCCTTGAGGTTCAAAAACTGGGGTGCGCATGAAGATCTCTCCTTCCCGCTCTAGCTCGTGAAACCCGAAGGACAAGAGACACGAGGATTTGTACTGGTCGAGCCACCATTGTGGTGTAATACCCTACTCCAGTGTGGTGTGGTGGATTGCCTTGTAGGCTGAGGATGAATAAGTGCACGGGAAGAACAGCCTCCTGAGGAGAGGTGTTCTTGGGCTCGGTGAGCTGGTGGGTGTAAGGGTTCGCTAAATGACCCCCCTTTCTTATGGTGGTGGCTAGAATTATTTATAGAGGCCCGGGTCCTCTTCCCAAATATTGAGCGGGAAGGGATCCCACAACGGCCAAGATTGAATGGGGGCAGCTAGTACAAGCTATACTGACAAAAGGTGGTCTTCGCCTGCCAAAAGCTCTGGTGGTGACATCGTCGTGGGCTCCGGGGTGACCTTCGCCCTACCGTCCTGCTGGTCTTGGTCTCGTTGCATCGATATGGAAACCTTTGCCTGACGCCTCGGGACACCTCGCCTGCGCTTGACCCTTTAGAACCAAAGAGGAAACTGGCTTCATGCGCCCGCTGGCGCCTGCCTGGTCTTGGCCGTCATGGCTCACGTCACGCGAACCTCGTGAGGTGTGCCTTGGCTTGATATCTCCGCTCCTCGGGAGCCAGCCTAGTGAGGCCGCCCCAGGGGAGGTCTTGCGTCGTCCGCCTCGCGAGGCTTGGCCCCTCGTGAGGGACTTGAGTGGTTGCTGATGAAGATGGGTCGTATGAGGCCGCTAGATGAGCCACGCTCTGGTCCGCAGGCAGGCAAGTCTGGGTACTCCTGTTCCCAGAACGCCGAAAGTAGCCCCGGGGGCCAAGGTGCGCTCGGACTTGGCTTCGCGGCGAAGCAAAGGGTCAAGTGTTGCGGGCCCCGAAAGCCTATGGCCTTGATTGACGCTTCGCAACTGATGGGACGTGGGCGTCTCTGCTTCCGCACGCTGCCTCAACAACAGCGCGACTTGACGAGTCCCTACATGCACAAAGACCATCATTACATGTGATTATGGAGATCGGCTGTTGGCCCTCCCCTGGCTATAAACGAGGCGATGGGTGGAGCCCCCGTTGCCCATCTTCTTCCTCCATTACGCTTGCTTCTTCATCTTCCTCCTTGCTCCTTGCTTCGCAATGACACCCATGGCGCCAGCGAGTAGGTTCTCGGCCGCAGATAAAGGGAAGGCCCGCCAGGAAGGGCCTGGCTCACCACCGCCTAAGAGGGGACGAGGCCGCCCTCGCAAGCATGTCGCATCCCCCGCCGTGGCCCCTCGCGGGCGCGGGAAGACCTCTTTGTTGCTCGGCACCGTCCTTGGCGGCCCCGGTGGTGGCTCTTTGCGCGGTGGGGATTGCCCAGGTTGTGGTAGCGCCGTTGATGAAGGGAGGCACGCCTGGGTCGCTCGGCCTCCCCGGCTGTGCTTTCACTTGGTAGAGGTGCTGCCGAGGTTCGTCGTGTGGTTGGGGAACCCGGCTGGCACCCGGCTCCCGCTCCGGCGCTCCTTCGCCGGCGAACTGCTGGCTGCGGGTCTTGGCGGTCTCTGGCTGCATGCGGATGGTTGCTGCAGTGGGGCTTCGTCGATCGCGGTGGAGGTTTCCGCCGCAGGCGATGTAACCCTGGCCCGCTGTTGGCAGACGTTTGCCCTCGCACGTGGCCTGAGCAGGCGGTGCACCCTCCACTTCAAGCACGTCGGTGACGCGACCCTCTTCATGAGTGTATTTGGGGAAGATGGTCGCCGCGTCGGGTGCCACCCCGAGGACAACGACGACGGCGAGGTGCTTGTCCTTCATGACGGCCGTGACGAGGGTGAGGATGAGCTCTCCCTCGGCGCCGGCCGGGGTTCATCCAGCTATGGCAGGTCCTCCCTCAGTGGCAGCTCCAGCAGCGGTGGCTACGACCAGCCGCCACGTCGTCGTGCCCGCTTCGAGGGCAGTGGCGGGTCATCTCGTCACCGCGCACCAGTGAAGCGCGAGGAGGGCTCTGGCTCAGCCCGGGGAGCCGATCCTCGTGAGTGGCCGCATCGTAGGAGTCGCTTTTGCCTGTCCCTGCCTTTCCTTTCCTCCTGCATTACCAAAAACAAGTATGGGGCCTTGCTAGGGCGTGTAATGGACCGTGATTTCTATGATGCTTTGTGTTGTGTTTACTGTTTCCGGATAGTGTTGCGAGATCTGTGCATTATGCGGGCATAGGGGGAGAAGACTTATCTTGACACATTCGGGTAGCCCCCATCTTGTGAGGTGCGGCCCTTCACAGAGCTGCAAAAATTCATTAGGAGATTCTTATCCTTCATTGCACGAGGTCCTAGGCATGGGCTGAACATGGTCAAACGCACTTCTTCACGGTAGCCATGGGTCACAGACTTAAGGAGAGGGATGCGCCAATCACAAGCTCAAATGAGGGCGCCTCGCAGAGACTAAGGGGGCGCGCACGCACGCCACCCTGTCAAGCCCCCTTGCGAGGCGCGCGAGAGAGAGCGTCGGGCAACTGCCGCCCTCCCTAGCGCAAAGTGAAGAATCAAGGGAAGAATCAGAGAGAGGGGTGGTTCAACCAAGCTATTCGAGAAATTCTAGAACTTCAAATTTCATTAGGAGAAAAAAAAGAAGGGGCAAGCCAACTACAGAAAGCAAATGAACAGCCACGTCCGGCAACTAGTCTAATCTTCTCACCAGCGCGGAGCTAAGTGCTTCCACTAGGACGTAGGAGGGAGCCCCTGAGGCCCGAGGGCGGCACTCCGAAGACTCCGAGGCGTGTACAACCCCACTCATTATTACGTGAGAGTATCACGAACGGAGACCTTCACAGGCACTTGGCCTTGCTTCATGGGTAGAACTTCTAGAGATGCTGGATGTTTCAGGCGTTCTAAATGGGGATCCCGTCCGGTGTCTCGAGGCGCGCAGCGCCAGGCCTGGAGACATGGGTAATCCTAAACTGGCCCTCCCACATGGGCGAGAGCTTGTGCAGCCCTTCCCTGGAGAGCACCCGCCTTAGGATGAGGTCGCCCACCTCGAGCGTCCTGCATCAGATGCCGCGATAGTAGTACCGTCGCAGCGCCTGCTGGTACCTTGCCGCTCGGAGCGAGGCTTCCTGGTGGTGTTCCTCCCCCAGCACAAGGTCCATACCCCACATGGCATCCTGCTATGTTTCATCGAACGCCACGACACGCACAGAGCGATGCTTGACCTCGTGAGGGAGGCTTCTGCTCCGTAGACGAGGAAGAATGGGGTCTCGCCTCTTGGCTTGGTGGCGGTGGTGCGGAAGGACGATAGCACGGACTGGAGATCATCGTGCCAGCCCCTATTGCAGGCCTCGAGCTTCTTCGTGAAGGTCCTGGCCTTGAGGCCTCTTCAGGCCTCCGCGTTGGCGCGCTCGGCCTGGCCATTGCTCCTGGGGTGTGCCATCGAAGCGTAGCAAATTTGTGTTCCAAGGTTAGCACAATATGTCCTGAAGAGATTGCTAGTGAACTGCGATCCATTGTCGGTGATGACGCGGTTGGGGACCCCGAACCGGCTTACGAGACCCTTGATGAACTTGACCGCGGATCTGGCCGGGATGGTGCGGATGGCTTCCACCTCCGCCCATTTGGTGAACTTGTCGATGGCGACATAGAGGTAGCGGTAGCCCGCGGGCGCTTGAGGGAATGGACCCAGGATATCTAGCCCCAAGACCGCGAATGGCCAGGAGAGTGGGATAGTTTGGATGCCCTGAGCCGGCTGGTGGATCTGCTTGGCATGGAATTGGCAAGCCTCACAGGACTTCACAAGCTCGACTGCGTCGTTGAGCGCCGTGGGCTAGTAGAACCCCGGCGGAACGCCTTGCCAACCAGGGTGCGTGATGATGAGTGATACCCACAGTCCCCGGAGTGTATATCAGCTAGCAGCTCGCTCCCTTGCCTCCTGGAGATGCACCGTAAAGAAACATCATTTGGTCATTTTCTGTAAAGCTCACCGTCTTGAATGCAATACGCCGTAGCCTGTCGGGATACATGCTCTGCGTCGTCTTCTTTCTCCGGCAGCGCTCCTCGCACCACTTATGCCTTGAGCTCCTTGGTCCAGCACCCCTCCCGAGGCTCGAGCGCTAGGAGCAGGTGCGCTCCCGAGGTTGGTGGCTGGGGGAGTTCCTCCTGAGGCATCGCTGGCCCCTCAGGCGGAGGTGATGCCGAAGGCTTGAAGAGTCGTTCCTCGAAGACGCCGGGCTCCTGGGGCAGGCGCCTGGATGCCCTTTTGGCGATGTCGTCAGCTTCCTTGTTGGTGCCACGGGGCACGTGCTGCAGCTCTAGGCCCAAGAACTGCTTCTCCATTTTGCGTACCTTCGTGAGGTATGCCTCCATGTGATCGTCCTTCGGCTCGTATACCTTGTTGGAGAAGTTGACGAGGAGCTGCGAGTCGCCCTTGATGATGAGACACTTCACTCACAGGGCCACCGCAGCCTTAAGGCCAGCGATGAGGCCCTTGTATTCTGCGATGTTTTTGGAGACCTTCTCGCCCTCCTGAAAGCAGAGCTACACGGCATAGTAAAGCTTGTCTAGAGTGGGCGAGATGAACACATCTCCAGCCCCCGCGCCCTGGCGTGCGAACGCGCAGTCGAAGTACATGACCCAACCATCCGGCGCTTCACTTCCTGGCAAGAGGAATCGGTCCTTGCCTGCTTTGAACTCTGGGGCGTCGGTCCGTTCTGCCACGAAGTCAGCGAGCGTGGCTCCTCTGATGTCACTGGTTGTGCTGAACTCTAACTGGAACGCCTGCAACTCGATATTCCATTCGGCGACTCTTCCCGCAGCGTTGGAGCACCGGAGTACCCTCTCCAGCGGGTAAGCTGACACAACCTTGATTGGGTGGCCTTGGAAGTAATGACGCAATTTTCACGAGGCCACCAGGAGCGCGAGCAAGATCTTCTGTGCCATGGGGTATTGCGCACTCGCATTCCGCAGCACCGTGCTGATAAAGTACACCGGGTGCTCGACTAGGGCAGGAGTGTCAAAGAAGCCCGAGTTCTCCAGAGGTTGGTCGCCCGCAGGGTCTTCCATAGGCCTGGTAGCGTCGTCTCGTAGTGGCTTTGGTGGCGCTGTCTTGGCACTGTGATGTCCTCGCCAGAGACGCGACATTGCACGGGGTGCCCTTGACCTGGTATTCTTCCCGGACAACCACCAGCGCCACGCTAGCTGAGTAGGGCGTGGCGGCCAAGTAGAGCACCAGGGGCTCGAGGGGACGAGGTGCTACCATCATTGGTGGGCTGGTCAAATACCTCTTGAGGTCTTGAAATGTCAGGTAGGCCTCCGGGGTCCACTCGAACGGCCCCTTTTTCTTCATCATCTTGAAGAGCGGGAAGGCACGCTCCCCTAGTTTGGAGATGAAGTGCCCTAACGAGGTCATGCAGCCCGCGAGCTTCTGCATTTCCTTCAGGGTTTGCGGCGGGCTCATGTCTTCTTTTGCTTTGACCATATCCGGGTTGGCCTCGATTCCTCGTGCGACACGAGGAAGCCCAACAACTTGCTGGAAGGGACACCAAATACGCACTTCTTCGGGTTAAGCCACAGGTCCACCTGGCACAGGCTGGTTAAAGTCTCTTCCAGTCCTGAATGAGGGTCCTTGCTTCCCGAGATTTTACCATGATGTCATCGACATAGGCTTCTGCGTTCCTCCCCAGCTACATGTGACACACCAAGACCAACGCTCCAGAAGACTTCCAACTATTCCGGGTTTCGCCTTGTGTTTTATTTGCTTTTGCTTTGCATCATGTCATCATGCCATCATGTTATTTAATTTTCAAAACTCAACTAAATAAATTGCATAAATCTTTTGATCTATTTAAATCGAGGGATATTCACAATGGTGATTTATCTTTAGAACATATACTCCCAATATTTTAAGGAGCTAGAATAAAAATATTCCATTAGTTTGGAATCACCAAAACACATTTGCAAATATTCCTCATGCTTCTTCTGCTTCAAGATTCACCTCCAAACCTTGGCATTGGTTCTTTCTCCTTTTATGGAGGCTCCTCCAAAAATCTCAATATTTTTTGGACCTTCCAAACTCCCACTTCCTATTCAAGCCTGTTTGAAATTTAATTCAGATGAGTTGTTGGCAAGACCCATCAACATGTCTCTTTACAATATTTCTAGATCAACCATATTTAAATAAGTCCAGAGCAATTGGTTCCTTGCACAAACCCCTTTTCTAACCCTCTATCTCTT
The DNA here is from genome assembly GCA_902687465.1 of Secale cereale. Taxonomy (NCBI): domain Eukaryota; kingdom Viridiplantae; phylum Streptophyta; class Magnoliopsida; order Poales; family Poaceae; genus Secale; species Secale cereale. Next base: position 261,002,006 of record LR738712.1, on the reverse strand, counting down.
TTCTTGTCAGTTCTGTTTTGAGGAAATAGTAGAATTAGAGAAGGGAGAGAGAGAGAGAGATAGACCAGTTGGGCCGGCCTCCTAGCAAACCAGCCCACCAAGGCCCAGATGCCCCCTACCTAAACCAGCCCTACCCAGATTCCCTGCTACCTCTCCTCCTTCGCGTCCTCCCGACGCCGCTGCCTTGCTCCCTCTCCTCAATCCCCTTCTTTCCTGCTCGCCCGTGTTGGCCCCGTCCTCACCTCCCCTTCACCTCATGCTACCCGCATGGCTGGCGGCCATGGAGGCCACCGTGCTAGCCCGCAGCATTGTCGTCGCGCCCGATCTCCCTCGAACCCGTGCCGCGCTCGTCCCCATCGCCTCCAGCCACCTCCTCCGAGACCCCTACCTCCTCCTCGACACCCGCGCCAGCCGGAGGCCCGCGCTGCGCTGCTCCGCCCATCCTCGAGCTCGCCAGAGCTCCTTGCACCCCCCCTCGACCGAACCTCGCCGGCCACCACCACCATCTCCACTCGCCTCCGCGCGCGAGCGCCCGTCCCCAAGCCGCTCTGTCGTCTGCGTGCATCCCTGCACCCGCCTCTGCTCGCGGACACCACCGCCAGACGCCCGTGCCGGTGACCTACACTGCCACCCTGCTCTGTTCGTTGTCGTCTTCTCTACCCTCGTTCCTCTTCCGGTCAGCACCTCCAACGTCGCCGGCGACCGTTCCACCTGGACGTCGTGGCCTCCCCTGCTTCATGCTAAGGCCAACGCCGGCCACTTCTTCCAGTCGCTGCTCGGCCATGCCTCAACAACCAGCAGCTCGAGCTACCTCCATGCGCCTCTGGTGCCCTCCCGAGGCAGGGACTAGCGAGTCCCTGGATGCTCCTTCCGTACATCAAGATCGCCAAGTCCAGTGATGCGCCAAACTCCTCTCCGATACGTGCATGACTACCATCACAAGAACGAGACCGTCGGGCAATGTGTACAACTACACCGCAAAGACCGTCCCGGACATCGCCAAGTACCATGACGACCGTTGTTCTACAAGTACCGCTTTGGATCGCCAAGTCCGACTACAATCGTCGTGAACCGCTTCTAGAATGTGTACCACTACTTCCACAACGTCCGAGAAGGACTACTTCCTCTTCGAAACGTGTATGACTACTACCAACGGCGCCCGTGTACGACTACTTCCCTCTACGAACTCGTTCCACCCCGAGACGCATGCTTCGAAGGTATACAGCCGAGACCGCCCCCGTGGTCGAATGCATGTTGTATGAGATGCACCCTTTGTTTGCATCATGACCGACTTGTTTCGTGCATGTGCCTCATTTTCCATGTCACCAACATGTGGGAACCCGGTATCCGGGAGCACCCCACCATCTTTGCCTGACACGCTCATGCCACCCTTCTTTTGCATTGGCATCTCAACGAGTTGTCGGAACCGGAACGTTATTGTGGCATCGTTTCCATTTTCTCCGCCATGACACCCCTTTCTTTCCGTCGTGGCGACCAAATGCTTCATAAAAACATTTAAGTATGACACATGGAGATTTTCCGGTATTATTGTTTGTTGTTTCCGGCCCCATTTAAATTGCTTAGATAGTGTAGTTTAAGTATGCTTCACCTCTTGCCATGTTAATCAACATTTAAACTTGTTGGGTTCATAAACTAGATCAATCTAAATATGTGAATGTGGTGTTTTGTCAATATGCAACTCATTGTATATCGAGCCCCACTTAAATTGTAGTGTTGTTTGTGCACTTGCCATACCATGATTCATTAAACCGGACATGCATCATACTTGGTTGTGCATCATGCCATGTTTACGCTTTTGTGTTTACCATGTTGTTTGCTTCTTTCCGGTTTGCTTCTCTCGTTAGCTTCGGTTTCATTCCGGGGTTGTGAGGATTCGTTCGACTACGTCCAATTGTCTTCTTCATGGACTCGTTCTTCTTCCTAGCGGGATCCCAGGCAATATGACCATTCCTTGATATCACCTCTATTGTAGCTATGATAGATGCCTCGCTCTATTGCTTTGTCGCGATACCTATCCTTTGCATGTTAGCCCCCACCTTTCCATGAAACCTTCAACAACCCACCTAGCAAACCATTGTTTGGCTAAGTTACGATTTTGCTCAAGGCCCCTCTTATAGCGTTGCTAGTTGCAGGTGAAGATGAAATTTCCTCCATGTGGATTGGGTTTTTGGGAATAACACAATATCTCTATTTAAATTAATGCACCTTATATACTTGGCAATGGGTGGAAGGCTTGGCCTTTTGCTCGGCGTTGTTTCCACTCATGCCACCTTAAGAACCGATAAACTAGTGTTATGTTCCTTGATTTTGCGTTCCTACCGCGGTTGGGGTTTATGGGCTCCCCTTGATACTTCTTTTTGAATAAAACTCCTCCAGCAAGGCCCAACATTGGTTTTACCATTTGCCTAACAACTAAAACTTGCATAGGGACCGGCTAGCACCCGAGGACTTAATTAACAACCTGGGCCTGTGCTCCTCATGAGTGTTGGTCCAAACTGGGCAGACTGTGGGGCCACCATGGGAAAACCCGAGATATTTGGTATATACCTGTAGGATGTCCCATCCGATTGTGGCCTAGGACGAGATACGCGCAGCTCCTATCAGGCTGTCGGCACGTCAGGAGGTCTTGCTGGATTTGTTTTACCATTGTCGAAATTTCTTGTACACCGGGATTCCGAGTCTGATCGGGTAGTCCCTAAGATGAGGTGTTTTACCTCTATTGATCGCGAGAGCTTGTGATGGGCTAAGTAGGGACACCCCTGCAGGGTAATGATCTTTCGAAATTCGTGCCCGCGATTATGTGGCAGATTGGAATTTGTTAATATCTGGTTGTAAAGAACTTGACACAAAAACCTCAAACATAATACACTACCGTGTGAGTAGTCGTGATGGTCTCTTTTCGAGGGAGTCCGGGAAGAGAACACGGCTGGGTTATGAATGACTCGTAGGTAGACAGGATCATATAGTGATCATGATTTAGTTCATGACCGATTGCTTTCACTTCTTTTCTCGCTCTGATGTTACGTAAGCTAGCCACCTCATCTATACTTAGCGCTTGCAGTAACCCACTTATACACTTTCTCCTTACCAAGCTTTGATAGTTTTGATACCCGGGAATGGGATTGCTGAGTCCTCATGACTCTCAGTTCACTACAAACACAGGTGCAGGTACAACCGAGTACGATTCTGGTGATGGCCAGGAACTCAAGTGATAGTTCGATGAGGAACGTGGGCGAATGTATGTGACGTTCCCCGACGATCAGTAGTGATTCCTACGAGGGCCGGTCAGGAATTGTGGGTGGTTATCTTCTTTTCATTTGGATTTGTCCGTAGCCGGACCATGATTGTACTTGGATGAATGTATGACTTATTTATGCATTTTGTGAAGTGGCGATTGTAAGCCAACTATGTATTTTCCCCTTTGTTCTTGTACATGGTAATGTGTGAAGATGACCATCTTGCGATCATACCAAAATGTGATTATGCCTCCAAGTCGTGCCTCGACACGTAGGAGATATTGTCACATCTTGGGCGTTACACTGCGGGCCCAGGGCGATGTGCATCAATCGCTGGAAGGTCGCCCATGCATTACGCAGCCCGAACGGCATGCATATGTAGCAGTATACCCCGCACGGGGTCAGGAAGGCCATCTTCTCCACGCCTTCGACCACCATCTTGATCTTGTGGTATCCAGAGAACGCGTCTAAGAAGCACAATAGGTAGCACTCTGCTATGGAGTCGACGATCGGGTCGATGCGCGGAAGAGGAAATGGGTCTTGAGGGCAGGCTTTGTTGAGGTTGGTGAAGTCGACACACATGCACTCCTTCCCACCTTTCTTGGGCACAACGACAGGGTTCGCCAGCCATTCTGGGTACCTAACTTCACGGATTACACCCGCTGCTTCTAGCTTGCGAGTTTCTTGCATGATGAAGGACTGCTTCTCTATAGACTGCTGACGCGCCTTTTGCTTCACAGGGCATGCATTGGGGCACACCCTTAGGTGGTGCTCGATTACCCCTCTCTGGACCCCTACCAGCTACTTAGGCTCCCAGCCGAACACCTCCTTGTTCGTGTGCAGGAACTTCACCAACACGTCCTCTTGTTCCGGGTCGAGGTTGGTGCCTATGGTGAAGGTGGCTCCCGAGGATCCATCCTCCTCGATGGGTACTTGCTTTGTTTCGGCTCGGTCTTGAGTGAACAACTGCTTCTTTTTCGCTGGTGCGGCCCCTTGGCCCTTGGGGCGGCCTCATCGGCCAAGCGTGCTACCGCAGCGGTCCAAAAGACGAGCTTGTGGGCCGCCAGAGCCTCCTTGCCATCTCCGGCCACGGTGAGGACGTCGCTGCTCCCCGGCATCTTCATGAGGTTGTAGGCTGGATGGGTTGCGGCCATGAACTAAGATAGGGCAGGATACCCGAGGATGGCGTTGTACGAGAGGCCAATACGAGCGATGTCGAAGTCAATCAGCTGGGTGCGTTAGTTGTTGCGGGTGACGAAGGTGTCTGGAAGGCGGATCTGCCCTAGAGGGCTGGCGGAACCGCTGTCGACTCTGGAAAAGGGCTTGGTGGGGCGTAGCTACTTGAGCAGCACATGAAGTAGGCTGAAAGCTTCTACTGAGAGCACATTGAGGCCAGCCCAATCATCGATGAGGGTCTTGGTGACTGCCACATTGCATATGGTGGGTGTGCAAAGCATCGGTAGAGCGCCTGAGCCCGCAGCGGATGCGGGATGGTCCCTGAGTTGAAGGTGAGGTCAGTCTTGTGAGCCGCCCATCCGAGAGGGGCTCCCCGGCGTATTGGGGCGGCACTGATCTGGCAGAAGAACTTCTTGATGTGGCGGTCCGAGGGCAGTGCCAGTGAGCCGCGAGGAGGGCTGGGACGGCGGCGGGCGCCAGTGCCGCGAATCGTGCGATGAAAAGGCCACACAGGTCCCCCTAGAAGCTATGGAGGATTCAGGCAGGTTGAACAGCCAGGCCCGCGGTGCGCCAATGAGGGCTAATGGGAACCAGTTGGCCATGACCTTGTCACCGCCTCCGGCCTCCAGAACGGCCTCCTCGTATGCCAGCGGGAAGGCTGACGGATCTGCCCCGCCGTTATAGCGGGGTGACATCTCTAGCTTGAACTTGGGCGGCCACCGCACCTGCCACAAGGCGGGGGTGAAGGCCCTGAGCCCCATGGCGTCGATGCGGGCGTCCGTCGGTCCAATTGGGGGAGCGATGCCGGCCATGGGGGGCGAACGGAGATGTGAAGCTGGTGGAGCAGTGAAGCTTCGGCGCACCCCTATCGGGCCCGCCAAATGTCAGATCATGGGTTCCGGCAAACCCTTGAGGTTCGAACACTTGGGTGCGCATGAAGATCTCTCCTTCTCGCTCTAGTTCGCTCTCGCACCGATTCCTAGGCCTAGCTCGTCAAACTTGGATAACAAGAGACATGAGGATTTATACTGGTTAGGGCCACCGTTGTGGTGTAATACCCTACACCAGTGTGGTGTGGTGGATTGCCTTATAGGCTGAGGATGAATACGTACATGGGAAGAACAACCTCCTGAGGAGAGGTGTTCTTGGTCTCGGTGAGCTGGTGGGTGTAAGGGTGGTCTGAATGATCCCCCTTTCCTATGGTGGTGGCTAGTCCTATTTATAGAGGCCCGGGTACTCTTCCCTAATATTGAGCGGGAAGGGATCCCACAACGGCTCAGTTTGAAGGGGGACAGCTAGTACAAGCTATCCTAACAAAAGGTGGTCTCGCCTGCCAAAGTCTCTGGTGGTGACGTCGTCATCGGCTCCGTGGTGACCTTCGCCCTACCGTCGTGCTGGTCTTGGTCTTGTTGCACCAATATGGAAACCTTTGCCTGACGCCTCGGGACTCCTCGCCTGTGCTTTCCCCTTTAGCACCAAAGAGGAAACTAGCTTCCTGCGCCCGCTGGCGCCGGCCTGGTCTTGGTCGTCATGGCTCACGTCAAGCGAACCTCGCGAGGTGTCCATTGCCTTCATATCTCCGCTCCTCGGGAGCCAGCCTAGTGAGGCCGCCCCAGGGGAGGTCTTGCGTCGTCCGCCTCGCAAGGCTTGGCCCCTCGCGAGGGTCTTGAGTGATTGCTGATGAATATGGGTCGTACCAGGCCGCTGGATGAGCCACGCTCTGCGTCGCAGGCAGGTAAGTCTGGGTACCCCCGTTCCCGGAACGCCGACAAAATCATCCGTGAAGGTCAGAAAATAACGATACCCACCGCGAGCTTCAACACTCATCGGACCACATACATAAGTATGAATTATTTCCAATAAGTCATTAGCTCGCTCCATTGTTCCGGAGAACGGTGTTTTAGTCATCTTGCCCATGAGGCATGGTTCGCAAGTATCAAATGATTCATAATCGAGTGATTACAGAAGCCCATCTGCATGGAATTTCTTCATGCGCTTTACACCAATATGATCTAAATGGCAGTGCCACAAGTATGTTGCACTATCATTATCAACTCTGCATCTTTTGGGTTCAGTATTACGAATATGTGTATTACTACGATCGAGATTCAATAAACCATTCATCTTGGGTGTATGACCATAGAAGGTTTTATTCATGTAAACAGAATAACAATTATTCTCTGACTTAAATGAATAACTATATTGCAATAAACACGATCCAATATTGTTCATGGTCAACGCAAACACCAAGTAACATTTATTTAGGTTTAACACTAATCCCAAAACTATAGGGACCGTGTGATGATGATCATATCAATTTTGGAACCACTTCCAACACACATCGTTACCTCACCCTTAGATAGTCTCCGTTTATTCTGCAACTCCTATTTCGAGTGACTAACCTTACCAACCGAACAAGTATCAAATACCCAGGGGCCACTATGAGCACTAGTAAGGTACACAAAAATAACATGTATATCAAATATACCTTTGTTCACTTTGCCATCCTTCTTACCCGCCAAGTATTTGGGGTAGTTCCGCTTCCAGTGACCATATCCTTTGCAGCAGAACCACTCAGTTTCAGGCTTGTGTCTAGCTTTGGTCTTCTTCTCGGGAGTGGCAACTTTCGTGCCCTTCTTCTTGAAGTTCCCTTTCCTTCCCTTTCCCTTTTTCTATAAACTAGTGATCTTTTTAACCATCAACACTTGATGCTTTTTCTTGATTTCTACCTTCGTCGATTTTAGCATCACGAAGAGCTCAGGAATCATTTTCGTCATCCCTTGCATATTATTGTTCATCACAAAGTTCTTAATAGCTTGGTGATAGTGACTAGAGAACTCTGTCAATCACTATCTTGTCTGGAAGATTAACTCCCACTTGATTCAAGTGATTGTAGTACCCAAACATTCTGAGCATATGCTCACTAGCTGAGCTATATTCTCCTCCATCCTATTGGCAAAGTACTTGTCAGAGGTCTCATACCTCTCGACATGGGCATGAGTCTGAAATACACTTTTCAGCTATTGGAACATCTCATATGTTCCATGGCATTCAAAATGTCTTTGGTGCCCCGATTCTAAGCCATAAAGCATGGCGCACTAAACTATCATGTATTCATCATATCGAGCTTGCCAAATGTTCATAATGTCTGCATCTGGTCCTGCAATAGGTCTGTCACCTAGCGGTGCATCAAGGACATAATTCTTCTGTGCAGCAATGAGGATAATCCTCAGATTACGAACCCAGACCGCATCATTGCTACTACCATCTATCAATTTGGTTTTCTCTACGAACATACCCACGACATAATTTGCAAATACTAACAGGACTAACTTGTTGATAAATTAAAGTTCAATTAATGATATTACTTAAGAACTCCCACTTAGATAGACATCCCTCAAGTCATCTAAATGATACATGATCCAAATCAACTAAACCATGTCCAAGTATCATGTGAGATGGAGTAGTCGTCAATGGTGAACATCTCTATGTTGATTGTATCTACTAAATGACTCACGTTCGACCTTTAGGTCTCCAGTGTTCCGAGGCCATGTTTGTACATGCTAGGCTCGTCAAGTTTAGCCCGAGTTTTCCGCATGTGCAAAACATTCTTGCACCCGTTGTATGTGAACGTAGAGCCTATCACACACGATCATCATGTGGTGTCTCAGCACGAAGAACTGTCGCAACGGTGCATACCCAGGGAGAACACTTATACTTTGAATTTTTTTTAAGGGATCATCTTATAATGCTACCACCATACTAAGAAAAATAAGATGCATAAAAGATAAACATCACATCCAATAAAAATATGTGACAGGATATGGCCATCATCATCTTGTGCTTTTGATCTCCACCCCCAAAGCATCGTCATGATCTCCACCGTCACCGGCTTGACACCTTGGTCTCCATTGTAGCGTTGTGGTTGTCTCACCAACTATTGCTGCAACGACTATCGCTAACTCATAGTGATAAAGTAAAGCAATTACATGGCGTATGCATTTCATACGATAAAGAGACAACCATAAGGCTCCTGCCAGTTGTCAGATATCTTACAAAACATGATCATCTCATACAATAACGTATAACTCATCACGTCTTGACCATATCACATCACAACATGCCCTGTAAAAACAATTAGACATCCTCTACTTTGTTGTTGCAAGTTTTACGTGGCTTCTACTGGCTTCTAGCAAGTACCGTTCTTACCTATGGCGCAAAAACTACAATGGTGATTTATCAAGTTTGTTGTTTTAACCATCAACAAGGACCGGTCGTAGTCAAATTCGATTCAACTAAAGTAGGAGAAATAGACACCCACACGCCACCTTTATGCAAAACTAGTTGCATGTCTGTTGGTGGAACCGGTCTCATGAACGTGGTCATGTAAGGTTGGTCTGGGCTGCTTCATCCAAAAATACCGCCGAATCAAAATAAGACATTGGTGGTAAGCAGTATGACGATCACCGCCCACAACTCTTTGTGTTCTACTCGTGCATATCATCTACGCATAGACCAGGCTCATGATGCCACTATTGGGAAACGTAGCATGCATTTTCAAAAAAATTCTATGCTCACGCAAGATCTATCTAGGAGATGCATAACACCGAGAAGGGGAGAGTGTGTCCATGTATCCTCGTAGACAGAAAGTGGAAGCGTTTTACAACGTGGTTGATGTAGTCGAACTTCTTCATGCTTCGGTAGATTAATTACCGAATGCACAACACCTCTGCATTGTGCACACGTTTATCTCGATGACGTACCTCGTTCCTTTGATCCCGCAAGGTGTCAAGGAAGTAGATGAGTTCCATCAGCATGACGGCGTGGCGACGGTGATGGTGCAGTGCTCCGTGCAGGGCTTCGCTTAAGCACTACGACAATATGACCGGAGGTGTAAACTGTGGAGGGGGTGCCGCGCATGGCTAATAATTGTTGGTGTGTGTTCTATGCGCCCCCTCCTCGTGTATATATAGGTGGGAGGGAGAGGGGAGTAGCGATAGTGCGCAGCAAGTTGGAAGAATCCTACTTGGGCCCCTAATCCAATTCGGCCCCCCTTACCATATTTAGACAAGGGGTAAAGGAAGGAGGGGGAAGGGGAAGGAAGTAGGAGTCCTACTTCACACTTTCCTTTTGCACCTCTCCTTTCTGTTCCTCCCCATATGACTGGCCCTATAGGGGGCGCACCAACCCCTTGTGGGCTAGTTTGTCCCCTCGCTTGGCCCATTAAGCCCATATCTCTGCTGGGGGGTGCCCGGCACCCCTTCCGGTGACCCCATATCACCCGGAACACTTCTGATATACTAATAGCATCGTCCTCTATATCAATCTTTACCTCTCGACCATTTCGAGACTCCATGTCATGTCTGTGATCTCATCCGGGACTCTGAACAACATTCGGTCACCAAATCACATTACTCATATAATACAATATCGTCATCGAACGTTAAGCGTGCGGACCCTACAGGTACTAGAACTATGTAGACATGACCGAGACACCTCTCCGGTCAATAACCAATAGCGGAACCTAGATGCTCATATTGACTCCCACATATTCTATGAAGATCTTTATTGGTCGAACTATTATGACAACATATATTATTCTCTTTGTGATCGGCATGTTACTTTCCCGAGATTCGATTGTCGGTATCTTCATACCTAGTTCAATCTAGTTACCGAAAAGTATCTTTACTCATTCCGTAATACATCATCCCATGACTAACTCATTAGTCATTTGCTTGCAAGGCTTATTATGATGTGTATTACTGATAATGCCTAGAGATACCTCTCCGATACTTGGAGCGACAAATCCTTATCTCGATTCATGCGCACACAGCAAGACACCTTCGGAGAAACCTGTAGAGCATCTTTACAATCACACAGTTCCGTTGTGACGTTTGAGAGCACATAAGGCATTCCTCCGGTATCTAGGAGTTGCATGATCTCATAAAAGGAGGAATATGTATTTGACATCAAGAAAGGAATAGCAATAAAACTGAATGATCAATATGCTAAGGTAACGGATGGGTCTTGTCCATCACATCATTCTCCTAATGATGTGATCCCGTTCATCACATGGAAACACATGTCTATGGTTAGGAAACATAACCATCTTTGATTAACGATCTAGTCTAGTAGAGGCTTAGTAGGGACACAGTGTTTTGTCTATGTATCCACACACGTATCAGGTTTCCGGTTAATACAATTCTAGAATGAATAATAAACATTTATCACGACATAAGGAAATATAAAATAACAACTTCATAATTGCCTCTAGGGTATATTTCCTTCAAGAGAATAGTACCTGACGGCAGTGAACGAACGCGGTGGAGCGCCGCTGATTCCCAACGGAGTAGGGGCGGCGGCGCGGTCTTGTGCGAAGAGGTCGCCACGAGTCGATGGACTGCAGCGGAGCTCCAGTCATGAAGGGGCTTGCGAGGAAGAAGATGAAGTCGCGAGGCAAGGTAAAAAGTGAAAGGAGGGCCCTTCGTGCCTATTTATAAGGACAAGCAACAGTAAATGGCCGATGCAGGAATCGAGGAGGCCCAATAAATTTGCAAGTGAAAAGACACATCGATTTTCGGAAAGATGGATTTATACAAAGATTCGTTATGATGTCAGGAATAATTTCCCAAGATTGTAGGGATGACATCACCTTCTTCTTATGGCGGGTTATAAGAATTAAATGTTATAAAAAGGAGACTCGCCAAGCGGAAGGATCAAAGACTGACATGAACAGGTTCAAAACAATCTAGGGCCAAATGTTGGGGATATAACCCTAGGATTTAACCCGCCATATATTGAGTCAGGTGAGGGAGTCCTGGATTTAGGGGTCCTCAGGTGTCCGGGCTACTGAAGCTGGGCCAGACTAATGGGTCATGAAGAAAAAAACCGAAGGTCATCCCCCGTGTCTGGATAAGACTCCTATGTATGTAGAAAGGCAAGATAGATGTCCGGATGTAATGATTCCTTCATCCCCAAGTAATCTTTGTGTAACCCTAGGCCCCCTTCGGTGTGTATATAAGCCAGAGGGTTTAGTCCGTAGAGGCTAGCAGAATCACAATATCATAGGCTAGACTTCTAAGGTTTAGCCATTATGATCTCGAGGTAAATCAACTCTTGTAGCCCTATATTCATCAAGATCAATCAAGAAGGAAATAGGGTATTACCTCGACAGAGAGGGCCCAAACCTGGGTAAACATCGTGTCCCTAGTCCCTTGTTACCTTCAATCCTTAGACGCACAGCTTGGGCACCCCTACCCGGTATCTCCGGTTTTGACACCGACAATGGTGCTTTCATTGAGAGCTCCTCTGTGTACTCGCGGGAAGCGATCAGTGGCTCGTCTCGTCATCAACAACCACATCACCTTTGGAAAAAGCCTGGCTCTTGGCTAGATCCTCCAGCTCGGTGGGTTCGCCATATGCGTCTCTGTGGCTGTCAAGCCGACCGCGGTCCCCTGTGGTCATTGAGCATCACTCCTACATCGGCTTCGAACACTTCGAGAACACGAATCCGGCAAATACCTCGTCCTTAAACAAGTTGCTAGATGGCATCACAACCCTCGGGCTTTTGGCATCCAACGATCGGGTCAGGCCTAAACCTAACCAGGGGGAAGACGATTCCACCCCGATCACTCACTTGGTGGCGGCCATCGAGGAACGAGCCGAAGACACTTCTCCTTGTGAGCGGGCACCATTTGTGTTCGGAACTCCGAACCCTTTGAGCTGAACATCCTTCCTTTGGGCGGGACTCAACATCTTTGGAGCTCAGTGACAGATGCGGAGCCCGGGGAACGCTCAGATCCTGCTGGGCACGAATTGTCTGCACCAGAGGTTTTGCAAACCCCGGACAGTATAGTTGGTCGAGACTCAAATTTTACCACGCCCACCCATCACAATCAATTCTCTCCAAGTAAATCCGGCCCTCCAGACATATGTGACTTAATGTACGTGCGGCAGCAACCCAAAGAGACGGTCCATCACTTCTGGGCCAGATTCCTACTTGTTAAAAACAAGATTAAGGACTGCTGCGTCGATGGCGCGGTTCCAATCTTCCACCGCAATAGCACGGACGAGGGAGTCTTGAACACCCTCAACCGCCATCGCGTACAGAGTTTTAAAGAGTTGTCACACTTAGTATGAAATTACTAAGCCATGGAAAGTAATTAGAAGGCCGAGAATACCCATCTTGAACAGCCTGTCTTTGGACAATATGCCGCTAAAGCAAAACGGAGATACTCTAGTAGGGCATCCGATCATATTCCCGTCGGCAAGAAAAATATACCTTTTATGGGATACAGTTCCATTCTGGATGAACTTCTAGATAAACCTTGCCTGATACATGCGACCTCTGGCATAATCCAAACCCACAGCCTTCGAGCGTATCGGGTACTCCAGCAGGTAGCTAAAAGCGGTGAAGCCATCCTCGCCACCGCAACTCCAGAGGAGGACAATTTTAACCTACTCATGGTCTTCGAGACCTTGTCTTCAAACTACAGGCGCAAGAGAGCACATTGTGAACTCGACGAGGTTCATCAAATAGCTGTTGTAAGCCCATGGAACAACGCGGCAATTACTTTTACGGCCAACGACGAACCACGAGTCCGGCTAGTCCGAGTCCCAGCCGCTCTTGTACTAAACCCAATAGTAGACGGCTTTCGCCTTACCAAAGTACTCATGGACGACGGCAGCGGACTCAACCTCATATACAAGAACACGCTCAAAAAAATGTAGGTCGATAAAACGCGCATTGAGCAAAGTAATACAACATTCCGAGGAATGATCCCCAGCCGGGAAGCCCGGTGTTCGGGAAATATTAAATTTGACGTAGTATTCGACTTGCCTGAGGACTACAGGTCAGAGGAACTACTCTTCCACATTGTCCCCTTCAAGAGCGGATACCATGCCCTTCTAGGGCGGGATGCTTTCTCACGCTTTCAAGCCATACCCCATTACAAGTACATGAAGCTTAAAATGCCAGGGCCCAATGGAATAATCACAGTCATAAGTGATCCGAACAAAGCACTTTGTGCCGAAAATAAAACCGCATCCTTGGCCCTAAAGGCACTTTCCGAAGCCTTTGCGACCGAAGAATTAACCACCTTACGATCCATGGTGGACAAGGATGACGTAGTCCTTGATGAAAGACCCATATCTACCTCCTTCAAGCCAGCAGATGAAATTATCAAATTTCAGGTGCATCCGATAGACCCCAATAAGAGAGCATCCATTGGAGCACAGTTGGACCCGACGGTAGACAGCGATTTGCGTGCATTACTACGAGAAAACTAGAACATATTCGCCTGGCTGGACCCGACGGTAGACAACAATTTGCGCACATTCCTACGAGAAAACTAGAACATATTCGCCTGGCATCCTTCAAACATGCCTGGGATCCCACGCAGGCTGGCCGAACACAGCCTCAACATCATCAAAGGATTCAAACCGGTCAAGTAGTCACTTTGATGATTTTTCAAATCCAAAAGACTAGCTATGGGGTAGGAGCTGGCCAAGTTACTCGAGGCTGGGTTCATAAGGGAAATTAAACATCTAGATTGGCTAGCCAATTTGGTCACGGTACCGAAGAAGGATAAATCCTGGTGCCTTTGTGTAGATTTTAAAGACTTGACTCATTATGCTTCCTCAATCAGATCATCGACGCAATAGGAGGACATGACTTGTTATGCTTCCTCGACGGTTACTCCGGATACCATCAGATAAAAATGAAGGAATCCGATCAGGTCGCGACGATGTTTATCACTTTGTATGGGCCTTTTTGCTTCAACACTATGCCCTTTGGGCTCAAAAACACGGGTACCATGTATCAACGCATGATTCAAACATGCTTAGAGAAACAAATTGGCAAGACAGTGGAGGCATACGTGGACGATGTAGTTATCAAGACTAAACACGTCGAAACATTGGTGGACGATCTCCGCCTCACATTCGATAACCTCCGAAGATATGACATATGGCTCAATCCTTAAAAATGGGTCTTCGACGTTCTAGCTAGAAAGCTGTTAGGGTTTATCGTCTCCCATAGAGGAATTGAAGGGAACCCAGCTATAATCCGAGCCTTGTCACAGCTGGCTACGCCAACTGATCTAAAACAAGTCCAAAAACTAACAAGGTGCGTAGCGGCCGTGAGCCGCTTCATCTCAAGACTAGGAGAAAAAACATTAACTGTTTATAGACTGCTAAGGGGCACGGACAATTTTGAATGGACGGATGAGGCCACAACTAGACTTGAAGAAATAAAGACCCTGTTAGCGGGCAATCCAATCCTAGTCGCTCCAAGTGTTTGCGAGCCAATGTTTCTTTATATCTCAGCAACACACCAGGTCGTGAGTGTTGTGCTCATCGTCGAATGAGAGGAAGAGGGAAATAAATTCCCTCTCCAAAAACTAGTCTACTACCTATTAGTGGTTCTTACAACGTGCAAGTCACAATACCCCCATTATCAAAACATTGCCTATGCGGTGTTCATGGCATCTCGGAAGCTCCAACACTACTTTCAAGAGTGTTCGATTACAGTGGCATCTGAAGTACCACTCAATGACATTATAAAAAACAAGGAGACCATAGGCCGCATAGCCAAATGGTCCATCGATCTCTTGTCATTTGAAATAACATACAAATCACGCTGGGCTATTAAATCTCAGGTGTCGGTTGACTTCATTGGAAAGTGGACAGAACCCGAGCTCCCTAAAGAGTACAGGGCATATTCCCACTAGACCATGTATTTCAATGGCTCACAAATGCTAGCTGGACTGGGGGCGGGCGTCATCTTGACATCTCCCATAGGGGATACAGTCCGCTACGTACTACAAATCATGTATACGGACGCAAACAATGCTACCGAGTATGAGGCGATACTACATGGTCTCCACATGGCCGTATCCATGGGCATACAACGCCTAGAGGTGCACGGAGAATCAAACCTCTCAATATGTCACATCCCTAGCTAGCACTTGCATTAGGACCTAACTAGAGTGTGCATCATGTCTACTTTCAAAGAAACTTGAAATGGGATTAACAGAAACCCCAGCACCCCTCTCCTAACAACTAGGGTTTGCTAAAATATTTTCCAATGTACCCAAAATGCCCTTCAAAAATGTTCATCATTTCTGCCTTGG
The DNA here is from genome assembly GCA_902687465.1 of Secale cereale. Classification (NCBI taxonomy): domain Eukaryota; kingdom Viridiplantae; phylum Streptophyta; class Magnoliopsida; order Poales; family Poaceae; genus Secale; species Secale cereale. The sequence goes on along the minus strand of LR738712.1, from coordinate 260,986,441 downwards.
TCTTAAACCTCTGCCAAAAATGGTGCACAATTTTCTAGGACAATCTAGGGCTTTGGATTAAATCATATGGTATTTGAATTTGGGCATTTAAATGCTGTAAAATATTTTAAATGCTCAAATAATCATAAACTATAATGTTTCCTACTGTTCATAATATATACAGTAGGTATGACAAGTGTTATGAGTTACAAAAATGCTCTGGCATTTTATTTAAATGAACAAAGCTGCAAAAGAAATGAAACAGAAAAGAAAATAGAAAAAAAGGGAGAAAGAAAAACTTACCTGGCGCCCCACCCGGCCCACCTGCCGGCCCAGCCCAGCTGCCGCTCCAGCGAGCTGCTTGGCTCGGCCAGGCAGGCAGGCAGGTGCTCGACGGCGACCGCGCCGCGCGCCACGCAGCTGCCCGCCGCCCTGCTTCATCCTCTCGCCGTCCTGGAGGGATGGTTCGGTCGTCCACGTCCTCCCCGACCTCGCAGACACCTCCACCTCCCCCCAGTTCCTCTCCCTCGCTCTCCCCGCGCCATGGCCGACGCCGCCGTGTTCGCACCGTCGTAGAAGCCGCGTCCATCGTCGTCCCTGAGCCCCGCCTTGGTGTCCATCGTCTCCGCCGTCCTCGACTGCTTCGAACAGGCCGAGCCCCGAGCGCTCGCCCGCCCTGGAGACACCCCCGACCTCTTCTTCCCCAACTACGGCCGCGGAGATCCCTCTCACCGTTCCACTCAGCTCCGACCACCTCCGAGCTCGCTCCGGCGCTTGCTGCAACCCCTGTGAGCCTAGCTTCCTCCTCCCCCTCTCCATTGGCTCTCTTTTGCCCTGGAACGCACTGCACAAAGCTCAACCGCACGCACCGCCGTGGTGCTCGCCGCCGGTGATGCTCCGGTGACCATTTGGTCACTGGCACCCGTCCAACACACTCACCGCAGCACATAGATGCGAAAGGTGCTACGCACGCATCGCCTAGGCCCCTGCAGCCGCATCTCCACACACGCCCGACGCCGGTCGCCGCCGTCGAGCTCGTTGCCGTCGTCTCCGGCCACCCCAGGTCCGGCGACCACCACCATCCGACGCGCAACAGCAAGGGCTTTCCAACGCACCCAACCGCAGCTTGAGCCGTGCACCGTAGGCGTTTTCCGAAGCACGCCGCCGTGTTTGGCCTCGCCGGCGGCTAAACGCCGGCGAGTTGGACCTGTTTGACCACGGGTTTGACCCCCCCTGGGTCACTGACATGTGGGCCCTGCCCGCAAGTCAAACCTAGTTTAGGTGTTAATTTAATTCTAATTAGTTAATTAGTTAACTGTGACACTGACCAGTGGGTCCCACTGGTCAGGTTTGACTTGGACTGGCCCTGTTGACTGCCTGACGTCAACATGATGTCATGCTGACGCAGTAAAGGTTTTTCTGGGATTTTTAGATTTAAGATAATTCAAGAAATTCCAGAAAATACCCAAAACTTCTAAAAATCATATAAAATCAACCATAGCTCAGATGGAAAAGATTTATATATGAAAAATGATCAGAAAAATCCAATCTTTCCAATGGCACTGGTTTCATGCATGTTTGAACAAGTTAACTTGCTGTATGCATCAAAAACATGATAATGCACTTATTTAAATAATAGTTTGAACTTCAATTTGAATCTTTGATTCAAATAGGTTCAAACCCTTCTGGTTTTAGTTGCATTAGCCAACACACATGCATCTTGCCATGTCATGAACATGCATCATATTGTTGCATTTGTTTGTTAATGATTGTATCGTCGATATTCCCTGTGTTAGGTCCTGCTCCCGAGGATACTGCTGCTTACCCAGCTGAAGAGCAGTACCCGACAACTACCTTGTCAGGCAAGCAATCATTGATCATTCCGATACAAACCCAATCTTCTCGCTCCTGCTCTCTTTTACTGCATTAAGGCAACAGCGTGTGAACTGCTACTTGCTGCTGTAGATGAACCCTACTCCCTTGCATGACCTGTCATTGCCACAGTAAATAGTTGAAACCCACTAGCATGTGTAGGAGTTGATTGAGCCATGTGATGTGTGATCCACCATGCTATTTGTTTATGTTGCATGCTATGCTTAGAGTTGTGTCTGGTCTGATTCATCTGGGTGATGGATCAGAGTGAAATGATCATACCGATGAAGAGAGGGAAGTGTGGAATACGCTTGGTAAAGGTATCGATGAAAGGCCATGTAGGAGTACATGGTGGGTTGTTTCATTGGAATCATCCATAGGACCTGAGATCTGTATGTGTGGTTCAAGTTGCAGTTACTACCATGCATTGGGCCCGAAACCAATGGACCCTCTCGGCTTATTAATTACCCTCGATCTCTGTCCAGGAGTTGCAACTAGTTTCTGGTGTTTATAGCTTACTGGAGGTCGTGCACAACGCTGACCCTCGGGGTGGGTTGTGATGCGACAGGTACGTGGCACGGTGTACCGGTTGCCCGTTTGGTGACTCGGGAACCCTATACACATCGTTTGGGGCCGTGAGCGACACCCCGGCCGGATCTCCCCACGGATGGAACCCTAATAGGCGATAAACCTGGACGAGAGACTTGAGTAGTTAGTCAGGTCGTGGCCGACACCCCCGCTGGGCTTCCGCTTGAAGGTCGCCGAGTACACGCCGAGTAAACGGCGATAAGTGGTGAAAGCGTGTGTGAAGAAGTACACCCCTGCAGGGTTATCAAACTATTCGAATAGCCGTTGTTCGCGGTACGAACTACTTGGTTACTCTTATAGTTCATAGACAAGTTGATGGATACTACTAAAAGCCTCAAGATAAGTGTGAGTGCCGTGGATGGCCCTTCCGTAGGATGACGGAAGAGGATCCTCGGTAGTGTATTGATGTGGTGAGTAGAGGACTCGTGTTCGTAATAACATCTTGCAATCTGTTGAGAGTTGTAGTATAGGTTAGCCAAAGTCAAAGCTGGCATTCTGCTATAAACTCCACTACCCCCCTTTGATAATGTTGCATGTATGATAGGTTCTGTGGTAAGACTTGCTGAGTACCTTTGTACTCATGTTTGCTTAATAATTGTTGCAGAGGAGAACCCTGCCCCTGCTGATGGGTTCTACATAGACGTTGACGTCGACGAGTAGCTTGACACCCAGACGGAGATCTGGAGCTTGTGAAGGGCCTTGTAGATAGTCAGGCTACACCAAGCCTGCTTTATTTTCTAAGTTGTCTGTACTCACACATGTAGCTTCCGCTTGTGCTTGTATGACTATATGACTTGAGTGTTGGGTCATGTGACCCCTACCTGTATGGATATGTTATGTATGGCTCTTGGAGCCTTTTAAATAAAGTACTTTGAGTCATAGAGTTCTGTTGTGATGCAATGTTGTATTTGCACATATTGAGCATATTGCGTGTATGATTGAAATGCTTGGTATGTGTAGGATCCGACACCTAGTTGTTTTCCTTTGGTAGCCTACCTTACAGGGAAATGCCTCCTAGTGATTCCAATGAGCCTTGGTAGCTTGCTACTGCTCAGAACACGTAGGCTGGCCGGCATGTGTCCTTCTTCGTTCCTGTGTCTGTACCTTAGGGGAAATGTCACGCGTTGTTCCTTTAAGTCCATGTAGCTTGCTACGACTTGGGTTCATACGTTGATGACCGACACGTTCGTTGCTGGGTCATGGATGCCTGTCTCTGTAATTTAGTGCCACTTTTGGTTTATAACTAGCCATGTCGGCCTGGGTTCTCTGTCATATGGATGCTAGCGACAATGTCATATACGTGTGCCAAAATGCGCAAATGGTCCCGGGCCAGGTAAGGTGGCACCCGTGGGGTTACCGTGCGTGAGGCCGCAAAGTGATATGACGTGTTACAGCTAGATCGGTGTGACTTAGGATCGGGGTCCTGACAGCGTTGGCATCAGAGCTGGACTGCCTGTAGGTTTCTCAAGCCAAACTGGTCGATGTTGAGTCTAGAAAAAATTCTTAGTTATATGTAGGGCAATTGATTGTGGAAGGGAACGTAAGGCTCTTTTTACTCCTTTACCTTATGCCCTTCTGATCTGAGTCAGTCTATTCTTTCTACGGGGGTTTAGGACTAGGCCTCTTATCCTTACTAGGTTCACGTGTTACTAATCCGTAGACTCTTAGGATTGTTGGTTTCAAGCCTCAGTTCAGTTTCTATCCTTTTAGTATGATGATTGTTGTAGGATCGAAAGTAGGTCAAGAGGGGGGGTGATTAGACTACTTGACAATATATAAAAAAATCTGCCTTTAGATCATGCAATGTTTTTGGCAGTTTCACAATTAAGATCAATTCAAGTAACACCCTACACATGCAATTCTAGAGTATATGCAGCGGAAAGTAAATTGCACATGTAAAAAGGAGGTGGAAAAGATCAAACGCAGTTTGGTGACACGGAGATTTTTATCGTGGTTCCGATAGGTGGTGCTATCGTACATCCACGTTGATGGAGACTTCAACCCACGGAGGGTAACGGCTGCGCGAGTCCACGGAGGGCTCCACCCACGAAGGGTCCACGAAGAAGCAACCTTGTCTATTCCATCACGGCCTACGCCCACGGAGGACTAGCCTTACTCGGGGTAGATCTTCACGAAGTAGGCGATCTCCTTGCCCTTACAAACTTCTTGGTTCAACTCCACATCATCAAGACGGAGGCTCCCAAGCGACACCTAACCAATCTAGGAGGCACCACCCCCCAAAAGGTAATAGACGGTGTTGATGGTGATGAACTCCTTGCTCTTGTGCTTCAGATGATAAACTCCCCAACACTCAACTCTCCTCACTGATATGGTTGTGGTGGAAGAAAGGTTTGAGTGGAAAGCAACTTGGGAAGGCTAGAGATCAAGTTTCATATGGTAGGAATGGAATGGCTTGATCTCAACACAAGGGTAGGTGGTTCACTTCTCAGAAAGTGTATGGTAGGAATGGTAGTACTTTCTGATGGCTCTCCTCACGAATGAGGAGGGGGTGGAGGGGTATATATAGCCTCCACACAAAATCCAACCGTTACACACACATTTGACCAATCTCGGTGAGACCGAAGTGAAAACTCGGTCAGACCGAAAGTTCAAATATAGTGAACGTTGGGATTTTCGGTGGGACCGAAAATACCATCTCGGTGAGACCGAAGTGAGTCAAAGGTTAGGGTTTGCCATTTCGGTGAGACCGAAAATATAAACTCGGATATTCCGAATTGATGTCAACTGATCACAGAAGGTTGGCAGCCCTTTTTCGGTGAGACCGAAACTCAGAATCGGTTTGACCGAGAAGCTAGGGTTTGGAGAAACAACTGAAGAGGTTCATCTCGGTGGGACTGAGTTGGATAAATCGGTGTGACCGAGATTACTTATGGGTGTGTGTTAAGTAGTGAATAGTGCTGATAGTTGAGGGAGTTAGATCACCAAGCACTTGAGCAACAAGAACATTAACACAACCTCATCCCCTTTTAATAGTATTGGCTTTTCCTATGGACTCAATGTGATCTTTGATCACTAAACCAAAAATGGAGTCTTGAGCTTTTGCCAATGCTTGTCTTAGCATTTTGAGGGGTCCACTTCTTCAGACATTTCCATACCCATATCATCGAATTTCTCTGAAATGATTCTCAAGATAATATTAGTTCAATGATATATATGTTGTTATTAATTACCAAAACCACCCGGGGATTAGTTGCACTTTCAATCTCCCCCTTTTTGGTAATTGATGACAACATATAGATCAAAGCTTCGACAAAAGATATAATCAATGAATAATATCGTCGCTTTGAGAAGTATGTGATAAACAAGAGCTCCCCCTAAATTTGTGCATTATTTAAAATTTGCGTTTGAATGCAAATGCACAATCGATTAGGATTATGGGTCACTCTTCTATGTCACATACATCTTGGTGGAGTACAATAAGGAATAGCATAGGATAAGCAATAAGCACACATTAAAGCATAGTATGGCTAAGCACTCATTAAGGTAGCATCAAACGTAGTAGCAAGCACACTTAAAGTTTCAGGAACCAAAAGAAACCAATGTATCACAGAGAAACCGGCAAAAGACGAAAAAACGAAAGAGCACTCTCTCTCTCGAAGCCCTATGATCTATAACAATTTCTCCCCCTTTGGCAACAAGTTACCAAAAAGTTCGAAAAGGTATAGAGCTAAACGTCACTGCGGGCTCGGCTGGCTGCTCCCGTCTGGGTCGATGTCGGTGTAGAGATAGCTGCATCTGCGAAGACCTCTGCTGATGTCTGCGGTGGAGGAGTGGATGCTGGAGCTGTAGGAACTGCTGGAGCTGAAGTGGTAGCCCTGGAGTCTGTCACTGGGATAGCTGCAGATCTGGATCCTCTGGGAACCTGAGCAGCCTGGCGATGAGAGTCCTGGACTAGATCATCCTGCATAAGCTCTGCTCTCTCCTGCCTAGTCTCCTCCATGTCTGCCTCAAGCTTGTTGACAGACACCTGAATCTCAGTCAGCTTCACGTCTAGAGCGTGGATCTTGTCCTCGACAATCCTCTCAAGGCTCTCCTGAGATTGCTCAATGCTGGCCAGGCGTTGTTCAATTCTCTGGGTTGCTTCAAGAATCTGTTCTCCAAAGCTCTTTGGCTTAGCTGCTGCTGCTGCCTCTTTGTCAGCTTTGGCTTTCTTTGCAGCTTCGATCTTGGCTTGCCCTTCAACTGAGGTGGGATCCTCTTCATCCATCACAACTACGTTGTCCTCATGCTCTGGCTGCAGTGGCAAGTGCTTCCTATCCAACATGAATTTGCCCGTGCCAAACTTGGCGTTGATGAGCATCTGTATCTGCGGAGCAAACCCACACGACCTCTTCTGGTCAGCTGCAGTCCTCTTAATGGTTTCTACCATCAAGTCCATCACCTTAAAAGGTGCCTTCTCATCGAGAATGTGCAGCATGTTGATAGAATAGCCTCGTATCATCCGGTGGTCACCTGACTTAGGCATCAAAGTATGCCTCAGAATAGTGTTAGTGGTGGTCAGACCTGCCTGGAGATAATACACTGAGCCGAGCTTCCATCCCTCTAAATCAGCAGCTGGGATCTCCTTGTACATATTCTTCATAGAATCATGACTCTTCTTAGGAATCCCATAGACATCAATGTCGTCCTCTCTCTGCACAGGAGCGTTCAGAAGTTCTGCCCATTCTTCAACAGTTGAAGAAAACCTTTGACCTTCAGTCATCCAGGTGATCTTGCCATCAGGATAGAAATGGGCTGTGGCATAGAACTGCATGATCATCTCGTCATTCCATGCTGTCAGTTCTTGACCCACAAAATCAGCAACTCCACATGCAGTAAAGCTCTCATGCACATGGGGAAAGAAGTCCCGGTGCTCTTCACTGTCAATGTACTTCCAGTCAACATACCTGGTGTCAGCAACAATGGGCTTCTTATCCATTAGCACGGTCTCATAGAAATCCTGCTGCTCTCTGGTGTGGAATCTGGGGTCCACAGCAGTCCTTCTCCTTACGGCATATGGATCAGACTGTCTCCATAGCCTGAGACCTTTGTCCTTCCTTGCCTTCATGTCCTCAGCTTGAGGATGAGCATCATTGTGGAGTGGCAACTTGGGACGGAGCTTGAGCAACACATGCTCTTCATCTGACTCAGAAGGTGGCATCTCACCTTTGTTCTTCTCAGAAGCTGGAATGCTTCTGGTTGTTCTCTTGGGCTTCGCTGGAGCTGCCTTAGCTTGAGCAGGCTTCTTGGGCTTGGAGGAGGCTTGAGCCCGAATGGCATCACCCATGAACTTAGCTTTCTGAGGAGGAGGCTGGGGTGCTTCTTCTTCTTCTTCTTCAGCAACATCTTGAGGTTCAGCATATACAACTCTCTTCCTCTTGGAAGTCTTCTTCACCTTGCTTGGAGCTGGCTCTTCCAAGATGAGCTTCTTAGCAACTGCAGACTGTTTCACTTTGCTTGTACCTTTCCTTGGCTGCTGCCCTTGGTGCTCTTTGGCAACCACATTCTTCTTGGGCTTGGAGGTAACTTCCTCAGCAACAAAGTCGGAGTCCTCATCATCCGAAGTTCTCTTCTTCCTGGTTCTCGTAGCTGCGGGAGGCAGACCACTAGGGGTACTCCTCTCACCATCATCACTAGAGCTGCTTGCAGGACTTGTATCTGCCTCTGGAATTTCAGCAAACGGTGATTCAGACTTGTTCTGGCTGTCACTGACATCTGACATGGCTGAAAGACCTGTGAAAAGATAAGGTATAGGCAGAATGGAAGAGTTATCACAACTGCAGAAGTTTTTTGAAAAAAAATGAGTTAAAAACTTAGTTTTGAGTTTTCACAGAATGTATTTCGGTCAAACCGATTTTAGGTTTCGGTGCAACCGAAGTGCTCAACAGAAACATACACACCACTTTCGGTCAGACCGAAGTGGGTTTCGGTCCTACCGAAAACTTAGGGTTTCACTGAAACTTCTTTTCGGTCGTTCCGATTGGCACAACTCGGTTAAACCGAACTATGCAGTGCAATGGCCAGAGGCCAAATCGGTCATTCCGATTTTCAAAAATCGGCTTCACCGAGATGCATTCCGTGGAAACCTAAACCTAAGAATTTTCCTCGAAACTAGACGATCTGAACTATTGTGTGGGGAACATATCAAACATGGATTGAATCATGGCAGCCTATCGTGCAAGAATCAGCAGTGGAGCACGAAAAGGGATCGGGACACACCCTAACTTGGTGGTGTCCCTCTACGGCGGCAACGGCGGAGAAGATTACCGTTGACGGCGGCGGAGACCTGCGGCGAGGGCACACAGGCGACGACGGCGACGATCCGTAGACCAGGGCGGCGGCAGCAGGGGTCTTGGGGGCGAACGGTTTGAAGAAAGAAATCGCGCGCAGCCCCTCAGGTATATATAACCCCGTGCTGTCGGTGGGACCGAGTTGAAAAACTCGGTGTCACCGAGATGCATAATTGCAGTGCAGTTACGCATATCGGTCAGACCGAGATTTTGAACTCGGTTTCACCGAGATGAAACCTAGATCAATCTAAGTGTTTCGGTTGGACCGAGATTGGGAAGCCGGTCAGACCGAAATGGACTTAGAAGGCTTTGGAAGTCAGCCTTAGACGAATCGGTGGTTCCGAGTGCTCCTCACTCGGACTGTCCGAAAAAGACTTGTTCAAAGTTGTGATATAAGCATGAATAGAATTTGAGACAAGATAGCATAGATAGCTAGGGAAGGTGCTTAGGCATTCTTGTCCATCCATTTGGCCAGAAAAAGAAACCAAAACAATCAAAACCACAAATGGATGTCCTTGAATGAATAGAATCATGCATTCAACATGCTCACACAATAAGATAGCAACTGAAATATGTGTCAAACATGCACAACCAAAACTCTAGCTACTAGCACACAAATTGTCGATGACTAGGTCATCTATATATGAGTATATTGACTTAGGAGCCAAATGAGAACATTTGATCATAGGTCATACTCATCGTTTAAGCACAAGTGGGGTTACCACTTTTACATAAAGCATTTATGTGTTCACATCATTTGGAGATGCTTTAGCTCAATTTTTAGAGCAAAGCTCCCCCTAGATGTAAGAACCCCTTTTAAAGGGTCAAACTAACCTTGGGTTGTCGTAGAAGACTTCATGTAGATGTTGAAGATGTGGATGCTCAATGTTGATGTAGATCATCAAGAGTTGAGAGCTATCCTTGGATTAGGGCACTTTCAATACCTACATGGGTTAGTCCCACAAGGAACAAACAAGAATATCCATGGACATAGAGTGAAGTACACAAGAGATGATGTCCATGAAAGCAATGATTACCTTGTCCCTTGACTTACCAACAAGAGGGTTTGTGACTCCATGAACTAGTGCATGATGTGGAAGTTGATTGCACAAGTTCTTGCCAAAACGAATATGAGTGAAGTTTGTTGGCGGAGTCACCCTCAAGAACCTACTAGTTCTTCTTCTTTGGGATCCACATCATCTTGATGGGAATCCTTGGTGTTGTAGTTGAGCTTGACGAAGTAGAACTTGATGTGTCCTTGGGAACCCACTTGACCATGGCTTGAGGTGCTTCAATGAATGCATCAATCTCCTCTTGAAGCTTGTCCTTGGCCTCTAGCTTGTGGTCTTGTGGTGGAAGGTCATCTTGAGCTTGTTCCACATTGGAAGAAGTAGGATCATACTTCTCCTTTTGTGAGACAAACTGTGGAGTAGGGTATTGACCTTCTTCCCACTCAACACCTTCGGCGTTGAACTTTCGCTCAAAACCAATCCCTTGATTCTTCCGGTGTCTTCCTTGTTTGCGAACAATCTCCTCAAAGTTCTTGCTTCCGGCAAGACTCTTGTAGACACCTTTCTCTATGATTTCCTTCAATAAGCTATTTTCTTGCTCAAGTGTAACTTGGCTTGAAACATTGTTAGTGGAATCAAGAGAACTACTAGAAGTAACAATATTAGATTTAACTTGGTTATTGTTACTACTAGAGGAAGAATTTTTCTTATGCTTGTCATGCTTAGTCTTAATAGGTGGCAAGAAATTAGACAAGAGAAGTCGTTTGGCAAGATATGAAGAACTCTTCTTTCGAAGATCGTCATTGATCGCTTTTAGAAACTCATGTTCTTGCTCTAGAGTGAGCTTCTCGAAGCGTAGCTTCTCATGAGATCTTAGGAGCTCTCTATGATCTTCTTGAGTTGTTTCATGAGCTAACTTAATAGTGTTTAGTTCTTTAGTTAGACGCTCAATCTCCTTCATAGCATTGTCATTCGACTCTTCTCGACTATAAAGACTACTAGCATTTTCATCATTACTAAGCTCACTAGATTTATCATGCAAGAGCTCATCTTCACCAAGTAAGTCATCCTCATCACTATCAAAGTCAATGAATTCAGGGTGTGTTACCTTGGGGCCTTTAGCCATGAAGCATCTTCCAATTCCCTCATTCGGTGAATCAAATAAGTCGTAGGAGTTGGAGTTGGAGGATACGAGTGCAAGTCCGGCAACACCTTCATCTTGACTATAGTCGGAGTCGGAGTGATAGCTTCCATCGGATTGACTGTCAGAGTCGGAGCCGGAGACCCATTCACCAACATGAGCTTGATGTCTTCTTCTTGTGTAGCTCCTTGATGACTTGTCTTTCCTCTCCGAATCCTTGCTTCTCCGAGAAGGTCTTCGTTCATAACGATCATCTCTACTCCTTCTCTCTTTCCGAGGAGACACATCTCTTGCTCTTCTTCTTGGAGATTCTTCTCTTCTCTTGTGGGGAGCCGTACACTCATTTGAGAAGTGTCCGGGTCTTCCACAATTGTAGCAGTTTCGATCACGACTAGAAGATCTCTTTCCATCATATGATCTAGACTTTGAGCTTCTCTCTTTGCCTCTATTCTTGTAGAACTTGTTGAAGTTCCTGACCATTAGGCTTATGTCTTCATTGGAAACTAACTTGTCACTTGAGGTAGTAGGAGCATCACTTGTAGCTTTGTAAGCACCACTTGACTTGTTGTGAAGCTCTTCCTTATCCTTAAGTGTCATCTCATGAGCAACAATCCTTCCAATGACTTCAGTTGGCTTGAGAGTCTTGTAATTTGGCATCATTTGGATCAAAGTGCACACGGTGTCATACTTTCCATCCAAAGCTCTGAGAATCTTCTTAATGATGAATCGGTCGGTCATTTCTTCGCTTCCTAAGCCAGCAATCTCATTTGTGATGAGAGCAAGCCTAGAGTACATTTCAGCGACTCCTTCACCATCCTTCATCTTGAACTTGTCAAGTTGACCTTGAAGAATATCTAGCTTTGATTCCTTCACAGATTCAGTACCCTCGTGCATTTCAACCAAAGTATCCCAAATCTCTTTAGCACTCTCAAGATGGCTGATTTTGTTGAACTCTTCGGGACACAAAGCATTGAAGAGAATGTCACAAGCTTGAGCATTGTTTTGCAACATCTTCAGTTCTTCGGGTGTAGCTTCGCGATCCGGAACTTTTCCTTCTTCAAAGAAGTCACCTTGCATGCCAACACAAATAATGCCCCATGCGGCTGGGTTATGACCAAGAATATGCATTTTCATTTTATGCTTCCAACTAGCAAAATTTGTACCATCAAAGTAAGGACCTCTACGATAATTACCCTCACTAGACGCCATACTCTCCTAGGTTGTGAAACCAAGCTTATGGAGTCCAACGCAATGGAAACCAAGGCAATGGAGACCAAAGCTCTGATACCACTTGTAGGATCGAAGTAGGTCTAGAGGGGGGGTGATTAGACTACTTGACAATATAAAAAATCTGCCTTTAGGTCATGCAATGTTTTTGGCAGTTTCACAAACAAGATCAGTTCAAGTAACACCCTACACATGCAATTCTAGAGTTTATGCAGCGGAAAGTAAATTGCACATGTAAAAGAGAGGTGGAGAAGATCAAACGCAGTTTGGTGACACGGAGATTTTTGTCGTGGTTCCGATAGGTGGTGCTATCGTACATCCACGTTGATGGAGACTTCAACCCACGGAGGGTAACGGCTGCGCGAGTCCACGGAGGGCTCCACCCACGAAGGGTCCACGAAGAAGCAACCTTGTCTATTCCATCACGGCCTACGCCCACGGAGGACTAGCCTTACTCGGGGTAGATCTTCACGAAGTAGGCGATCTCCTTGCCCTTACAAACTTCTTGGTTCAACTCCACATCATCAAGACGGAGGCTCCCAAGCGACACCTAACCAATCTAGGAGGCACCACCCCCCAAAAGGTAATAGACGGTGTTGATGGTGATGAACTCCTTGCTCTTGTGCTTCAGATGATAAACTCCCCAACACTCAACTCTCCTCACTGATATGGCTGTGGTGGAAGAAAGGTTTGAGTGGAAAGCAACTTGGGAAAGCTAGAGATCAAGTTTCATATGGTAGGAATGGAATGGCTTGATCTCAACACAAGGGTAGGTGGTTCACTTCTCAGAAAGTGTATGATATGAGTGGTAGACTTTCTGATGGCTCTCCTCACGAATGAGAAGGGGGTGGAGGGGTATATATAGCCTCCACACAAAATCCAACCGTTACACACACATTTGACCAATCTCGGTCAGACCGAAGTGAAAACTCGGTCAGACCGAAAGTTCAAATATAGTGAACGTTGGGATTTTCGGTGGGACCGAAAATACCATCTCGGTGAGACCGAAAGTGTATCTGATATGAACGTTGGAGATTTCGGTGGGACCGAGAAAGAAAACTCGGTTAGACCGATTTGAGAAAGAGTAGGAACATGCCAAAATCGGTTAGACCGATATTGCAATCTCGGTGAGACCGATATGAGCCAGACAGGAGCTGGTCATTTTCGGTGAGACCGAAAATGCAATCTCGGATATTCCGAAAAGATATGAAATGGTTACAGAAACTTGGCAGTTCAGTTTCGGTGTGACCGATCTCAAACTCGGTAAGACCGATTTTTCTAGGGTTTGGAATATGGCAGAAGTGGTTCATCTCGGTGGGACTGAGTTGGAGAAATCGGTTTGTCCGAGATTACTTATGGGTGTGTGTTAAGTAGTGAATAGTGCTGATAGTTGAGGGAGTTAGATCACCAAGCACTTGAGCAACCAGATCATCAACACAACCTCATCCCCTTTTAATAGTATTGGCTTTCCTATGGACTCAATGTGATCTTTGATCACTAAACCAGAAATAGAGTCTTGAGCTTTTGCCAATGCTTGCCTTAGCATTTTGAGGGGTCCACTTCTTCAGTCATCTTGCCATACCAATGTGATTGGGTTTCCTGAAACATACTTGATAAAAGCATTAGTCCAACCACAAAGTATGTTGTCATTAATTACCAAAACCACCCAGGGAGCAAATGTGCTTTCAATCTCCCCCTTTTTGGTAATTGATGGCAACACACTAAAATTATACTAAACAAGACATCAAAGCTTTTTGAAAGAAAGACAGAATTATCATGAAAGCTTTGACAAGCATGTAGTACATAGGCTCCCCCTACAGGTGTGCAAGATTTTCATAGATTATGGTTTTGGACTACCACAAGCACACAAGAGAGATAAGCAAGATGTGCTACATGCAGCTTGGCTATATGCATCAGAGCAGAAGAAAAGGAATTGAGTGATAATGCATATGTGCATGGTGATTTCTTGCAAACAAGTATTTACAAGCAAGTCACCATCATGCACATTCTGCAAGATGCATATACTTACCTTGAGGTTCCTTGGCATTGTACCTGAAGGGATAAACTTGAGAAAACAAGGTTAGATAACACAAGAGTATTCCTTCAACCAACTGCAAGAACATCAAGAATACCAAGCCAGGGAGAACATGTGTAAAGAGTGTCTCATATTGAGCACAAGCTTGAAACAGCAAACATGTCTCCGAAGCTAAAAGATTTTCAATGAACTCTGAGAGATTTTGCTTTTCATAGGATATCATTTGTGAAGATTCCTCTAAGTCTTCTCTCCTTTATAAGACATCAAGTGCAATGTAAAATCAAGAGGAGTTTTGATGGAAATAGCAAAATCAAAAGAATGATGCCAATTGTAATGTCCAAGGTAAAACAGCTTTGATGTGATTCTCTCCCCCTTAAAATAAGATTTCTATTCTTCTCCCCCTAAGTCTCTTCTCCCCTTACTCCCCCTAAGTTCTCTCCCCCTTTGACATCAAGTGCCGAAAAGGACAGCAAACTAGGTAGGACAGGAAAGATGGAAAGAAAGAAAGAAGGAAAGAAGTGGGATCCTTAAGAATCACAACAGGACTTATTTGAGTCCTCTCCTCCTTAAAATTTAAAAATTTGAGTGGAGCTGCAGAAGAAGATGTCCTGGAAGATAAATCGGGGACACCGAATTAGATGAATCGGTGGGTCCGAATCCTTTTCGGTTAAACCGAAAATTTCAAATCGGTGACGCCGAGTTTAGCTCCAAGAAAATATTGAAATAATTCAGCTCACTTTGCAAGGAGAATTTCAAAAGATTTGCAATGAATTTGTAAAAGATTTTCGGGGAATTGATCAGAGCCATAAAAAGATTTCCAGAAGGATATTCACAAAGAAACATAAGAAAACAAATAAAAAGATTTCTAGATGAAGTTTTTTTTTTGTTTAAAGAAAACTCAATGAGAGAACATAAGCGAAAACAGAAAAACTCCAAAAGCATATGTACTTCATAAAAAAAGGTCGGCGAGAAGGTCACCTATGTCTGAGTATATTGACTTAGGAGTCAAATGAAGACATTTGATCATAGGTCATACTCATCATTTAAGCTCAAAATGGGGTTGCCATTTTTCGATCAAGCATTTGATGTGATCACATCTTATGAAGCTGCTTGTACTCATGACTTTGAGCAAAGCTTCTTAAAGATGTGAAGAACATACCTTGGGTTTGTTGATGCTTTGCTCATGTAGGTAAGCTTGATGTAGGTGCTCATTGAATGTGAAGTTGGAGCGCCATTTCTACTTGTGTAGTTCATCTTCCTACATGGGTTAGGCAAGCAAGGAAATACTCGAGGATATCCAAGATGACAAGAGTGAAATACTAGATGTATAAAGTGTCAAAAAGGATATGTGGAATTTTGTTCCTTGAACTCAACATCCCAAAGGACTAGATACTTGGTCAATGACAAGATTACTCATGATTTGAGTGTGTGGTAATCTTGTGGAATGTAGATCATCCAAGTACCTGCAAGGAGTTAGATGCAATGCAAGGAGGCAAATGTGTCCAAGACATATGATCATCATCATAAGAGAAATATCAGGGATTAGTCAAGAGGCTCATGCCTTGCATGCATCAATGGAGTTATCACTCCAAGTTTGAAGCATCAATGATGTTCAACTCACTCCTCAAGCGACAAAACACTTTCTCATCAAGAGGTTTTGTAAAGATATCAGCAAGTTGTTTGTCAGTACGAACATGCTTAAGATTAATATCACCCTTGGCAATATGATCACGAATAAAATGGTGACGAACTTCAATATGCTTTGTTCGAGAGTGTTGCACAGGATTGTGTCCAATCTTGATTGCACTCTCATTGTCACAAAGTAAGGGAACACGTCTCACATGTATCCCATAATCTTTAAGCGTTTGTGTCATCCATAGCAATTGAGCACAGCACGAACCAGCAGCAATATATTCAGCTTCGGCAGTAGATAAAGATACCGAATTTTGTTTCTTGGAGGACCAAGATACAAGGGATCGACCAAGGAATTGACATGTACCCGAAGTTGACTTTCTATCAACCTTGTCACCGGCATAGTCTGAGTCGGAATAGCCAACAAGATCGAAAGAAGCTCTCTTAGGATACCAAATGCCAAAGTTTGGTGTGTGTATCAAGTATCTCACTATCCTTTTAACAGCTTTAAGATGACATTCTTTAGGGGCTGCTTGATATCGCGCACACATGCATACACTCAACATTATGTCAGGACGAGAAGCACAAAGATATAATAGAGAACCAATCATAGAACGGTAAACCTTTTGATCTACAGGTTCTCCATCTTTTGTCAGGTCATTATGTCCACTAGTAGGCATGGGGGTACTCATACCTTTGCTTTCTTGCATGTTGAACTTCTTGAAGAGATCCTTGGTGTACTTTGTTTGTGAGACAAAGGTACCCTCCTTAGATTGCTTGATTTGCAACCCAAGGAAGAATTTGAGTTCACACATCATGGACATCTCATACTTCTCTGACATGAGCTGTCCAAACTTCTTGCTAAAATGGGGGTTAGTTGAACCAAAGATAATATCATCAACATATATTTGGCACACAAATAGTTCACCATTAACCCTTTTTGTGAACAGCGTTGAGTCTATCTTTCCAATCTCAAAGCCTTTTTCAAGAAGAAAGCTAGTTAAGCATTTGTACCAAGCCCTAGGAGCTTGTTTAAGACCATAAAGAGCTTTATGCAACTTGTAAACATGATTAGGCTTTTTGGGATTCACAAAACCGGGAGGTTGTTTCACAAATACTTCCTCCTCAATTTCACCATTTAGAAAAGCACTTTTGATGTCCATTTGATAGAGAGTAATATCATGGTGATTGGCATAAGCAAGAAGAATGCGAATGGACTCAAGTCTAGCAACGGGGGCATAGGTCTCACCATAGTCCATACCTTCGACTTGTGTGTAACCTTGAGCTACGAGACGAGCCTTGTTGCGGATGACTTGTCCATCTTCATCTTGCTTGTTCCGAAACACCCATTTGGTTCCAATGATGTTTTGATCATCGTTGGGCTTCTCTACCAAAGTCCACACCTTGTTCCTCTCGAAGTTGTGTAGTTCTTCGTGCATAGCGTTCACCCAATCCGGGTCTTCAAGTGCTTCTTCTACCTTCATAGGTTCAATACTAGAGATAAATGAGTAATGCTCACAAAAGTTAGCTAAGCGAGTTTTAGAGCGAGTAATTCTCCCGGAGTTGATGTCGTTCATCATTTGTTCCACGGGATGATTCTTCTTGACTCTTGCTCGAACTCGGGATAGCTTTTGTTGATGTTGTGGCTCAGCTTCCTCATCATATTCATCTTCCTCTTCTTCTTCTTCATTGTTGTTGGTGTTGTCTTGAGGCGGTGGAGAAGGAGGTTGTGGTGGATCTTCTTGTTGCATTTCCTCATCTTGGTGAGTTCCACTTGTGGAGGCCTCCATGTTGCCTTGAGGTTCATCTCGACGTGAGGTAGGTGGCTCCACATATGTAGATGAGGTACTCTCCTTCACTTCCATGGGACGGATCTTTCCAATAGATAAATCTTGGATAGCTTCTGATGGGTCCTTGTCTCCTACATCAATAGGCATTTGCTCTACTTGCGAGCCGTTAGATTCATCAAACTTCACGTCTACCGTCTCTTCAACCTTTCGGGTGAAATTGTTGTAGACACGGTAGGTGTGGGAGTTTGATCCATAACCAAGAAGAAAGCCTTCATGAGATTTAGGAGCAAATTTAGACCGACGATGCTTATCAAGGATATAGCATTTTGAACCAAAGACACGAAAGTATCCCACTTGGGGTTTGTTACCGGTGAGAAGCTCGTATGATGTCTTGCCGAGAAGCTTATGAAGATAAAGCCTGTTGATAGCATGACAAGCTGTCTCGACCGCTTCTCCCCAAAAGTGCTTCGGTGTCTTGTATTCATCAAGCATCGTTCTTGCCATCTCTATGAGCGTTCGGTTCTTCCTCTCAACAACTCCATTTTGTTGAGGAGTATACGTAGCCGAGAACTCATGTAGAATTCCTTCCTCATCGAGAAAAGAGTCTACATTGGCGTTCTTGAACTCCGTTCCATTGTCACTCCGAACTTTCTTGATCTTCACCTCAAATTGATTTTGGGCCTTTTTGGCAAAGGTCTTGAAGATTTTCTGAACCTGCGATTTATCATCAAGGAAAAATACCCACGTAAATCTGGAATAATCATCAACTATAACTAGACCAAAGGAGTTACCACCAAGGCTTTTGTAAGCATTGGGACCGAAGAGATCCATATGAAGAAGCTCAAGCGGTCTCCTTGTGGTCATGATGTATTTCACGGGATGACTTCCACCAACTTGTTTTCCTGCTTGACAAGCACTACAAAGTCTATCTTTGTCAAAGAGAACATCTTTAACACCAAGAATATGATCACCTTTGATTAGCTTGTCTAGATTACGCATACCAACATGTCCTAGCCTTCTATGCCACAACCAACCTTTAGAGGATTTAGCAATGAAACAAGCTCTAGGTTGGGCTTTCTTAGTGAAATCAACAATATATAGATCACCTCTACGAATACCAGTAAAAGCCATGTTTTGATTATCACGACGAAAGACTTGGCAATCTACTTTGGTGAATAGCACATTGAATCCAAAGTCAGCTAATCTAGACACGGAAAGTAAATTGTATCCAAGAGATTCTACAAGCATGACATTTTGAATAGAGCTATCATGAGATATGGCCACCTTACCAAGGCCAAGTACCTTACCCTTGGAGTTGTCTCCAAAAGTCACATACTTGCGTGGGCCATCGTTTTTTGCAAGCTCTCGAAACATGTCTTTGTCTCCGGTCATGTGATCGGTGCATCCACTATCAAGAATCCACTCTTTTCCGCCGGACATGTAGTCTCTCATATTTGCCATAAGATTGAGACTCTTCATGACCTTGTCTAGCTCGGTGTCCGAATCGAAGTAATCATCATCATGCTCATCATCATATTGACCCATAGATTGTTCATCATCAACACCTAGGTCAATTTGATAAGTACTTGCATTAGTTTGGTCAATGGAATAATAATCTTCGGAATGCAATGCAAGAGCATTTCTAATGATAATATTGATAAGACCTGGATCACCCTTCTTTTTCATAAGATCACGAAGCTCAAAGAAGCATTTATCAAAGTTAGGATCATTGGGGTGCAACTTATCAAATTCAATAGTCTTGTGTAGAATTTCATCAAGACTCCTCAAAGAGTAGTCCGGATAAAGTTCTTCCAAGAACTTCCATATAGCATAAGCACACTCAAAGTTTGTAACAAGATTAAGCAAGTCATCAGGTAACCCTTTAATGATAAGATTCACAGTTCTAAGGTTACGAAGCAAATCAAGCTCTTCATCCATGGTAGGGTGCAAAGGATCAAATGGAGGCACATAGGGGGTCTCAACATATTTGCACAAATTGTACATTTTAAAGATACTAAGCATTTCAGACCTCCAAGAGTTATAAAACCTTCCATCAAGAACAGGCACTTTATGGCTAACACTCCCAAACGTAGACACGTCCATCTTCCTCCAATGGTGTGTAAACCAAAGCAATGGAGACCAACGCTCTGATACCAATTGTAGGATCGAAGAAGGTGAGAGTGTCTAGAGGGGGGGTGATTAGACTACTCGACAAGATAAAATTTCTGTCTTCTATCAAGGACAGATTTTGACAGTTTTTTGCAAAGCACACAAGTCAAGTAACATACTACACATGCAATTCTAGAGTATGGGCAGCGGAAAGTAAATTGCATATATAGTAAGGAGAAGTGGAGAAGATCAAACGCAGTTTGGTGACACGGAGATTTTTGTCGTGGTTCCGATAGGTGGTGCTATCGTACATCCACGTTGATGGAGACTTCAACCCACGGAGGGTAACGGCTGCGCGAGTCCACGGAGGGCTCCACCCACGAAGGGTCCACGAAGAAGCAACCTTGTCTATTCCATCACGGCCTACGCCCACGGAGGACTAGCCTTACTCGGGGTAGATCTTCACGAAGTAGGCGATCTCCTTGCCCTTACAAACTTCTTGGTTCAACTCCACATCATCAAGACGGAGGCTCCCAAGCGACACCTAACCAATCTAGGAGGCACCACCCCCCAAAAGGTAATAGACGGTGTTGATGGTGATGAACTCCTTGCTCTTGTGCTTCAGATGATAAGCTCCCCAACACTCAACTCTCCTCACTGATATGGCTGTGGTGGAAGAAAGATTTGAGTGGAAAGCAACTTGGGAAGGCTAGAGATCAAGTTTCATATGGTAGGAATGGAATGGCTTGATCTCAACACAAGGGTAGGTGGTTCACTTCTCAGAAAGTGTATGGTAGGAATGGTGGTACTTTCTGATGGCTCTCCTCACGAATGAGGAGGGGGTGGAGGGGTATATATAGCCTCCACACAAAATCCAACCGTTACACACACATTTGACCAATCTCGGTCAGACCGAAGTGAAAACTCGGTCAGACCGAAAGTTCAAATATAGTGAACGTTGGGATTTTCGGTGGGACCGAAAATACCATCTCGGTGAGACCGAAGTGAGTCAAAGGTTAGGGTTTGCCATTTCGGTGAGACCGAAAATATAAACTCGGATATTCCGAATTGATGTCAACTGATCACACAAGGTTGGCAGCCCTTTTTCGGTGAGACCGAAACTCAGAATCGGTTTGACCGAGAAGCTAGGGTTTGGAGAAACAACTGAAGAGGTTCATCTCGGTGGGACTGAGTTGGAGAAATCGGTGTGACCGAGATGTTAGGGTTTGTAGAGATAACTTCATCTCGGTGAGACAGAGTTGGTTTGACCGAGATTACTTATGGGTGTGTGTTAAGTAGTGAATAGTGCTGATAGTTGAGGGAGTTAGATCACCAAGCACTTGAGCAACAAGAACATTAACACAACCTCATCCCCTTTTAATAGTATTGGCTTTTCCTATGGACTCAATGTGATCTTTGATCACTAAACCAAAAATGGAGTCTTGAGCTTTTGCTAATGCTTGTCTTAGCATTTTGAGGGGTCCACTTCTTCAGACATTTCCATACCCATATCATCGAACTTCTCTGAAATGATTCTCAAGATAATATTAGTTCAATGATATATATGTTGTTATTAATTACCAAAACCACCCGGGGATTAGTTGCACTTTCAATCTCCCCCTTTTTGGTAATTGATGACAACATATAGATCAAAGCTTCGACAAAAGATATAATCAATGAATAATATCATCGCTTTGAGAAGTATGTGATAAGCAAGAGCTCCCCCTAAATTTGTGCATTATTTAAAATTTGCGTTTGAATGCAAATGCACAATCTATTAGGATTATGGGTCACTCTTCCATGTCACATACATCTTGGTGGAGCGCACAAAATGATAAGAATGAATAACATGCACTTAATCACCAAGACAAGAGTAAATAGCCATACAATAAGGAATAGCATATGATAAGCAATAAGCACACATTAAAGCATAGTATGACTAAGCACTCATTAAGGTAGCATCAAACGTAGTAGCAAGCACACATAAAGTATCTGGAACCAAAAGAAACCAATGTATCACAGAGAAAACCGGCAAAAGACGAAAAAGACGAAAGAGCACTCTCTCTCTCGAAGCCCTATGATCTATAACAATTTCTCCCCCTTTGGCAACAAGTTACCAAAAAGTTCGAAAAGGTATAGAGCTAAACGTCACTGCGGGCTCGGCTGGCGGCTCCCGTCTGGGTCGATGTCGGTGTAGAGATAGCTGCATCTGCGAAGACCTCTGCTGATGTCTGCGGTGGAGGAGTGGATGCTGGAGCTGTAGGAACTGCTGGAGCTGTAGCTGGTGCTGAAGTGGTAGCCCTGGAGTCTGTCACTGGGATAGCTGCAGATCTGGATCCTCTGGGAACCTGAGCAGTCTGGCGATGAGAGTCCTGGACTAGATCATCCTGCATAAGCTCTGCTCTCTCCTGCCTAGTCTCCTCCATGTCTGCCTCAAGCTTGTTGACAGACACCTGAATCTCAGTCAGCTTCACGTCTAGAGCATGGATCTTGTCCTCGACAATCCTCTCAAGGCTCTCCTGAGATTGCTCAATGCTGGCCAGGCGTTGTTCAATTCTCTGGGTTGCTTCAAGAATCTGTTCTCCAAAGCTCTTTGGCTTAGCTGCTGCTGCTGCTGCCTCTTTGTCAGCTTTAGCTTTCTTCGCAGCTTCAATTTTGGCTTGCCCTTCAACTGAGGTGGGATCCTCTTCATCCATCACAACTACGTTGTCCTCATGCTCTGGTTGCAGTGGCAAGTGCTTCCTATCCAACATGAATTTGCCCGTGCCAAACTTGGCGTTGATGAGCATCTGTATCTGCGGAGCAAACCCACACGACCTCTTCTGGTCAGCTGCAGTCCTCTTAATGGTTTCTACCATCAAGTCTATCACCTTAAAAGGTGCCTTCTCATCGAGAATGTGCAGCATGTTGATAGAATAGCCTCGTATCATCCGGTGGTCACCTGACTTAGGCATCAAAGTATGCCTCAGAATAGTGTTAGTGGTGGTCAGACCTGCCTGGAGATAATACACTGAGCCGAGCTTCCATCCCTCTAAATCAGCAGCTGGGATCTCCTTGTACATATTCTTCATAGAATCATGACTCTTCTTAGGAATCCCATAGACATCAATGTCGTCCTCTCTCTGCACAGGAGCGTTCAGAAGTTCTGCCCATTCTTCAACAGTTGAAGAAAACCTTTGACCTTCAGTCATCCAGGTGATCTTGCCATCAGGGTAGAAGTGGGCAGTGGCATAGAACTGCATGATCATCTCGTCATTCCATGCTGTCAGTTCTTGACCCACAAAATCAGCAACTCCACATGCAGTAAAGCTCTCATGCACATGGGGAAAGAAGTCCCGGTGCTCTTCACTGTCAATGTACTCCCAGTCAACATACCTGGTGTCAGCAACAATGGGCTTCTTATCCATTAGCACGGTCTCATAGAAATCCTGCTGCTCTCTGGTGTGGAATCTGGGGTCCACAGCAGTCCTTCTTCTTACGGCATATGGATCAGACTGTCTCCATAGCCTGAGACCTTTGTCCTTCCTTGCCTTCATGTCCTCAGCTTGAGGATGAGCATCATTGTGGAGTGGCAACTTGGGACGGAGCTTGAGCAACACATGCTCTTCATCTGACTCAGAAGGTGGCATCTCACCTTTGTTCTTCTCAGAAGCTGGAATGCTTCTGGTTGTTCTCTTGGGCTTCGCTGGAGCTGCCTTAGCTTGAGCAGGCTTCTTGGGCTTGGAGGAGGCTTGAGCCCGAATGGCATCACCAATGAACTTAGCTTTCTGAGGAGGAGGCTGGGGTGCATCTTCTTCTTCTTCTTCTTCAGCATCAACTTGAGGTTCAGCATATACAACTCTCTCCCTCTTGGAAGTCTTCTTCACCTTGCTTGGAGCAGGCTCTTCCAAGTTGAGCTTCTTAGCAACTGCAGACTGTTTTACTTTGCTTGTACCTTTCCTTGGCTGCTGCCCTTGGTGCTCTTTGGCAACCACATTCCTCTTGGGCTTGGAGGTAACTTCCTCAGCAACAAAGTCGGAATCCTCATCATCAGAAGTTCTCTTCTTCCTGGTTCTCGTAGCTGCGGGAGGCAGACCACTAGGGGTGCTCCTCTCACCATCATCACTAGAGCTGCTTGCAGGACTTGTATCTGCCTCTGGAATTTCAGCAAATGGTGATTCAGACCTGTTCTGGCTGTCACTGACATCTGACATGGCTGAAAAACCTGTGAAAAGATAAGGTGTAGGCAGAGTAGAAGAGTTATCACAACTGCAGAAGTTTTTGTAAAGAAAATGAGTTTAAAAACTTAGTTTTGAGTTTTCACAGAATGTATTTCGGTCAAACCGATTTCAAGTTTCGGTGTAACCGAAGTGTTCAACAGAACCTACACACCACTTTCGGTCAGACCGAAATGGTTTTCGGTCCTACCGAAAACTTAGGGTTTCACAGAAACTTCAATTCGGACATTCCGATTTCCACAACTCGGTCAGACCGAACTATGTAGTGCAATGGTCAGAGACCAAATCGGTCAGTCCGAGTTTCAGGAATCGGCTTCACCGAGATGCATTCCGTGGAAACCTAAACCTAAGAATTTTCCTCGAAACTAGAAGATCTGAACAATGTATTGGGATCATATCAAACGTGGATTGAATCAGGGCAGTCCTATCATGCAAGAATCAGAAGTGGAGCATGAAAGGGATCGGGACACACCCTAACTTGGTGGTGTCCCTCTACGGCGGCAACGGCGGAGAAGATTACCGTTGACGGCGGCGGAGACCTGCGGCGAGGGCGCACAGGTGACGACGGCGATGATCCGTAGACCAGGGCGGCGGCAGCAGGGGTCTTGGAGGGCGAACGTTTGAAAGGAATAGATCGCGCGCAGCCCTCAGTATATATAACCCCGTGCTGTCGGTGGGACCGAGTTGAAAAACTCGGTGTCACCGAGATGCATAATTGCAGTGCAGTTACGCATATCGGTCAGACCGAGATTTTGAACTCGGTTTCACCGAGATGAAACCTAGATCAATCTAAGTGTTTCGGTTGGACCGAGATTGGGAAGCCGGTCAGACCGAAATGGACTTAGAAGGTTTTGGAAGTCAGCCTTAGACGAATCGGTGGTTCCGAGTGCTCCTCACTCGGACTGTCCGAAAAAGACTTGTTCAAAGTTGTGATATAAGCATGAATAGAATTTGAGACAAGATAGCATAGATAGCTAGGGAAGGTGCTTAGGCATTCTTGTCCATCCATTTGGCCAGAAAAAGAAACCAAAACAATCAAAACCACAAATGGATGTCCTTGAATGAATAGAATCATGCATTCAACATGCTCACACAATAAGATAGCAACTGAAATATGTGTCAAACATGCACAACCAAAACTCTAGCTACTAGCACACAAATTGTCGATGACTAGGTCATCTATATATGAGTATATTGACTTAGGAGCCAAATGAGAACATTTGATCATAGGTCATACTCATCGTTTAAGCACAAGTGGGGTTACCACTTTTACATAAAGCATTTATGTGTTCACATCATTTGGAGATGCTTTAGCTCAATTTTTAGAGCAAAGCTCCCCCTAGATGTAAGAACCCCTTTTAAAGGGTCAAACTAACCTTGGGTTGTCGTAGAAGACTTCATGTAGATGTTGAAGATGTGGATGCTCAATGTTGATGTAGATCATCAAGAGTTGAGAGCTATCCTTGGATTAGGGCACTTTCAATACCTACATGGGTTAGTCCCACAAGGAACAAACAAGAATATCCATGGACATAGAGTGAAGTACACAAGAGATGATGTCCATGAAAGCAATGATTACCTTGTCCCTTGACTTACCAACAAGAGGGTTTGTGACTCCATGAACTAGTGCATGATGTGGAAGTTGATTGCACAAGTTCTTGCCAAAACGAATATGAGTGAAGTTTGTTGGCGGAGTCACCCTCAAGAACCTACTAGTTCTTCTTCTTTGGGATCCACATCATCTTGATGGGAATCCTTGGTGTTGTAGTTGAGCTTGACGAAGTAGAACTTGATGTGTCCTTGGGAACCCACTTGACCATGGCTTGAGGTGCTTCAATGAATGCATCAATTTCTTCTTGAAGCTTGTCCTTGGCCTTTAGCTTGTGGTCTTGTGGTGGAAGGTCATCTTGAGCTTGTTCCACATTGGAAGAAGTAGGATCATACTTCTCCTTTTGTGAGACAAACTGTGGAGTAGGGTATTGACCTTCTTCCCACTCAACACCTTCGGCGTTGAACTTTCGCTCAAAACCAATCCCTTGATTCTTCCGGTGTCTTCCTTGTTTGCGAACAATCTCCTCAAAGTTCTTGCTTCCGGCAAGACTCTTGTAGACACCTTTCTCTATGATTTCCTTCAATAAGCTATTTTCTTGCTCAAGTTTAACTTGGCTTGAAACATTGTTAGTGGAATCAAGAGAACTACTAGAAGCAACAATATTGGATTTAACATTGTTATTGTTACTACTAGAGGAAGAATTTTTCTTATGCTTGTCATGCTTAGTCTTAATAGGTGGCAAGAAATTAGACAAGAGAAGTCGTTTGGCAAGATATGAAGAACTCTTCTTTCGAAGATCGTCATTGATCGCTTTTAGAAACTCATGTTCTTGCTCTAGAGTGAGCTTCTCGAAGCGTAGCTTCTTATGAGATCTTAGGAGCTCTCTATGATCTTCTTGAGTTGTTTCATGAGCTAACTTAAGAGTGTTTAGTTCTTTAGTTAGACGCTCAATCTCCTTCATAGCATTGTCATTCGACTCTTCTCGACTATAAAGACTACTAGCATTTTCATCATTACTAAGCTCACTAGATTTATCATGCAAGAGCTCATCTTCACCAAGCAAGTCATCCTCATCACTATCAAAGTCAATGAACTCAGGGTGTGTTACCTTGGGACCTTTAGCCATGAAGCATCTTCCAATTCCCTCATTTGGTGAATCAAATAAGTCGTAGGAGTTGGAGGATACGAGTGCAAGTCCAGCAACACCTTCATCTTGACTATAGTCGGAGTCGGAGTGATAGCTTCCATCGGATTGATTGTCAGAGTCGGAGCCGGAGACCCATTCACCAACATGAGCTTGATGTCTTCTTCTTGTGTAGCTCCTTGATGACTTGTCTTTCCTCTCCGAATCCTTGCTTCTCCGAGAAGGTCTTCGTTCATAACGATCATCTCTACTCCTTCTCTCTCTCCGAGGTGACTCATCTCTTGCTCTTCTTCTTGGAGATTCTTCTCTTCTCTTGTGGGGAGCCGTACACTCATTTGAGAAGTGTCCGGGTCTTCCACAATTGTAGCAGTTTCGATCACGACTAGAAGATCTCTTTCCATCATATGATCTAGACTTTGAGCTTCTTTCTTTGCCTCTATTCTTGTAGAACTTGTTGAAGTTCTTGACCATTAGGCTTATCTCTTCATTGGAAATTAGCTTGTCACTTGAGGTAGTAGGAGCATCACTTGAAGCTTTGTAAGCACCACTTGACTTGTTGTGAAGCTCTTCCTTATCCTTAAGTGTCATTTCATGGGCAACAATTCTTCCAATGACTTCAGTTGGCTTGAGAGTCTTGTAGTTTGGCATCATTTGGATCAAAGTGCACACGGTGTCATACTTTCCATCCAAAGCTCTGAGAATCTTCTTAATGATGAATCGGTCGGTCATTTCTTCGCTTCCTAAGCCTGCAATCTCATTTGTGATGAGAGCAAGCCTAGAGTACATTTCAGCGACTCCTTCACCATCCTTCATCTTGAACTTGTCAAGCTGACCTTGAAGAATATCTAGCTTTGATTCCTTCACAGATTCAGTACCTTCGTGCATTTCAACCAAAGTATCCCAAATCTCCTTAGCATTCTCAAGACGGCTGATTTTGTTGAACTCTTCGGGACACAAAGCATTGAAGAGAATGTCACAAGCTTGAGCATTGTTTTGCAACATCCGCAACTCTTCGGGTGTAGCTTCGCGATCCGGAACTTTTCCTTCTTCAAAGAAATCACCTTGCATGCCAACACAAATAATGCCCCATGCGGCAGGATTATGACCAAGAATATGCATTTTCATTTTATGCTTCCAACTAGCAAAATTTGTACCATCAAAGTAAGGACCTCTACGATAATTACCCTCACTAGACGCCATACTCTCCTAGGTTGTGAAACCAAGCTTATGGAGTCCAATGCAATGGAAACCAAGGCAATGGAGACCAAAGCTCTGATACCACTTGTAGGATCGAAAGTAGGTCTAGAGGGGGGGTGATTAGACTACTTGACAATATATAAAAAAATCTGCCTTTAGATCATGCAATGTTTTTGGCAGTTTCACAATTAAGATCAATTCAAGTAACACCCTACACATGCAATTCTAGAGTATATGCAGCGGAAAGTAAATTGCACATGTAAAAAGGAGGTGGAAAAGATCAAACGCAGTTTGGTGACACGGAGATTTTTGTCGTGGTTCCGATAGGTGGTGCTATCGTACATCCACGTTGATGGAGACTTCAACCCACGGAGGGTAACGGCTGCGCGAGTCCACGGAGGGCTCCACCCACGAAGGGTCCACGAAGAAGCAACCTTGTCTATTCCATCACGGCCTACGCCCACGGAGGACTAGCCTTACTCGGGGTAGATCTTCACGAAGTAGGCGGTCTCCTTGCCCTTACAAACTTCTTGGTTCAACTCCACATCATCAAGACGGAGGCTCCCAAGCGACACCTAACCAATCTAGGAGGCACCACCCCCCAAAAGTTAATAGACGGTGTTGATGGTGATGAACTCCTTGCTCTTGTGCTTCAGATGATAAACTCCCCAACACTCAACTCTCCTCACTGATATGGCTGTGGTGGAAGAAAGGTTTGAGTGGAAAGCAACTTGGGAAGGCTAGAGATCAAGTTTCATATGGTAGGAATGGAATGGCTTGATCTCAACACAAGGGTAGGTGGTTCACTTCTCAGAAAGTGTATGGTAGGAATGGTAGTACTTTCTGATGGCTCTCCTCACGAATGAGGAGGGGGTGGAGGGGTATATATAGCCTCCACACAAAATCCAACCGTTACACACACATTTGACCAATCTCGGTCAGACCGAAGTGAAAACTCGGTCAGACCGAAAGTTCAAATATAGTGAACGTTGGGATTTTCGGTGGGACCGAAAATACCATCTCGGTGAGACCGAAGTGAGTCAAAGGTTAGGGTTTGCCATTTCGGTGAGACCGAAAATATAAACTCGGATATTCC